>CM051263.1:20873825-21216325 GCA_027921565.1 Artemia sinica | reverse complement strand
TTAGATTGATTTTGGGTTGACGCGTGACGGGCAACTACTGGGGAAAGTCATAACATAGAAATCATCTTAGAATAATTATGAAGCACGCCATAAGTCATTTTTAGTCTTAAGATTTTAATTTTTCTTAGTAGTAGTAATTTTTTCTTTTTTTAATGTACTATGTGGATTTTTTTTTCTTTTTTAGGAGGGGAGGAGGAGATATTGGTTATAATGGTCAATAGTGTGTGAACAAAACACGAAATGTTATATTATGATAACAAGCGTTTTACGTAAACCTTTCCGCTATGTCATCCCAAGCTTCTTTACACGAAAACTGGCTATTTTATATTACCAACTAAAAGAGACAGTTGAAGGAACCCTTAACTCTCTATTGAAAATTATATGCAGAAGCGGGGGGATTACATACCGCAAAGCTATCAGGCAGAAGAAAAGAACCGTTATAACCTTAATACTAAGCTGTACTGATATTAATGCTAGGAGGAACTGTGAAAACAATGCTGGCAGTGGCGTAATAACAATAGAGCAAATTATTATCAGAACCTGCGCTTTAGCTGTTGCTATATTATGTCTTCGCCAACCCGCGCGAGGGAAGATTTTTTTTGAATGGCTATTCTCCAATTTCAGAACGACAAAACTAAGGACAAAAAGAGCACATAGAGGTGAATAAAAGCTGATCACATTTTTCTTACTCAGGAGAATAAGGGCATTTTCTGCGTGTTGTAAATTACAGTACTTATAGAGGAGTAACGCTTTTAGGTCTTGCAAAAGAATAAAATATGGAGCTGAAATAATAGCACTTAATGATAATGAGGACATTTTCCTATTCGTCCAATTTTTGACCCAAGTAGGAAAACCCAGCATTAGAAACCGGGCCAGCATGCAAACTCCATGTTCAAAATTTGAAATAAGATTCGCAACAATGGCAAGAATAGATGAGAAATAACAATCTATTTCACTTGGTTTTTTAACCATAAGCCTATACATAATCTGGGCATAGAATACCAATACGAGGAAGCAACAAACCACGCTAAAATATTTCAGTAATTCATTGATGATTGTTTTTTGAATTCTTGCTTTTCCGAGCCCATAAGGGAGTGCCAAGTTTACAACAATTGCCAATAAAGCAAAAAATGTGGCCGTGAAACTTAAGAGGATATACAGTTGAGTTTCTGGCGACATAACCAGCGCACACCTTAACTCAACAGTAGTCAAAATTCCCTTCTAGAAATACCATATATTCTGATTATGTCTGTAAGTCCTGCTAAGGTTATCAAGGTTAAGGTTGATACGAAAACAACACTAAAATGACTATAAACCAAAATAATGACAAAAAAACAACGATACTAAAACGGTTTAAGCGCTGATAATGTTCTTGAATTCTTTTATTTCCGGGTCAATAAAGAAGTGCCAAGTTTACAACACATGCCAATAAGGCAAACAATGTGGCGCAAAATTAAGAAGGATACAAAGTGAGTGTCTACCGACATAACCAGCGCACACCTTAACTAAACAGTAGTCAATATTCACTTCTCGAATTATAATATATTCAGATTATATCTTTGAGTGCTGCTATCAAGGTTAAGTTCAATACGAGAAAGTAGCCAATAAAACCAAGATGATTTAATATGTCAATGATAATGTTTTTTTGAAATCTTTCGTTTCCGAATCCATGAAGAAGAGTCTAGTTTACTAGATCTGCCAATAAAGAAAAATGTGGGTGCAAAACTCAAGAAGATATATAGTTGAGTGTCTGCCGCAATAACCGGCACACAACTTAGTTCAACACTAGTCAATTTTCCCTTCTGTAAATATCGTTTATTTTGTTTTTGTCTTCGAGTGTTGCTAAGGTTATTCATCCAAATTGGAAAAAAAAATGCAACACCATTTTCGGTTTTTTTATGGGCGATTAAACATAAGATCAGATCGTATTTGATTCGGTATTTGAATTGACACAATAATTCAGTCAGACAATGGGCCTAGTTACACTTGGATTAATAGCTGAAGGAAAGCCTTGTTCATTTGATTAATCTAGTCTGTACAGCTTTTCAGAGACAAGGGTTCTTCTGTTTCTCTAGGTTCAAACAGATGTTCAAGTAGAAACGGCATTCGTACGTCAAGACCATTTTTATGCCGGGTTGTCTGACATCAGGCTGCCAGTCGCTTCTGCTAAAACTGAATTTCTCGTTTTTGGTTGTCATCACCCTCCCAATTCATAAATTCAGGTTGGGCCTGACTCAATTTTTACCACTGCATCTCTCAAGTACCCTGGACTTGCGTTCGGGACCTCGACTCGAGCAACACAGTTCCTAACAATCAATGTGTTGAGAGAGAAGTTGAAAAAGTCCTATGGACTTCTTTCTTGAGTTAAAGGCCAATTTGACAAAAAAAAAAACATTTGGTCGGCTTTATAACTCGTTTTCTGCTCCCCGTGTGTTTTTCTGGTGCCATTATGGAAGTTTTTTACCAAATCAGAACGTCAACAAATTCAGTCTGTCTTTTCCAAATTTTGTAAGTATTTTCTCCGTGTTCCTATTTGGTATCGTAACAGTTATATCTCCAACCGTTACAGAGTTTTGGAGATATGTGACAAGATGGATGTATTCGAAGGCAGATTCAGACAGCGATCTGAATCAGTCGTAGATTTTCCGTTGGGTTGTATTAATCGTTTTTGAGTCATTGTTAGTGCCTTGCGATGACGAGTGTTTTTATTATGTATGTTTCTTTGTCTATGCTCCTCTAAGTGCATTTTTGTATGTATAGAGGGTTCAAATAAATTATTACTATTATGATTATCTAGTTGCCAAATTAAGTAGATTTATCTGTTCTGTCAAGCAATTTATTGAGTCAAAAAAAAAATTAAATTTTACTGGGCAACAATGCGATTTTTTGGCATAGATTTCTACACGCTAACCACGTGACTTGATGGTGAGACATTTTATCCCCCTAGAAAACAGCAATGGAACAGACACTTCTGTCTGAACATAACGCCTATTGAAATTGCTCATTGACGTTATTTATAGATATTGCCTACCACAGCATTTTTTTTTTTCAATACAAATCTAGAGATCCTTGAAATTAAACAAGAAAAACTTTCACAATAGTACTAGTATAAGACCCTGCTGCTCTGGACCGAAACTCTTTCTTTTTCCGTTCATGGGTTTTCTGTTTGCTTAACTTGTAGCAGTAGTGTTGTTTTGTCCATCGGCTGCAGAAACACACTGCTTAGATGTGCACGACTAGTCTGAAAACCATCAGACTGGTTTTTAAGGCAGGTTTGGGTCTGGTAGCATTCACAGAAAGGGGACAAAATTGTTTTCAAAATTGTCACAATCATGATTTATGTTTCAAAAGTTTTCCGTTTGGTAAACTAATAATCCACGGACTCTCTAATGGCTTTCTGAAAGTCACATTCACTACCGTAGTAAACAGCAATTATATAAGGTGGATATAAATCTTTCTAAATAAAAACATCACCCTCGTGGAACAGGTCTTGATTAATACAACCAATATAACTGCAGGATCAGTGCTAAGCACCGTTTACAACGTATGTAAGATGTTTTGATTATGGATCCTAAAATGAGGATTTTCTCAGAAAAATTAAAATCCAGAACGTCGTCGTATATGTGTTTGAGCTTTCCAATTTCACCAAAATTATGTCGTAATTTGGACAGAAAATTTGCTGTAATTAATTTCCATTACGTCTTCATATCAAAAACAACACTTATTTACCTTGATATATGATGATGTATAAATGTCTCAACGTATAGTTTTTTTTTACTCAAATGTCAGTTCCTGTTACTTGTCAACGGAAAACGGATTATATTACAAATATTTTCTTTTCCAGTTCTTACAGCATTGAAAATAAAAATACAATTACAGTGAAATAAATTCTTGAACTGATGGATCTTTTAACAATTAATATCATTATACATCAATTTAATGCTGTTTATACTTTCCAAGACTGTTCAAGACGCATATAGTTTTCAGTAAAGCGCCAATGACGCAGTAGGTTTTAGACTTTTACAGTGAGAGAAGGAGGTCATACCCAAACTCTTGTTTGTGGTGATTTTTGTTCGTTTCAAGCTTGATTTGCATATTCAATTTAAGTTTCACTCGTCTTAAGATTTATTTATTAATTTACATTAATATCTATTGTATGTTTGTTTGCATTGATTGTTTATTTAATTTCTGTTCGTTTTAAGTTTCATTTGTACTTCAATAGAAAAATAGTTTTTTCGTCTTAAGCTTGATTTTCATATTCAATCTAAGCATTACTCGCTTTAAGATCTATTTATTCATTTATATTATTACTTGTTGCATGTTTTTGCTATGATTGTTTATTTAATTTCTGTTCGTTTTGGGTTTCATTTATTCTTTAATAGCAATTTCTGGTCGTTTTGAGTTTGAATTTTAAAAGGTATTTGTATCTGCTGAGCATAATTTTAAAATGGCCTTTACTTTTCTTTGAAAAACTTATTTTTCGGGAAGCTTTTTTTAATTAATTTTTGTTCGTTTTTGATTGCAAAAAATTTCAAGTTTTTAAAAATTCCTTACTTCAAAATCAAACTATAAAAAAAATCAAATATTTATCAAAGTATCAAAACTGATATCAAAGTAACAATATCAAAGTGAAAAAATGGGTTTGTGTCAACCTCGGAGTTTTTATTATCTGATGTTTGAATTATTTTTAACAAAATTGCTAACTCAAAATTTTTATCGGATGGGTTTGGGGAATAAGGGCGTGGGGGACTAGATTAAGCTTCGGTCTCTTTTGACTCTTTAAAAGTGAACTAGAACTTTCTATTTTCAATCAAATGAGCCCTCTCTGAAGTTTATACGAGTATCCCTTCTATAAGAACCATATATATCCCCCGAGTATAACTTACGACGCCTGTCCCTGGGCCCTGGGGGTTGTGTCGACCCTGGAGTTTTAATATCTGATGGTTGAACTATTTTTAACAAAATAGTCACCTGAAATTTTTATCGGATGGGTTTATCCATCCGATACACCCAAAGGCGTGGAGGGCGGGAGGGGCTAGTTGTCCTCCGATCTTTTTTCACTCTGAGAAAATGAACTACAACTTTTAATTTCCATTCAAATGAACCCTCTCTGAAGTTTATACGAGCATACCTTCCATAAGAGCCATATATGCCCCCAGAGCAATACTTACAACGCCTGCCCCGGCCCTGGGGGGGGGGGTCGACACAGGAGTTTTTCTTATCTGACCTTTGAACTATTTTTAACGAAATGACCATACGTATAGGAGTTTCGTTATATGATCTTTGAACTATTTTTAACAAAATGGCTACCTCAAATTTTTTATCAAATGTATTTAGGGAAAAAGGGTTAGGGGGCCAGTTGCCCTCTGATCACTTTTGACTCATAAAAAGGGCACTAGAACTTTCAATTTCCAATCGAATGAGCCCCCTTTGAAGTTTTTACGACGACCCCTTCTATATGAAGTGCCTCTGGGAAAAAAATAAATGGAGTGTGGGGGAGGCTAGCTGCCCTCCAATCACTTTTGACTATTAAAAAGTGAATTACAACTTTCAATTTCCAATCAAATGAGCCCTCTAGGAAGTTTATACGAGCATTCCTTCCATAAAAAACATATTTACCCCCAGGGCATAACTTACAACGCCTACACCCCGGGCCCTGGGGGCTGTGTCGACACCGGAGTTTTTTGTTATTAGAACTTTGAACTATTTTTAACAAAATGTCTATCTCAAAATTTTTATCTGATGCATTTAGGGTGTAGAGGAGGGGGGGCTAGTTGCCCTCCGATCACTTTTGACTCTAAAAAAGTGAACAAGAACTTTCAATTTCCAACAAAATGAGCCCTCTCTTAAGTTTATATGAGCATCACTTCCATAAGAACCAGATACGCCCCCAGGACAACACTTACAACGCCTATCCCCTGGGCTCTGGGGGGAGTTTTTGTTATCAAATTTTTGAACAATTTCCAAAACACTGGCTATCTCAAAATTTGTAGCGGACGGGTTTGGGGAAAAAAGCGTAGGGGGGGGGGGCTATTTTAAATCTCTTGACTCTTAAAAAGTGAACTAGAACTTTCAATTTCCAATCAAATGAACACTCCATTTATTTTTTTTTCCCAGACGCACTTCATATAATAGGGGCTGTCGTAAAAACTTCAAAGGGGGCAAACTTTTTTCACTTTGATATTGTTGCTTTTTATACCAGTTTTGATACTTTGATGAAGGTTTGAGTTTTTTTTTTTTTAGGTTTGATTTTGAAATAAGGAATTTTTAAAAGTTTGAAACTTTTTGCAATCAAAAACGAGCCAAATTAATTAAAAAAACTTTCGGAAAAATCAGTTTTTCAAAGAAAAGTAAATGCCATTTTAAACTTGAGCTTAGCTGATAAAAATACCTGTTAAAATTCAAACTCAAAACGACCGGAAATTACTATTAAAGAATAAATGAAACCCAAAACGAACAGAAATTAAATAAACAATCATAGCAAAAACATACAACAAGTAATAATATAAATGAATAAATTGATCTTAAAGCGAGTAATGCTTAGATTGAATATGAAAATCAAGCTTGAGACGAAAAAATATTTTCCTATTGAAGCACAAATGAAACTTAAAACGAACAGAAATTAAATAAACAATAAATGCAAACAAACATACAATAGATATTAATGTAAATTGATAAATACATCTTAAGACGAGTGAAACTTAAATTGAATATGCAAATCAAGCTTGAACCGAACAAAAATCACTACAAACAAGAGTTTGCATATCGCCTCCTTCTCTCACTGTATAAGTTTAAAAGCTACTGCGTCATTGGCGCTTTACTAAAAACCAATTTTGTTAAAAATATTTTCTTTTGTACTTAATATTGAAAATAAACATCAAAATTATAGTAAAATTTTGAACTGATGAGCTTTCAGCAATTAATATCATTATACATCAAACATTCATTTCAATTTATTAGTTCTTTCTAAAGGTGTTCAAGACGAATATAGTTTCACTACAAACAAGAGTTTGGATACTGTCTCTTTCCTTAACTGTAAATAAAAACAAAAAGCCTACTGCGTCATTGGCGCTTCACTGAAAACGAGTTATATTACAAATATTTTCTTTTTCAGTTCTTACAGCATTGAAAATAAAAATAAAATTAGAGTGAAATAAATTCTTGTACTAATGGATCTTTCAAGAACTAATATCATTATATATCAAATATTCAATTTGATGTTGTTTATACTTTCCAAGAATGTTTAAGACGCATATAGTTTTCAGTAAAGCGCTAATGACGCAGTAGGTTTTAAACTTTTACAGTGAGAGAAGGAGGGGATATCCAAATTCTTGTTTGTAGTGATTTTTGTTCGTTTCAAGCTTGATTTGCATATACAATTTAAGTTTCACTCGTTTTAAGATTTATTTATTCATTTACATCAATATCTATTGTATGTTTGTTTGCATTGAATGTTTATTTGTTTTCTGTTCGTTTTGAGTTTCATTTATACTTCAATAGCAAAATATTTTTTTTCGTTTTAAGCTTGATTTTCATATTCAATCTAAGCATTTCTCGCTTTAAGATCTATTTATTCATTTCTACTATTACTTGTTGTATGTTTTTTCCTATGTTTGTTTATTTAATTTCTGTTCGTTTTGGGTTTCATTTATTCTTTAATAGTAATTTCTGGTCGTTTTGAGTTATAATTTAACTGGTATTTTTATCTGCTAAGCTTAAGTTTAAAATTGCCTTTACTTTTCTTCGAAAAACTTATTTTTCGGAAAGTTTTTTTTAATTAATGACAAGAAAACTTAAACATAATTTCCGGCCTGATACCCTAAGGACACTTTATTTCTCTCTTGTGTCCATACAAATAGTGTACAGTGTTACTGCATGGTTCATCTGCATCAATTGGGGGTGCTCCAAATAAAGTGAAGAGAGTGATGGCTGATGATGGTAAACGTTCATCTGCATCAATTGGGAGTGCTCCAAATAAAGTGAAGAGAGTGATGGCTGATGATGGTAAACGTTCATCTGCATCAATTGGGGGTGCTCCAAATAAAGTAAAGAGAGTGATGGCTGATGATGGTAAACGTTCATCTGCATCAATTGGGGGTGCTCCAAATAAAGTGAAGAGAGTGATGGCTAATGATAGCAAACGTTCATCTGCATCAATTGGGGGTGCTCCAAATAAAGTAAAGAGAGTGATGGCTGATGATGGTAAACGTTCATCTGCATCAATTGGGGGTGCTCCAAATAAAGTAAAGAGAGTGATGGCTGATGATGGTAAACGTTCATCTGCATCAATTGGGGGTGCTCCAAATAAAGTAAAGAGAGTGATGGCTGATGATGGTAAACGTTCATCTGCATCAATTGGGGGTGCTCCAAATAAAGTGAAGAGAGTGATGGCTGATGATGGTAAACGTTCATCTGCATCAATTGGGGGTGCTCCAAATAAAGTAAAGAGAGTGATGGCTGATGATGGTAAACATTCTTCAATCAGCTCCATATATGATCAAGTTAAGATATTACTCCTTTTAGGTATACAGGAATTTTAAATGCAATAATATGTTCAAGTACCAAAATTAAGTGTTGCACAAGTACTTTAGTGGTCTTATTTTGCCGGTGTGCTCACGAGAACAATACAAGGAGTTCAAGCCAGTTTAGAAACCGTAGAGTAATTACTACTCGATCAAATTCTTATGCACATCATGTTTGCTCTAGTGCCCGGAATCGTTGGTCACGGAATATTGTGCAGGAATCAAATCTGAGTGAGTTCCGAAGGCTAGCAAAAGACCATTGCTTTAGGGTTGATGAAAAGAGTGGGTGAAAATTTTTATGGTTTCTAAACTTATGAATTTAGAAAAAAAATTTGATTTTGTTCTATGAATTGAAGACAGAAGCTCCAAAAGTTTCGTTTTCTTTTATCGAGGGGGGGGGGGGGTGATTATCGTCAACTTGCATTACTTGAGTTCTATTTTGCTAGTGAGATGATTATTTACCTTGAAAAGCCTAGCTTCAGGTTTTGTTATATTTATTGTTTATGAATAGACCCCTTTCATTCCAAAAATAGAAAGAAAAAAACACTGCAACTATTTGCAGAGCAATATTTTTTTTTTATATTTACAAGAATATCTAACTTTTAAGCTACGAATAAGAAATAAAGGGAAATGAAATGTAAATTTCAGACACCACCCAAATTCGACAAAGCGCATTTAGATTTAGGTAGTATTACGAATTATACGAAACACCTTATGGCTGAAGGTGGTTTGTCTAACACTATGTTGCTATTCCTACTACTAATAACTCATTATAGCATAAAGCCACCTGGGGCCAGAACAACTGCACATAATCGTCCTCCAGCCCAATTTGTTCAAAGTTCCAGTATATACTCCCTCCCAAGAGGGCTAAATTTCTTTAAATCCTTTCTTATGAGCTCGTCTCCAACCCTATTTAGGAAAGACCCATTAATCAAAAGTATACTTTGTAATTATACTATATAATAAAGCTACTACTAATAAACTAATAGCAAGTCATTGCAGTGCAAAGCTGCATATGGCAAACGCACCTCCGAATAATCCTCTTTCACTCCAATCTGTTCAAAATTTTCAGTCTTTACTCCCACATATTAAATCCTTTCTTATGACCCCACCCCAGCCATTAACTAAAAGTACGCTAAACTGAGCTTTGAGATTTGTCTCCCAGCGTTTTTTTCATATCCCTAGACTAAGCTAATAATAATAATATCAAAATTACGTAGATTCGTTTTGTTTTTAATTTTTACACTTAGTGATACTGTCATCAAATTTTCTTTAACATGAAATGATGCATAACGTTTACATAGAAATGATTATTTTGCGGTTACTAACCCTTTTTTTCATAGAAACCACTGTAGACTGTAGCGTCTTCTTTTTTCAAACATGACACACATTTGACACCGCACGTACTGACCCTGGGAATATACGTCAGAACCTTAGTTTAGTTGCTAGTGGTCGGACGAAAAAAACAGGCTTTTCCATTGGCTTCTCGTGATGTATACATCGGAATCGCGCATGCGCGAAGGCGGAGTATAAATCTTGTGTGGTTTTAAATCTGTGTCACTCATTTTTAATGGAGAGCATATCCTTTGTCGATACTGTATATTCTGTCTACTGTGATAGAAACCTAAGGGATCTTTGCTAGGTTTTTAAAATCTCTGAAGTAGCAAGGACATCAAAACAAAACTGGACCCACTTTAGGTCTATTCATACCTGAAAACCGTGATTTTGTAAGATTTCTCTTAAATTTTCCTGCTTGGTTGTTTAAAAATTATGAAGCTTATGGATTAGTACCACATTTTCGTCAGTGTTGCCAGGTGGAACTGGGAAAATAAATAAACCAATGTTGAAAAATGAAAAAAAATAGGTTAGACTTAACAGCATTTTTTTCCCTTAAAATTCAAACATCAACAATCTGTTGATTCCCAAGGACAACAACACCTTCGAAGGAAAACCTAAACCTTTTAAGCTGACTGATGCCATATATTTTAGCTTTTTTTGTTGTTTTTTTCTCCGACATTTTCTTTTATTATATTAATTTGGCACCCACTCAGTAGTGGTTCAAGGCCTCATAATCTGGGTGGCAACATATTCTATAGGAGTGTGAAAATATAAAAGAAAATGAATTTAGTTTCAGATGTCAGAAAAACGGGGGGGGGGGGGTATAGTAACCGCCACTGCACCCACTACTAAATAAAAATGCATATATAGCTCTTTTCATTAAAATCAAATTCTCAAATTATCCTAATTTTTTAAGACCTATATAATTGCGCAAGTTTCTACTTAAACAATTAAAACGATCAGATTTCAGTTTCACTGTCCTTGGTACTTCACTAACGACTTTTGGTATTCTATAATCCTGTATAGGTTTGTAATTGTTGCAGTATGCATCAATGGCCATTTCAATTGTTGCAAAACAAATTTGTTGTGAAACAGTTTCTTTTTCATTTTTTTTCCTTTTTCAACTATAATCGTTTATTGTCTTGGCAGGACAATCAACTCCTAATTACAGTTCATCATCCAAACTATCATTCAACTAGCTGCCGAGCCTGTCGGGAGACAGGTATAAAAAAAGACCACAGCATATAATCTTTTGTAAGGACTGGATATAAAATAGTTTGCCTCCTTTCCCCCAGCATACAATTTGGGGGTAAGTCCCCCCACCCCCAAAGAGGAAAACTAAAATCCTTCCCAAACCACTAATGAAATTCATCACAATTTTAACTACAGCTACTACTGTCAGTAAAGTGAGAAGCACTTGTTTAGATTCAGGCTTCAGGTACCCTTGTATAGCGTCACCTGGATATTTCTAGAGCTGGGTATTAGTGACTGATGAGAGTTAGGATACTTACAATTATATAGCTAAATTTTAAACAAGGGATTACCAGATCGGAGACGAAGTGTACCTAGCAGAGACAAGAACAAGACATGGGATCAGAGTGGATTCTATTTCAAAAATCCTACTGTAACCAGAGGTACCCGGCACACTCCTTGCGGGAAGAGGGAAGGAGAATGGCAGTACTATTCAGAATTTTATTACAGTATCTAGAAATTTTACCGTACATTTCCAATATTTTGTTGGAGTTTCAAGAAATTTCCAACTGATGTTACAAACATTTTGCTGCAACTTCCAAGTGTTTATCAGAAATATCCCATGATGAACATGCCGGCAGAAAGTCTACAATACTGTTAGCCTATATGCTGACTTTGATTACGCATTGCTAAAAGGAGAAAATAAAAAAAAGTTTTTCGTTAAAATAGCAGGTTTTTGACCTTCAGCTCACCCATTACATTCTTTTCGTTGTAATTTTGACTTGTTCGGAAAGGCATTACATTTCACATTTGCGAACTAAACCAGCTTCATATACTGTAAATGCAATATTTTGAGACACTGGTGAGCCGTGGCTGAGCGCCGGCTGGTCTTGGCTAATTTCGTCTTGGACATGAAATATTTTCTCTTTTATTAAGGTAGTAGGAATTACCATAGCCGGCTTGAACATTTTTCACAGAAGTGACAAGATATCTCACAATTCCCATGAGACTTCGAAAATACCAAACTTTATGATTCTTCCTAATCTCTCCTGGTGACATTCAAGATATTGTCAGAACATGACTAGCTCATTTTAAATTTTTCCGCCTTATCCATCAATAAGAAGTCGAGAAAGGTATCGAGGCTAGATATGACGGCTTCAACAAGGCACATAATCATACACAAAATTTGTTATTGCTCTGGCTTTCCTTCATTTTTTTTTTTTTTTTTTTTTTTTTTTTTTTTTTTTTTTTTTTTTGCTGACTAGGCTAACTATGAGATGATTTTCCTAATTTCGAAGCTCTAAAATTCCAGAAACTAGCTCACAGTTGGACAATCTCACTGGATTGTCCAGTGAGAGTCCAGTCATGGACTGGACTGTCTATGTCTAAAGCGCCTTAGATATCCTTTTTCTGTATAGTTTCTTTCTCATTATCTACCTGTCTCCCAGCCCTCTTTTTCAGAAGTACCAAAGTCTGAATAAAGCTATGAATGTTGTTTTAAGTAAAATTAATGGGCGGAATCTGTCACTCTGGTCACCAAACTCCATAAGCTTTATGCTCGAAGTCAAAACATAAGTGCATTAGTTTGGTTACAAAAACAAAAGCATAAATCTAAGATCAAAACTAAAATCAAACACGAACATAACTTGAATGTTAGAGAAATTTAGAGGAATCAACCACTGAAAATGTTACTCTGCTTTGTTGTTTTTATGCATAAATCATTCTGTCAGATTAAGCGTGGGGGTTGCAATCGTAGGTTGTAACTCTGTACTTTTCCAGCAAGCGAAATTATTGATAAATTTCGGCAGATTCTCCAGGACAATTTCAGTAAATTACGTCGCCCAAGATCCACTGTAAATATACTTCCAAGTTGCTCCAGTAGATCACCCTGTCTGAATCTGTGTAATTCATGTTCCAGTAAAACGTTTGAGCAAAATTTAGAAAGAATTACCAGGTTCAGGTACATTTTACAAATTCAGCAAATGCAGCTTGGCCACAACAGTCAAAATCTACTCAATTGTTTCCCATGGATCTTCTGTAAGGAAATGGCTACTCGACCCTCTAGGTAAGCCCTGACTACCACCTGGCATTTCAAAGAAAAACCTAGTGGTAATACTGGGCTGTAATATGAAGTTGGTATTGCAAAGTTCAAAATACTAAGTTGTTATAGCACCAATCTCTCAATCAGCTAATAATTTCCAGAGTAGAACTCTCAGCTTTTCTTTCCAATATTGATTTATCCTATAATAAATTGATTTTGCTCAAAGTAGTTAGTGAGCTCAATCAAATGAGTACTCCAGCTGGCACTCAACTATACAACACAAGAAATCTCCTAATTCATTTTCATTGTTCCTTGTTCCTTGTTACAAGGTTATATTCATTTAAAATGGGGAAAAAACTAGATAGGACTGTTAAAATTTAAAAGGATCCAACTTCAGGGCTTTAAATAAAACTAAGAAGGAGAAAAAAACAGAAAAATAGATGTGAAAGTGAGAACAAATAAATGGTGAAGAATGTACATTTACCTAAAATCCAGGGTTGCCATAGACATAAATATCAAGGAGGGAAGAGCAAAGTTCCCACAAAACGTACTAATTCCCCGGCTTTCTGTATCTGAGAATACATTCATTTTTCCAGCAATAAAACTAAAAGAAAAATAGAACTACATGAGACAAACTGAATCATAGAACAAACAACAAATAAATAAAATTAAAACAAAAATCTACCTTAAGAAACTAAATTTGTGTTTCAATCCAACTGACCTTGCTATAATGCTTGTTACTGAGCATTTCCCATTTGAGAGCTATTATTGATCCAAATCAACCTAGATAAGCCCTTTTTTAGCCTTTGGAACCTCAATAAATACATACTCCAAAGTCAATCTTCATGATTTTTCTTAAGAAGGCAAAAGAAGTTAATTACTTGATCTCGTTCAATAGACCTAATATTAGATAAAGAAAAATAAATATTAAAAGTCCTACCTAACAAAATATTTATTTTGCTAGATAGGAATATAAATATTGAATATAGCTGAATATAGGCCTAAATTATACTGAATAGAAATATTCAGTCCCACCAAGCATTTTATGTAAAATATAAATAAAAAAATTATTACCCTCATCAGAGGCCACAAAGAGGCAGGATTAGCAAAAATAGTATTTGAAATTATCTTTTGTCAGGCAGGATTATTAATTAGAGGGGGGATTTCCCTATATGTTTTGCCCCTTCTTCTAGATTTTTCAAAGTGTCTTTTTTTGTATCTTCATCATAACAAATTGGAAAAAAATCGTTGTCCCCCATTGGTGCATTTTCATGGATTGGCACCCCTATGGTCCAGGGCATATACAAGCATAATCTTAAGGTAAAGTATCAGAAGAGTTCTGTGGCTGCAGAGAAAGTGTAAAACCCAAGGACGTTTTCAATATTCTAATTCTTTTTTTTCTTAGGAACCTCTTCATGCTTTTCTTCTGGCATCTAAACAACCCCCTTACCCCTCCGTGTTTATATATTTACTTTGAAATTTAATAAACGTTTTTAAGAATTTTACTATATTCTTTTTCAAGGAAATGACTATTGTCACCATATTCAGTCACATTTGTAGGAGGAGAGACTTCAGACCCATTACCCCTTCCAAATCTTGATATTGTTACAGTTTGTCCTGAAATTTCTACCATTTTCTGTATTTCCAAATTTACAATAGTTTACAAATTGTCAACAGATAAAAAAAAAATAATAATTCTTGAATAATAAAAGCCTTTAAAAAATGGTCCAACTTTGGCTTTCAAGCATAAAGTTACAGACATTACAGACGATAGAAATATATTTTTGGGTTTAAGTAATCTTAGTTTTGTTCACTTAGTAAATAGTTTTTCCGACATTTGACCTGAAACAATGTAGTTAGCTTTCATAGAAAGGAAAAAGAATAAACACTTAATAAAAAAAAAAAAAAAAAATGAGGAAAAATAGCACTAAAACAAAAAGGAAAAGAGACAAAATAAAGGCAGAATGGAAACCCTGACACAAAGTCCATAATATCATCTTTTAGCCATAAATAAATAAAATTTAACCTTACCCAAGAAGAATGACAATAAAGCATTCTATAATAGCTGGATATAGTTTATCCAATTCTACATCACTTAGATTTGCATCATTTCTATTACTTGTATCTAATAATGTCATATTTTCCTCTTGTGCAAACATTTCCACAACCTACAAGAAAAAAAAATTATTTTTCCATTCCATAGGTCATAGGCGAGACAATTTGAGAGGGGGTAAAGAGTTGACAGTTGGTCTTTGATAGATTGCCGGACAGTCTTGAAAAAGGCATTTCTAGCTCAGAAAAATCAAGTTTAGGTGCAGGATTGGGACCAGGAAGAGATCAGTTTTCATTATAAATTATATTCCATTACATAGTCATTTTTTATACAAAAAGAATCAAACCAAACTAGTTATTATTATAAACCAGTTCCTTATGGAATTCAAATGAATGCATTGGCTTATTTACTGTTTAAAAATTTGATAACTAAACTGAAATTGAATGAGCAACCTCAAGGAACCAAAAACAAAACCCAAGTTCTGTCTACGTTTCAAAGAAATAAGTATGAATCATGCATGTGTATGAGAATTTATTTTAGAGGGGGGGGGGCAAATCCACAGAAACAGGCAACTTATACGAAAATTAAGAGAAAATAGTAAATAATTATACTTAAGTTCTGGGGCCAAACGTATCTTCTGGCATTATGCCTGACATTAGGTATCACTGTATTTAAAAAATATACAGTCGAATGATTCCCCATCTCAACCATTATACAAAGACGGACCAAGATGCAAGTGCTCCAGGGAACGTATAAACATAAGCAACATTAGATTTTTTCTTGGGTAGACAAGTCAGATTTCTCTTGAACGCGATACTTGGCTTCCCCTTTGTAACACTCAATTTTAAAGAATCAAATTTTAAATTAATTTATTACAATACACATATAAAAATCGGTAATTAGTAGTGCAATGTTATTATTAGATGCTTTAAGAAATTACAAGTAGGTTTCGAAGTCTCGAGTTGGTTTCAAAGGCATTTTGAGAAAGTTTCTGCAAAAATATGTGTTCCAGGGTTCTCATTTGATCTGCCATCAGTAGTCCAATGGACGAGGACATATGAGTATACGAGCCCATAGTACTTTTATGGGACCTACATTGGGCTGTAGATTTTAGAAAGTTTCAGGTACCTAGTATAACGGCTCTCCAGCCAATCATAAATCTATTATACTTCACCATTTTCAAAGTTTTATAACAGCTTCTTACATTATCAACTTATAAAATATGCCTGTCTTTTCTTTCTATTAAACTCAGGTTTAAGAATTTGGGCTACCTACTCAGAAGTAGGCTGTTGTTCCTGAACTGAACTCAGCAAAATCTGAGCTTAGATTTCCATAGATTTTTAAATTCTATGTAACAGGTATTTTGCAATCTAAGCGATAGAGCTAGGCTAGTTTTATAGTAGGTAAAAAGCTAGGCTTTAAGTAGTTAAGTTAGGTAAATAAAACTTTCAGGAATGTAACCAGAGCTTAAATAATGCCCTGGGAAAGCCTTTTGGGGTATCTTTCCCTATGCCTTCTGCCTTTAAAGGGTAGTCTATTGACTTTTGATGAACTTGGACAAAGTTTGTGTAAAAGTTTGATTCTGAAAATAGATCTAGAGTAGAAACAAAGCTCAATAAAATAGCATTGAGCATCATACCTTTCTTAAATCCCATTTATATGCCTTAAAGAATTTGGAAGAAAGTGTCTTAAAAATAAATAAATAAAAGAGATAAAAAATCCTAATATGGCTTAAATTCTACTTAAGTCAGTACCTAATGGTAAATTTGTTGTAGGACAGGAGTCAGATAAACAAAAAATTAGTACACCATTTGACTCCCTATTCAATATTCTTTCCAATATATTAATTACTAATG
Organism: Artemia sinica; assembly: GCA_027921565.1. Taxonomy (NCBI): domain Eukaryota; kingdom Metazoa; phylum Arthropoda; class Branchiopoda; order Anostraca; family Artemiidae; genus Artemia; species Artemia sinica. The sequence goes on along the minus strand of CM051263.1, from coordinate 21,199,324 downwards.
TCACGATTGTATCCCAGCCTCTCCTCCCATCTATTGGGCCCAGACATAGCCCTAGGACATACACAGAACTTGGCTACTTAGTAGGGGTGCATCATTTTTTTCCATTAATTTCTTATCAATTGTAGCTGGTCCATAATGTCAAATTAAATAAAACAAAACATGTTTTTTTTACTCAGAGTAAGGAGCAATATTAAAACCTAAAACAAACAGAAATTATTATGTATATGAGGGTGGTTGCCCCCTCCTCAATACCTTGCTCTTCATGTCAAAGTTTTTTGAACTTTTAAAAATACTTCTTATTGTTCTAATTAAAATACCCTTTTGTTTAAGGGGTCATTATTAAAGAATTGAGACAACATTCAAATTTTAGCATAAAGAGCAAGGTGTTGAGGAGGGGCAACCCCCCTCATATATGTAATAATTTCTTTTGTTTTAAGTGTTAATGTTGCTCCTTACTTTGAGTTAAAACAAATTGTTGTTTTTTTATTTAATTTCTGATTGCTTTTTAAATAATGCCAGGAACAATTACCATGGACTTAACAATTACTGTTAACAATTAACAAATAACAATTACTTAACTTACACAATTACTCTTAATATCTCCATAGATAAAATTGAGTAGGCAAAGAGAAAGTAAGACAAATGACAAGAATTTAACACAGGAATTCTGGCAAATTCCCAATGTGTAAAATTTCACCTCGGGAACCATGGGAGGGGCAACAATGGGCAAATTTTATAACTTAAAGATCTTTCTCCAGGGGCGGAGGAGGATCATGTCATCTCCAAAGGCATAGTTATTTGACCTTTCAACTAGCCTAAGCTAAACAAAATGGCTGTCTCAAAATTTCTATGAGAGGATTTTGAGGGAAAAGAGGCATGGGAGGGAGGCTAGTTGCCCTCTAATCTTTTTGGTCACTTAAAAAGAGCACCAGAACTTTTAATTTCTGTTTAAATGAGCCCTCTTTCAGTGTTCTAGGACCATTTGTTTGATATAATCACCCCTGGGAAAAAAATTACAAATGAACACACATCCATGATCTTTTTTCTGCAAAAATAAAAATACAAAATTCCACATTTTTGTATATAGGAGCTTGAAACTTCTACATTAGGGTTCTCTGATATGCTGAATCTGATGGTATAATTTTCATTAAGATTTTTTGACTTTTAGGGGGTATTTCCCCCCTTTCTTCGAAAATCATGCAAATTTTCTCAGGCTTGTAGCCTTTGATGGGTAACACTAAACTTTATGAATCTTGTAGGCCTATATTTGAAATCAGCACAATAAGGGAATTCTTTTGATATACCTATTGATATCCACTTTTTAGAGTTTTTTGTTACTATTGAGCCACATTACTCCTTACTTACAGTTTGTTACTGCAAAGTGTTTGATATAGCTAATTTTATAAAAATAAAAAATTGGGACATGTTCATATTCAGGACAAAAATCAGATGGACAAAAAAAAAGAATAAACCACTTGATTCCTGACTCAGTGCCCTTTCTAATATCAAAACTATTTCTGTCATAGCTACACCCCCCCCCCATAATGGGCTTCAATACAATCCTAGCTTGTACACAAAATCTCATTGATTTTTTTTAAGACTGCAATACTTCGTGTACTTACTTCTGATCAACCATTGTCCATAATGACATAATGTCAACAATTGTCCATAATGCCAAATAAAGCCAATTTGACAAGAAACAATTGACAAATTTTGTATGCAGCCTAGGGCTGTATATGGCCCTGTTAGGGGGCAGGGGAACATTTTTAACAGTATTTGCTACTATATATGGAAATAAAATTACATGGTGTCAGAGGAAATTGTTTATTTTAAAACCTAGCACCTACAAGAGAGAATGCACTATGTTACAGTGAGCTAGCTCATTACAAATGCAAACATGATGTTATAATGTAATATTACCAAAATAAAGGCAATATTTGACAGGTATGTTTTCTTCTGTCCTTTAACATTAACTTAAGCTCAAATAAGCAATGTGTTGTTTCAAAACCTGAGATAAAAGAAAAGAGTAGTTGTTGTCTAAAGATAATATAGTTAAAGACACATCATTTATGCAAATTTCTAAACATTAGAAACAGGGAATGCAAAGAGATATGAACTTGAAAACATCTTCCTGATGTTAATTGTTAGGATAGCCTAGGTAAGTATTTATGGCTGTTTTAAAGTCATTTGCTGGAGTTTTTAGTGACTATTTTCTAATTGCAAATGGTTCTATTTTAGCAGTTCATTTTCTTGGAAGGAAACATGTTAATAAGAGAATTCTTATTTCATATTATGCAGAAAAATTATGGTTAACACACATTCTAGGTACTTCTACTTTAAATCACTTTTATCTTCTTTTTTTAAAAATATATGAATTTTCCTTCTTTCTAAAGTTGCATGTCTTTTGTATTTTAAAACTTCAGAATAATAACAGAAATGGTATTTTAAGAATTTCTGATGATTTTTGTTGAAACAAGAAGTCATCTATAACATTCTAGCCCCACCATCATCAAGCATCATCATGAACTAAACAGCCCATTCCCATTGATTCAACCACAATATATCCAGGCATCACCTAAGTCACCACCTAAGTATCCAATAAGGTACTTCATCATCTTTGTTTGTTGTCACCCTTTTATTGAAGAATTTGTTTTTGTAATTATGTTCAAATAAGTTAAAGAATGCTATAAAATAATGCTGTGCATGGCATTTTGTTTAAAAAAAAAAAATGGTTGGAAATTCTTATAATGCCACAGCTACTGTTATGAAAAATTTTTCAAACACAAAGGCACACAATTTTAGAAATAAGAAGCCTGTAAAAAAAATTGATAAAAAGTGAATGAAAGTGGTAGCACCTTAAATATGTATTAACTATAATTTTCCAGTAAAATATTGTTTTATTAACAAGTTTTTTTCTGAAAAATCTAACCACTACACTAGAACCCCTACCCCCCCCCCCCCCCCCACCCAAGATTTTTTTTTGGTGCATTCATTTCTTGTTTTCTTCTGTTTTTCACTCTTTTTTATAACATTAATTTTTCAATTAGGTCAATTATTAGCATCCTTGTCACATTGGTCCCCACCCCAAGATTTTTCTATAGATCCACCCCTGTTCCAGATTTGGAAAAAAGTAAGAATGGTTTTATTAGCATGCTTCCTTCTGAGGAGTCTAACCACTACACTAGAACCTAGCATCACTTTAAAGGCTCAAAATAAAATCTGCAGAGGATGCAATTAGTATATTTAGAAAGAGTGATAAAGACATTTCAATTGGTGTGTCCACCAAGCCAAGCTCCACATAGCAAAGTAGACAAACAGAAACAAACTCTATATTTATGAATTGCATCCTAGGCCTGCCCCCAATAGGATCAACTCTACCCCTAGACTATATTCAACAGTTGTTTTTTTCAAATTGGCTTTACTTGACATTATAAACTGACTGTTTATATAAAATAAACACAAAAGATAATGACAAACCTGTAAAATTAGCAAATTTTGTATGTGGCTTAGGACTATATCTGGACCTTTTTAGGGGGGGGGGGGGGGGGGTCAGGGATGCAATTGTGATGGCCAAATAGCTTAATTACATTGAATAAAGAATGTAAAAGCATGGTTTTTCTTTCTCCTGTATAAGTTCTACCCTATAATAAAACCTTGGTAAATTTTGGGCAGTCTATATTACTCACCTACAAATAAGGTGAATATAACACTTGATTCATTTTGTTTTTTTTGCTCTTTTTGAATACAATAATTACCTTACTTGGCAATTCAATTTTAAGCCCATCACATACCTGTAAAGATGATACCTTTTTCTCTTATTTTTGGCTACATAAAAGGGTTAAAAATAATAATTCTTGCATCATTATATGCAGAATACTTGTGGTTAACACATTTCAACTCCAGATCCATTACAATTTACCCCACCCCCTCATATGCAAATATATAGTCCAAATTATAAGTTTTCTATGTGTTTTCTGGTTCTTAATTTTATCACAGCTAATTCAATTTAAAGGTAAACCAGTTTTAAACAAAATTGATGCTAAGTGTGGTACATAAGGTAAAGGGTATCTAAAATTTGAGAAAAGGTATCATCCTTGGGGGTCCATAGAGAGCTTAAAGTTGCATTTCCAAGTAAAGCAATTATTATATTCAGAAGAAGCATAAACAAAAGCAGTAAATGGTAAGTCACTTTATTTATAGGGTAAAATTCTAAACATGCTATTTTTTGCTGTCTTGGAAAGGGTTTAGGTTAGGAAAATGAAACTTTTAGGGATGGATCTGCAGACTAAAGTATGTCCCAGGATTTTAGTCTACCTGTTAGGGTAAATTTCTAGGTGGCTTTTTTTATGATGTCTTTATATGATGTCTTTTTTATGCTCTTTCATGGTTCAATAATTGCTTCTGTTGCAAATTGCATCTTGAGCCCTTAAAGGGGCCCCAAAGGTATTTTATATGAATTATAAAAGAGCATAAAAAAGCATCAAATGATGTTTTCACTTTCATCCTAGCTAAATTATATGGCCCACTGCAAATATATCATGAACTTTACCCCTCCCCCCCCCCTGCCACCCCCTAATGTGGAAATAGGCTAGCCTATATAACCTGATGCAGAATATAAGGTCCCTATATAACCTGAATTGGAATACAGCCTTAATTGTTGATGGCAAAGTTTCAAATCACAAAATTCAGCACTATTTTGTCAACAGCATTTGAAAAACCTGAAATGGCAGGAAAAAGGTTTGTATTTGAGTTGCCTAAAAAATGAGATTTGAATTGTTAAAGCCTAGATAAGTATTTTTGGAATATATTACTCTTGAGCAACTTGTTTATAAACTAGGGATAGCCTATGTTTTTAACCACTTTTCAATAACTTAAGCAGTGTTGATAACTTCTTTGTGTGGCAACAAAAAAAAATACCTTTGGGGCCCCTTTTAAGGGCTCAAGATGCAATTTGCAACAGAAGCAATTATTGAATTATGAAAGAGCATAAAAAAGGCACCAAATGATGTTTTCACTTTCATCCTAGCTTAATTATAGGCCTAGTACCACCTAGAAATTTAGGTAAAATTTTACCAAATCATATTATTGACTTACAAATAAAGTGGATATACCATTTGATGCCTTTTTTTATGCTCTTTCCAAATATAATAATCATTTTTGTTGATAATTAATTTTACCCCCACCCCTATATATACCAATTCAGGGTAGCCTATATATTTTCACATTAGGGGGGTGGGGGCATATTTTATTTCTGATGTAAATGGGAGGTAAATTTAAACTTTACCCCCACCCCCATAATGTGCAAATATAGCCTATAGCCTATGCTGAATTGGTATATAGGGGTGGGGGTAAAATTCATTTCTGACAAAAATGATTATTATATTTCGAAAGAGCATAAAAAAAGGCATCAAATGGTATATTCACTTTATGTAAGTCAATAATAGGCCTATGAATTGGTAAAAATTTACCAAAATTTATCCCTGTTAGAGATAAGACAGAGTAGAACTATTAAAATTAAGATATCCTTGCCAAACTGAATTGTACAATTGAAGTCAGTAGAATCTATTTTTAGCTAGCGTTATTGGTTCAGCCAGGACCTAGTTTCAGGTTGGCCTGCTGAGTCTGACTGCAGACATCATACGAAGTTTTTAAATATTTCGCTAAGGCTGAAAGCCAATGCCAATGCGTATTTAAACTTTTTGTCAAGCTTTTAAAACAATCCTCCGAATTTCCGAAGCATGCACAGTAGCACTTATAGTGCTGCGCACACTAGCAAAAGTAGCATCAAGTACTTGCAAAGCTAGAATGAAGACATACAAAGATTAATTCAAAAGCTCAGGTTTGAATCAACAACTTGTACTGAAATAATCTAGAGGCTTGGACTAATGGACTGTATTATTGCTCTTTTTCACGCTCTTCCAATCTTTCGCAAGAGGTTTATACCATTTCGACCAAAAACAAGGGATCCATACACATTGATAAACCTAAATATTTTTTTTTACAATACAAAAAACTTGGTTCTATTTTATTCATTTTCCGCATCAGAAGGAATCACTGCCAAATTCTGGAAACTACTTTGAAAAATTATAAAATATTTACTTACATCATTCCTATAAGCGCTTCGCTTTACATTATTCACTTTACATTTAACTATTTTGGTTTAATGACAATGATAGCTTTATTTGTATGTTATTGATGGAATCAGCCACAACTATGCGGTAAGCTGAAGCGTCATTATATAACGGTTTATGAAACTGAACTGAAACTATTAAAAAATAAACACTGAAAAATCAGAAAAGATTTTCAATGAGCAATAGAGCAAACTAAAAGGATTGCTTTTAAAATTCTTGAAAGAAGCATGATTTGACTCTCCATAATTTGGAAATGCATAAAAGTCGCATACATAATTGCTCACAAGGGACACTGATAAGGTATATATCCCTTAATACTGAATTTAAAGGACATTGGTAAACTAGGCCAGACAAAGCAAATCTTGCTCGCTCAGCAAAAGTAATTGATGATATTCAGCTAAATATTAAATCGAAATTGGCCAAACTACATGAAAAAGAATGACGAAATGATTTCCAACTCGAAAAAACTCGGTCATATGAAGTGAAAACTGTCAAGGAAACCCTGAATCACTGGTCTGGATTGTGTTGTCCAGCTACATTGAATTCTTCAGATAGCGCTCCTTTCAAATATTGCTTCTTTGCATCGATGGAGTCCTTGCAGCTACAAGTAGTTCTTTCATTTTTCAAGGATAAAAAGAATAACTATTTAGACTCGTAGATGGATTATAAAGACGGATACTTCTTTTGACATGAATTCCATTTGTTATCAAAAGGATTGGAAAACTGCTAAATACTTTAATGATCAATTTTTACACATTCATGCAACTCAATTTTTTTATGTATTCATTCATGTTACAATCATCTTTTACAGACAGCTAGTTCTATAGTTGTTGAATTTATAGCAAAAATTCAGCGATGAAGAATATTCATGAAGGTTTTCGGTTTGAGTTGTGCTCTGTAAGATGCTGTAATTTATAATGGTGCTGGGTTGAAATTTCTCATGGTAGTGCATTTTCAGAAGGTTGGAGTCTATATTAAAAATTTGAATCAAATTCAGAATTTCAATCTGATAAAAAGGCTAAAAGTCTGTCATGAAAAGCTCTCACTAGCACACGCACACCCATCAAGACAGAAGCCAAGCTTACTAGAGCATTAAAAAAAGAAAAATAATGGAAGGAAGTATTGACGGAAATATTATATCAACATACTCTTCTTTCTGAAGTAAGCTGCGTATAATTTACTTTTTTAAATATGTTGTACATTAATTCTTACACAAATTTAGCTAAAGAGCTATATAATATATGGTCGCACCATGAACCCCTTTAGGTGTAAATTAAGAGAATATTCAAACTAAAAAGGTATGAATCCTAAGTAAAATTTACATAAAGGCCCATTCACTGTGATATTTTACTCATATCGGTATTTAGCTGGCCGTAATTTAAGCCAATTGGATTTTTATTGGATTTTTTCTGATTGGCTGAAAATTTTTATGAAAAATTCTAATTGGCTTAAATTAGCGCTATCTAAATCCCGATATAGTAAAGTCTTATTGTGAATTGGCCTTAACAAGTAAGTTATTGATGAACCGCACGAGACGTGGTACAAATTCACGAAAATATAGGAGAGGGATTAATTTCCTACTTTTTATTGGAGGGAGATACAAAAAAAAACAGAAAATTTTCCTAAAACCAAAAATCCTGTTTTTTTACCTTCTCTTTTTCGACAGCCACAATCATAAGATCACTGATTCTATTCTTTCCTATCTTCAATCAGAGACTACCACTCCCACACCCTAATGCTAAGAAAAACCGTTAATTGCTGGTAATAGTCACAGGCAAAGTAGCAACTAGCTTTATCAGTTTTAGCACTGTATAATAGGTGATTGGGAGGCCAGATAAAATCTCAATAGCTTTGAGAAGATCCATTTCTGGGAAATCACTTTTTAAAAGATGCAACTTTGCAAAAGAAAGCAGGGAATCTATAGCAAAGTCAACGACACCGAAAATTCCTGGAAAATGTCACAAAACCCTTTCCACTTTTGAAAGTTTGAGAAAATCAGAGCTTGAGGAGTCAGAGGCAAATAAATCATAGAGCAAATGCATATTTTGCATAAAAAAATTGGTCAATCTTACTCGTGAAACGGTTTATTTCCTCGAAGTAAAGAAGTTTACTTGAGTCTAATTGAACTGAATGGTTGATATTAAGTTTACCGGTTGTTGAGTTTGAAAGAAAGTCTTTTAGACAAATGGAAATGGCTTGCCATTTCTTGCTTCGAGCAATGGTTTTAAATATTGGGGATGCAGTTCCTGGATACGGTGTAAAGTCAAAAATTAGTATATTTTGTTGCTTAAGTTGTTCCATTCGCTATCATTTCTCAGCTTTTGGAGTGTCTCGTATGTCCCAGAACAGCGCAAATGCCTTATAAATCAGCTAACTTTCCGATCAAAGTTGCTTTGATAAACGATTAATTTAAACAAGTTTTTCCACAAAATAAGCTTTTCAAAGGAAAGTCAAACTCAAAACGAGCAAAATTAGCATGAGTAGGGCTCAAAACCCCCTATGCCTTCCCAAGGCCAGAACATAATTTGCACTTTACTGAAAAAAACATGAAAATTTTTACTTTTATAGCTTTAATAAATCAATTAGTATTAACATTTTGAATACTAAATATCAGTCTATATATATATTAAACTGAAAATGCATATTGATTTGTAATTTTTCAGTAAAGTGCAAATTATGTTCTGGTGACTCGGTTATTTATTGTAATTTCTGTTCGTTTTGGTTTTCATTTATTTATCGATGCTGATTTGTGGTAGTTTCACGCTTGGTAGATTATTTGATTTTATTTTGTTCATTTTTGGTTTAATGGAGTTCTTTACTTTTCTTTGAAAAACTTATTTTGTGGAAAAACGTTTTTTTAATTAATTTCTGTTCGTTTTATATTGACATAGTATTTTCAGGGAAAAAGAAAATAATACTTTAAATTTTTTCGTTTTTCAAGACTTTATGGTTTGGCCTGCTATTTGTATGCTGGAGAAAAATTTTCAGCAATTTTTAACAACATATACTCTCTTAAAAATCTGGACACAAATAGTAGTGTTTAATTTAGTTTCATACCTCCTCTAGTTGACCTGAAATAGAAAACTTGATACCATTCGCAAAAAAAAATCTGTTTACTTTCTTTGATAGCTTGGATACACTTACACTATTTTGATTTGGTTAAATTTTAAGAGTAGAAGTAGCCCCGAAAGTTTGAACATAATGCCCTCAGTTGTTCTTGGGATTCTGCTGAGATGCCTTATTGGGAATTATCATTAACACATTGCATTTTGATTTAATCTTAAGGCAACATTTAGTTTTTAAAGATAATGGGCAAATGGGAGGGTGGGTGTGGGAGGGGGACTAGTTGACCTCCAATCACTTTTGAATATAAAAAAGGGCATTAGCCCTTTCTATTTTCAATCGAATGAGCCCTTTTCGAAGTTCCTTCGACAACTCCTTCGATACGAAGTGCCCTGGTCTAAACAAAAGAGAGAAAAAAAAAAATATATTGTACCCGCATCGATCTTTACTATAAAAATATCAAGCCTTCCAATTACTTTCGACTATTAGAAAGTGCACTAGCCCCTTCAGTTTCCAAAGGAATGAGCCCTTTTTGAGTTTCTACGACAACGCTTTCTAAAAAAAACCTTATTTGCCCCCAGGGCATGAATTACAGCCCTTGCCCGGAAGGCTGTGAGGGGGTTGTAATCCTCAAAGACCTAGTTTCCAGAACTTTCAACTACGTTAAACAAAACAGCTATATCAAAATTTTGGTTGGATGTGTTTGGGGAAATGGGGGGCGTGAGAGGGGCGTTAGTTGCTCTCCAATCACCTTAAACTATTAAAAAAAGCACTGTCCCTTTCAATTTCCAATCGAATGAGCCCTTTTAAAGTTTCTACGACAACTTTTTCAATGAGACCCTTATATGCCACCAGGGCATAACTTAAAACCCTTGCCCTGAGGGCTGGGGGGGGGGGTTATCATCCTCAAAGACCTAATTTCCAGAACTTTCAACTACGTTGAAGCTAATTGCTATTTCAAAATTTTGATTGGATGTGTTTGGGGAAATGTTGGGCGCGAGAGGGGGGTTAGTTGCCCTAAACAACTTCCGACTATTAAAAAGGACACTAGCTATTTCAATTTCCAATTGAATTAGGCCTTTTTGAAGTTTCTACGACACCGCTTTCTATAAAAACCTTATATGCCCCAGGGCATAACTTACAACCCTTGCCGTGAGGGCTGTGAGGGGGGTTGTCATGCTCAAAAACAGAATTTCCGGATCTTTCAACTACGTTGAACAAAATGGTTATCTCGAAATTTTGATTGGATGTTTTTGAGGAAATGGTGGGCGTGAGAGGGGGGTTACTTGTCCTCCAATCACTTTCGACTATTAGAAAGGGCACTAGCTGTTTCAATTTCCAATCGAATGATTCCTTTTTGAATTTTCTACGACAACGCTTTCTATAAAAAAAAAAACCTTATATGCCCCAATGGCATAATTTACAACCCTTGTCGTGAGGGCTGTGAGGGGGGTTGTCATGCTCAAAAACAGAATTTCCGGATCTTTCAACTACGTTGAACAAAATGGTTATCTCGAAATTTTGATTGGATGTGTTTGGGGAAATGGTGGGCGTGAGAGGGGGGTTACTTGCCCTCCAATCACTTTCGACTATTAGAAAGGTTACTAGCTCTTTCAATTTCCAATCGAATGATTCCTTTTTGAATTTTCTACGACAACGCTTTCTATAAAAAAAAACCTTATATGTCGCCAGGGCCTAACTTACAACCATGGCCCTGAGGGCTGTGGGGGAGTGTCATCCTCAAAAACATAATTTCCAGACTTTTTAGCTACGTCAAACAAAATGGTATTCTCAAAATTTTGATTGGATGTGTTTGGGGTAATGGTGGGTGTGAGAGGGATGTTAGTTATCCTCCAATCACTTTAGACTATTAAAAAGGGCATACGCCTTTTTAATTTCCAATCGAATGAACCCTTTTGGAAGTTTCTACAACATCACTATCTATACAAACCTTATACACACCCAGGGCAAAACTTACAACCCTTGCCCTGAGAGGGTTATCATCCTCAAAGACCTAATTTCTAAAACCTTTAACTACGTTGAACAAAATGGCTATCTCAAAGTTTTGATTGGATGTGTTTGGGGAAAAGGTGGGCGTGAGAGGGGGGTTAGTTGCCCTCCAATCACTTTCGACTAATAAAAAGGGCACGAGCCCTTTGAATTTCCAATCGAATGAGCCTTTTTTGAAGTCTCTACGACAACACTTTCTATAAAAAGCTTGTATTGTACGCCCCAGGGCGTAACTTAAAACCCTTGCCCTGAGGGCTGTGGGAGAGTGTCCTCCTCAAATACATAATTTCTATCTAGAAATCAACTACGCTCAACAAAATGGTTATCTTACAATTTTGATTGGGTGTGTTTCGGGAAATGGTGGGCGTGGAAAGGGTATTAGTTGCCTTCCGATCACTTTCGACTATTAAAAAGGGCACAAGCCACTCCAATTTCCAATTGAATGAGTCCTTTTCAAAGTTTCCATGACAACTTCTTCGATACGAAGTGCCGTGGTCTAAACGAAAAAAAATAATAAATAATACATTGCACCAACATCGTTCTTATTTGCCCCAGGGCATAACTTAAAACCCTTGCCCTGAGGGCTGTGGGGGAGTGTCCTCCTCAAAAACATAATTTCTATCTAGAAATCAACTACGCTCAACAAAATGGCTATCTCAAAATTTTGATTGGATGTGTTTCGGGAAATGGTGGGCGTGGAAGGGATAATAGTTGCCTTCCGATTACTTTCGACTATTAAAAAGGGCACTAATCCTTTGAATTTAAAATCGAATGAGCCTTTTTTGAAGTTACTATGACAACGCTTTCTATAAAAACCTTACATGCCCCTAGGGCATAACTTACAACCCTTGCTCTGAGGGCTGTGGGGGAGTGCCCTTCACAAAAACATAATTTATATCTGAAAATCAACTACGTTGAACAAAATGGCTCTCTCAAAATTTTGATTGGATGTGTTTGGGGAAATGGCGGGCTTGGAAGGGGTGCTCGTCGCCTTCCAAAGGGCACTAGCCATTTCAATTTCCAATCGAATGAGCCCTTTTTGAAGTTTCAACGATAACTCTTTCTGTAAAAACCTTATATGACCCCAGGCTATAACTTTCAACCCTTTCCCTGAGGGCTGTCGGGGGGGGGGGTGGCATCCTCAAAGACCTAATTTCCAGAACTTTCAACTACGTTGAACAAAATGGTTATCTCAAAATGTCAATTGGATGTGTTTGGGGAAAAGGTGGGCGTGAGAGGGGGGTAGATTGCCCTCCAATCACTTTTGCCAATTAAAAAGGGCACTAGCCCTTTGAATTTCCAATCGAATGAGCCTTTTTTGAAGTTTCTACGTCAACACTTTCTATAAACTAGCCGTTCCAATTTCCAATCGAATGAGCCCTTTTCCAAGTTTCTACGACAACTCCTTTGATACGAAGTGCCCTGGTATGGAAGAAAACAAAAAACGAAAAATTATTTTATTGGTATGGAAAAAAAAATATAATACATTGTGCCAACATCGTTCTTTACTTAGGCAGCGCTATAACTTTAACGGTTATGGAAAGCGTCGTCTATAACAACGCTTTCTATAAACCTTAGATGCCCCCACGGCATAACCTATAACCCTTGCCCCGGAGGCTCTATAGGGGGTTATCATCCTAAAAGGTCTAATTTCTAAGACTTTTAACTACGTTGAACAAAATGGCTATCCCAAAATTTTGATTTGATGTGTTTAGATAAATGGTGGGCGTGAGAGGGGGTTTAGTTGCCCTCAAATCACTTTTGACTATTAAAAGGGGCACTAGCCCTTTGAATTTCCAATCGAATGAGCCTTTTTTGAAGTTTTTACTTCAAAAGGAAGTTCTACGTCAACACGTGATGGGCGTGGGGGGGGGGGGGGGGCTAGGTGCCCTCCAATCACTTTCGACTATTAAAAAGGGCACCAGTCCTTTGGATTTCCAATTTAATGAGCCCTTTTTCCGGTTTCTGCGACAAAGATTTCATTGAAAACCTTATATGCTCCCAGGGCATAAGTTAGAACACTAGTCCTGAAGACTATGGGGGGAGTGTCCGGCTCAAAGGTATAATTCCCAGAACTTTCAACTACGTTGAACAAAATGGCTATCTCAAAATTTTGATTGGATGTGTCTCGAGAAATGGTGGGTGTGGAAGGGGTTTAGTTGCCCTCCAATAGCTTTTGACTATTAAAAAGGACACTAATCCTTTGAATTTCCAATCGAATGAGCCTTTTTTGAAGTTTCTACGACAACGCTTTCTATTAAAACCTTATTTACTCCCAGGGCATAAGTTACAACCCTTGCTCTGAGGGCTGTCGGGGAGTGTCCTCCTCAAAAACATAATTTCTATGTGGAAATCAACTACGCTGAACAAAATGGCTATCTCAAAATTTTGATTGGATGTGTTTCGGGAAATAGTGGGCTTGCAAGGGATGTTAGTTGCCTTCCAATCACTTTAGACTATTAAAAAGGGTACAAGCCACTCCAATTTCCAATTGAATGAGCCCTTTTCGAAGTTTCTACGACAACTACTTCGATACAAAGTGCCCTGGTCTAAAGAAAAAATAATAAATAATACATTGTGCCAACATCGTTCCTATATGCTCCAGGGCATAAATTAAAACCCTTGCCCTGAGAGTTGTGGGGGAGTGTCCTCCTCAAAATATAATTTCTAGCTTAATATCAACTACGCTGAACAAAATGGCTATCTCAAAATTTTGATTGGATGTGTTTGAGGAAACGGTGGGCTTGGAATTGGAAGGGGTGCTAGTTGCCTTCCAATTACTTTCGACTATTAAAAAGGGCACTAGCCATTTCAATTTCCAATCGAATGAGCCCTTTTTGAAGTTTCTACGACAACGCTTTCTATAAAAACCTTATATGCCCCCAAGGGCATAATTTTCAACCCTTGCCCTGGGGGCTATGGGGGGTGTCATCCTCAAAGACCTAATTTTCAGAACTTTCAACTACGTTGAACAAAATGTCTATATCAAAATTTTGATTGGATGTGTTTGGGGAAAAGGTGGGCGTGAGAGGAAGGTTAGTTGCCCTCCAATCACTTTCGACTAGTAAAAAGGGCACCAGCCCTTTGAATTTGAATTGCCAATCGAATGTGCCTTTTTTGAAGTTTCTAAGACAACACTTTCTATAAAAACCTTATATGGCCCCAGGGCATAACTCACAATCCTTGTCCTGAGGGCTGTGGGGGAGTGTCCTCCTCAAAAACATAATTTCTCTCTGGAAATCAACTACACTGAACAAAATGGCAATCTCAAAATTTTATTGGGTGTGGTTTGGGAAATGGTGGGCGTGGAAGGGGCGTTAGTTGCCTTTCGATCACTTTCGACTATTAAAAAGGACACAAGCCACTCCAATTTCCAACTGAATGAGCCCTTTTCGAAGTTTCTACGACCACTTCTTCTATACAAATTGCCGTGGTCTAAAGGAAAAAAATAAATAATACATTGTGCCAACATCGTTCTTACATGCCCCAGGGCATAACTTAAAACCCTTGCCCTGAGGGCTGTGAGGGAGTGTATCCCTCAAAAATGTAATTTCTATTTGTAAATCAACTACGCTATACAAAATGGCTATCTCAAAATTTTGATTGGATGTGTTTGGGGAAATGGTAGGCGTGGAAGGGGTGTTAGTTGCCCTCCAATAACTTTCGACTATTAAAAAGGGCGCTAATCCTTTGAATTTCCAATCGAATGTGCCTTTTTTGAAGTTTCTAAGACACCACTTTCTATGAAAACCTTATATGCCCCCAGGGCATAACTTACAACCCTTGTCCTGAGGGCTGTGGGGAGTGTCCTCCTCAAAAACATAATTTCTCTCTGGAAATCAACTTCGATGAACAAAATGGTTATCTCAAAATTTTGAGTGGGTTTGTTTCGAGAAATGGTGGGCGTGGAAGGGGTATTAGCTGCATTCCGATCACTTTCGACTATTAAAAAGGGATCAAGCCACTCCAATTTCTAATTGAATGAGCCCTTTTCGAAGTTTCTACTACAACTTCTTCGATATGAAATGCCGTGGTCTAAAGGAAAAAAATAGCAAATAATACATTGTGCCAACATCGTTCTTATACGCCCCAGGGCATAACTTAAAACCCTTGCCCTGAGGGCTGTGGGGGAGTGTCCTCCTCAAAAACATAATTTCTCTCTGGAAATCAACTACGCTGAACAAAATGGCTATCTCAAAATTTTGATTGGGTGTGTTTGGGGAAAAGGTGGGCGTGAGAGGAAGGTTAGTTGCCCTCCAATCACTTTCGACTATTAAAAAGGGCACCAGCAATTTGAATTTGAATTGCCAATCGAATGTGCCTTTTTTGAAGTTTCTAAGACAACGCTTTCTATAAAAACCTTATATGCCCCCAGGGCATAACTTACAATCCTTGTCCTGAGGGCTGTGGGGGAGTGTCCTCCTCAAAAACATAATTTCTCTCTGGAAATCAACTACGCTGAACAAAATGGCAATCTCAAAATTTTATTGGGTGTGGTTTGGGAAATGGTGGGCGTGGAAGGGGTGTTAGTTGCCTTTCGATCACTTTCGACTATTAAAAAGGACACAAGCCACTCCAATTTCCAACTGAATGAGCCCTTTTCGATGTTTCTACGACCACTTCTTCTATACAAATTGCCGTGGTCTAAAGGAAAAAAATAAATAATACATTGTGCCAATATCGTTCTTACATGCCCCAGGGCATAACTTAAAACCCTTGCCCTGAGGGCTGTGGGGGAGTGTACCCCTCAAAAATGTAATTTCTATTTGTAAATCAACTACGCTGAACAAAATGGCTATCTCAAAATTTTGATTGGATGTGTTTGGGGAAATGGTAGGCGTGGAAGGGGTGTTAGTTGCCCTCCAATAACTTTCGACTATTAAAAAGGGCGCTAATCCTTTGAATTTCCAATCGAATGTGCTTTTTTTGAAGTTTCTAAGACACCGCTTTCTATAAAAACCTTATATGCCCCTAGGGCATAACTTACAACCCTTGTCCTGAGGGCTGTGGGGAGTGTCCTCCTCAAAAATATAATTTCTCTCTGGAAATCAACTTCGATGAACAAAATGGTTATCTCAAAATTTTGAGTGGGTTTGTTTCGGGAAATGTTGGGCGTGGAAGGGGTATTAGCTGCCTTCCGATCACTTTCGACTATTAAAAAGGGAACAAGCCACTCCAATTTCTAATTGAATGAGCCCTTTTCGAAGTTTCTACGACAACTTCTTCGATATGAAATTCCGTGGTCTAAAGGAAAAAAATAGTAAATAATACATTATGCCAACATCGTTCTTATACGCCCCAGGGCATAACTTAAAACCCTTGCCCCGAGGGCTGTGGGGGATTGTCCTCCTCAAAAATATAATTTCTATCTGGAAATCAACTACGCTGAACAAAATGGCTATCTCAAAATTTTGATTGGGTGTGTTTGGGGAAAAGGTGGGCGTGAGAGGAAGGTTAGTTGCCCTCCAATCACTTTCGACTAGTAAAAAGGGCACCAGCCCTTTGAATTTGAATTGCCAATCGAATGTGCCTTTTTTGAAGTTTCTAACACAACACTTTCTATAAAAACCTTATATGCCCCCAGGGCATAACTTACAACCCTTGTCCTGAGGGCTGTGGGGGAGTGTCCTCCTCAAAAACCTAATTTCTCTCTGGAAATCAACTACGCTGAACAAAATGGCAATCTCAAAATTTTATTGGGTGTGGTTTGGGAAATGGTGGGCGTGGAAGGGGCGTTAGTTGCCTTTCGATCATTTTCGACCATTAAAAAGGACACAAGCCACTCCAATTTCCAACTGAATGAGCCCTTTTCGAAGTTTCTACGACCACTTCTTCTATACAAATTGCCGTGGTCTAAAGGAAAAAAATAAATAATACATTGTGCCAACATCGTTCTTACATGCCCCAGGGCATAACTTAAAACCCTTGCCCTGAGGGCTGTGGGGGAGTGTACCCCTCAAAAATGTAATTTCTATTTGGAAATCAACTACGCTGAACAAAATGGCAATCTCAAAATTTTATTGGGTGTGGTTTGGGAAATGGTGGGCGTGGAAGGGGCGTTAGTTGCCCTCCAATAACTTTCGACTATTAAAAAGGGCGCTAATCCTTTGAATTTCCAATCGAATGTGCCTTTTTTGAAGTTTCTAAGACACCACTTTCTATGAAAACCTTATATGCCCCCAGGGCATAACTTACAACCCTTGTCCTGAGGGCTGTGGGGAGTGTCCTCCTCAAAAACATAATTTCTCTCTGGAAATCAACTTCGATGAACAAAATGGTTATCTCAAAATTTTGAGTGGGTTTGTTTCGAGAAATGGTGGGCGTGGAAGGGGTATTAGCTGCATTCCGATCACTTTCGACTATTAAAAAGGGATCAAGCCACTCCAATTTCTAATTGAATGAGCCCTTTTCGAAGTTTCTACTACAACTTCTTCGATATGAAATGCCGTGGTCTAAAGGAAAAAAATAGCAAATAATACATTGTGCCAACATCGTTCTTATACGCCCCAGGGCATAACTTAAAACCCTTGCCCCGAGGGCTGTGGGGGAGTGTCCTCCTCAAAAATATAATTTCTCTCTGGAAATCAACTACGCTGAACAAAATGGCTATCTCAAAATTTTGATTGGGTGTGTTTGGGGAAAAGGTGGGCGTGAGAGGAAGGTTAGTTGCCCTCCAATCACTTTCGACTATTAAAAAGGGCACCAGCAATTTGAATTTGAATTGCCAATCGAATGTGCCTTTTTTGAAGTTTCTAAGACAACACTTTCTATAAAAACCTTATATGCCCCCAGGGCATAACTTACAATCCTTGTCCTGAGGGCTGTGGGGGAGTGTCCTCCTCAAAAACATAATTTCTCTCTGGAAATCAACTACGCTGAACAAAATGGCAATCTCAAAATTTTATTGGGTGTGGTTTGGGAAATGGTGGGCGTGGAAGGGGCGTTAGTTGCCTTTCGATCACTTTCGACTATTAAAAAGGACACAAGCCACTCCAATTTCCAACTGAATGAGCCCTTTTCGATGTTTCTACGACCACTTCTTCTATACAAATTGCCGTGGTCTAAAGGAAAAAAATAAATAATACATTGTGCCAATATCGTTCTTACATGCCCCAGGGCATAACTTAAAACCCTTGCCCTGAGGGCTGTGGGGGAGTGTACCCCTCAAAAATGTAATTTCTATTTGTAAATCAACTACGCTGAACAAAATGGCTATCTCAAAATTTTGATTGGATGTGTTTGGGGAAATGGTAGGCGTGGAAGGGGTGTTAGTTGCCCTCCAATAACTTTCGACTATTAAAAAGGGCGCTAATCCTTTGAATTTCCAATCGAATGTGCTTTTTTTGAAGTTTCTAAGACACCGCTTTCTATAAAAACCTTATATGCCCCTAGGGCATAACTTACAACCCTTGTCCTGAGGGCTGTGGGGAGTGTCCTCCTCAAAAATATAATTTCTCTCTGGAAATCAACTTCGATGAACAAAATGGTTATCTCAAAATTTTGAGTGGGTTTGTTTCGGGAAATGTTGGGCGTGGAAGGGGTATTAGCTGCCTTCCGATCACTTTCGACTATTAAAAAGGGAACAAGCCACTCCAATTTCTAATTGAATGAGCCCTTTTCGAAGTTTCTACGACAACTTCTTCGATATGAAATTCCGTGGTCTAAAGGAAAAAAATAGTAAATAATACATTATGCCAACATCGTTCTTATACGCCCCAGGGCATAACTTAAAACCCTTGCCCCGAGGGCTGTGGGGGATTGTCCTCCTCAAAAATATAATTTCTATCTGGAAATCAACTACGCTGAACAAAATGGCTATCTCAAAATTTTGATTGGGTGTGTTTGGGGAAAAGGTGGGCGTGAGAGGAAGGTTAGTTGCCCTCCAATCACTTTCGACTAGTAAAAAGGGCACCAGCCCTTTGAATTTGAATTGCCAATCGAATGTGCCTTTTTTGAAGTTTCTAACACAACACTTTCTATAAAAACCTTATATGCCCCCAGGGCATAACTTACAACCCTTGTCCTGAGGGCTGTGGGGGAGTGTCCTCCTCAAAAACCTAATTTCTCTCTGGAAATCAACTACGCTGAACAAAATGGCAATCTCAAAATTTTATTGGGTGTGGTTTGGGAAATGGTGGGCGTGGAAGGGGCGTTAGTTGCCTTTCGATCATTTTCGACCATTAAAAAGGACACAAGCCACTCCAATTTCCAACTGAATGAGCCCTTTTCGAAGTTTCTACGACCACTTCTTCTATACAAATTGCCGTGGTCTAAAGGAAAAAAATAAATAATACATTGTGCCAACATCGTTCTTACATGCCCCAGGGCATAACTTAAAACCCTTGCCCTGAGGGCTGTGGGGGAGTGTACCCCTCAAAAATGTAATTTCTATTTGTAAATCAACTACGCTGAACAAAATGGCTATCTCAAAATTTTGATTGGATGTGTTTGGGGAAATGGTAGGCGTGGAAGGGGTGTTAGTTGCCCTCCAATAACTTTCGACTATTAAAAAGGGCGCTAATCCTTTGAATTTCCAATCGAATGTGCCTTTTTTGAAGTTTCTAAGACACCACTTTCTATAAAAACCTTATATGCCCCCAGGGCATAACTTACAACCCTTGTCCTGAGGGCTCTGGGGAGTGTCCATCTCAAAAACATAATTTCTCTCTGGAAATCAACTTCGATGAACAAAATGGCTATCTCAAAATTTTGAGTGGGTTTGTTTCGGGAAATGTTGGGCGCGGAAGGGGTATTAGCTGCCTTTCAATCACTTTCGACTATTAAAAAGGGAACAAGCCACTCCAATTTCCAACTGAATGAGCCCTTTTCGAAGTTTTTACGACAACTTCTTCGATACAAAGTGCCGTGGTCTAAAGGAAAAAAATAATAAATGACACATTGTGCCAACATCGTTCTTACATGCCCCAGGGCATAACTTAAAACCCTTGCCCTGAGGGCTGTGGGGGAGTGTACTCCTCAAAAATATAATTTCTATTTGTAAATCAACTACGCTGAACAAAATGGCTATCTCAAAATTTTGATTGGATGTGTTTGGGGAAATGGTAGGCGTGGAAAGAGTGTTAGTTGCCTTCCATTCACTTTCAACTACTTAAAAGGGCACTAGCCGTTCCAATTTACAATCGAATGAGCCCTTTTCCAAGTTTCTACGACAACTCCTTCGATACGAAGTGCCCTGGTATGGAAAAAAATAAATAAATAATACATTGTGCCAACATCGTTCTTTACTTAGGCAGCGCGATTGCGCTGCCTATTATTTACAATAACAGACATTTTTTCCATTATGAGCGAAATTTAGACAAAAGATACCGAGTTGACTTTGTCCAGAAGTCCTTTTGTTTCGTAGACCGCTTCACCATTAGAACTATCAGAGACTGTAGTTATCCCAGCAACAATAAGACATGCTTTTTCCATAAGACATGTTGGCCCTCGGGTGTGGGAACTATTATCTCAGGCTATTTCGACAATCGATGAGCTATATGAATTTGGCAGTTAACTAAGAGGACGGTGTTTGTCTATATATGAATTTTAATCCCTGCTGAGCGAATTTTCTGTCGAGTGATTGTGATATTTTTTTATTTTTTTTTAGGAGGGCGACAGGAGATAGAATAAAACAATAATTTTTTATTTTATGTCTTCGGTATCCTGTTTGGTCGTGAAACTTATTAAAAATTAATTTATTTCGTGTATTTTTATTTATTCATTTTATCATTATTTATCATTTGTCATTTTTTTATTATTAGTTATCATTTTGTCATTTTTTTTTTTGGGGGGGAGGAGGTAAGGATGGCTGGTGGTAATTGTTTATGTAGGGTTTTGTAAAGGGTGATGTCTGCCCAGACAAGTTTTATAAACTTCAGGTTTTGTTGTTAGTGTGTTTTATTCCTTTTAATAAAGCTCTTTTTCTTAAAAACTAAAATTGAATCTGGCCTTCACATTGGAAATAGAGCGAAGTACCTAAACCTACCGAGTCTGGATGGTTCTGTCAATCTCGATACCGCTGTGAAAAAGCTTACGGTGTCTAATTTTGCATGTGATAGCAGCCGATTCGTCAATACAATACTTTTTCATTTGATATATACCTGGGTAGGATCGATAATATTGTTCTTTTCTAGGAATGCATTTTGTCTCGTCGATAGAACAGTGAAGTAATTAGTTGACTTTAATTCTGAAATAATGTCTTTCTGCAAGGCATTTCCTAACAGTGCAAATGTGTTTTTTGGCACAGATGATTTCGATAGTGACTAAATCGGTACTGTAACTTGTTCATCAGCTATTTTTCGCCCTTAGATGTTTCCCTCGTCAGTTTAACGGAATTACCCCGGCTTAGGAATGTTTTGATTTGTCATTACCCCCCTGAAAGAAAGACCCTGGCGGCCAAGAAAGGAATAAGCGCGAAAAATGTACTTCACGTGATCTGTATTTCTTGAACCTCTTGAGACCTGTATTGGACTAAAGCATTTGCTATAGGTCTCGGAAGTATCAGTAATAATTACCTTAATTTCGTCTATGCTGAAATACAATGCCTATGTTTCTTAGAGCCATCATGATGTTTTAATAGAGCAGAACTATCTTTCCACTTACAAAATCTTAACTAAATGAATTTTCTTTTCCCGGCAGCTTCTCCAGCCCTTAGAGCCCGATAAATGAATTGCTGCGAACGAAAAGAATAAAAAACGGAAGCCAAGTTTTTTGAGTATTTTATCCGTACTATAGTCTTAACAAAATGAGCATTGAATGTCCTTCTGTTAAAAGTGGAAGCTCGATATCACTCAAAAAGAGCTTGTGCTGGTTTGTCGTAACGTGTCTTAGAAATATCTGAGTAGCAGTAATACTACTGCTACTGGAACCCGGAACGGGTTCAGGGATATAGACTGAACTTTTATGTTGACCTGAGTCATTTGTTGTTCCGCTTGTTTCCAAAAAACTGTCACACGTGGGAAAACCTATTTCCTGTAGCCCGACACTTTTGATGCCAGCATTATTGCCAGTTTCTTGCGCTGAAGTTACTTCACTTTTCTTCCACATTTTCACCATACAAAAAACAACAAAGTTTCTTGTCACTTTTTACTCATAGTTTGATTACAAATTCACATGAACAATAAAGATAAACTAAACAGCCGACGCTTTATTTTTTACTGAGCCCTACCCCTACGCAATAATCACATTTTCGGTCGGGAACAGGGTAATAAAACAGTGGGGAGGAACTGTTTTAGATATTTCAAAACAACAATTTTACAAGAGTGAAGTAGACAAGACTTGAGTTTTACAGAAACGAAGCACAGGAGTGAAAAATACAATTGGCTAGCTAGCCAGTCTTGCTGGTTTAATATTGCACATAGCTAAAATAAAAATAGTTGTGAAATAAGAATAACAAGGTAATTTTCAAAACATAGGGAAAGAGACTATGGCCCCCTGTTCCCTCTAATTACAACCGTTTCAAACGAGTCTTGTCCTTTTCCCCATTCCCATTCAGGGGCGGATCCATGACTTTTTGGGGGGGGGGCAAAATAGGTCGATCCGATAACAAATTTTTAGGGGGGGCACAAAATAGGTTGATCCGACAAACTTGCGTTAGGAGCAAGTTTAATTAACCCAAACTTGGGTTAATTAAGTAAACTACACTACTTTAGACTTCGCTAAGGGGCGCGCGCCCCCCGGTCCCACCCCTTTGGATCCGCCACTGTTCCCATTAAGCTTAAATGCTGCAATAAAAATCCATCACCCACTACTAAACAGTAGCGACTAAATGTCAATTATGTTACAACACTGTCTTTGGTTGTGGGGATTTTATACGATTGAAAGAAAAATACAATGAGCAAATATGACCTGCTATATTTTTCTTTTGATGCATTGAAATTGTTTTTGAGATTCGTAGATGACTCATCAAAGTCAATCATCATTATCGTTCTGATGTTGTGCTGAATCATTAAAGCTTTTTGTAGATCCTACCCACTTCCGTGTTTCTTCAATTGGTAAACAAATAACTGCAAATATTTCGGTACAAGTGCATTAAACGTACTCTTTTATATGCTGTATATGGAATGTCAAACTGGAGATGCTACAGATACCGGGACAGATACCTGCCTGACTGTTTATTTCAAGACACCGCTATTAAGAATTAGAATGCAATGCGTAGTTTTCATTGCGTTTACGATATTTAAACTGTTGTTTTTTGGGGTTTAGAGGGGAAAAGGTTAGTTTAGGTTACGGATTTAATATATGGTATGCCTTACCGCCCACCCACCCCCTAATGTGCAAATATATAGCCCAAATTTGTTTCTAAACTATTATATATTCATCCTATTTTATTTTATTTCATTAGCTTTAACCAAACTTAACTTCTTTAGCAGTATATAAAAGAGTACGTTTAATGCAACAGTACCAATATTTCTTGTATGTGAATTTATAGAGGATAAACTGGTTTTACATTTAAAAAGAGTTCATCAAACCTGTATCAAACAGTTCGTGGTGATGAACTGTAAGTAAGGAGCGACCCGGCTCAAAAGTAACCAAAACTCTAAAAAACGGAATTTTGATACCAGTAGATACATCAAAGAATCGGACTTTCATGTTAATTTCAAATATTTAAGTTTCGTCAAGTTTAGTCTTACCCCTTAAAAGTTAAGAGCCTGAAAAAAATTTGCCTTATTTTGGAAAAAAGGAGGAAACTCCCCTAAGAGTGATAGAATCTTAATGAAAATCAAACCATCATATTCAGCATATCAGAGAACACTACTGTAGAGGTTTCAAGCTCCTAGCTGCAAAAATTGTGAAAATTTGCATTTTTTGCCAGAATCACGGATGCGTTTTTATTTTATTTCTTTTTTTTTCAGGGGTGATCGTATCGATCCAGTGGACAGAAAATATCGCGAGAGGGCTCATTTGAACGGAAATTAAAAGTTCTAGTGGCCTTTTTAAGTGACCAAAAAATTGGAGGGCAACTAGGCCCCCTACCACGCTCATTTTTCCCAAAGTCACTAGATCAAAGTTTTGAGATAGCCATTTTGTTCAGCATAGTCGAAAACATAATAAATATGACTTTGAGGATGACTGAATCCCCCACAGTCCCCGGGGGAAGGGCTCCAAGTTATGAACTTTGCCCATTGTTTACATATAGTGTCTGTTACTTGGAAGTATGTAGACGTTTTCAGGAGGGATCTCTTCTTGTGGGGAGGGGGGTCGGAGGAGGAGGCTACGCGGGAGGATCTTTCCATGGAGTATTTTGTCATGGGGGAAGGGACATTTCTATGACGGTGCCACCGGATTTCCCAGCATTATTTAAAAAACGATCAGAAATTAAATAAAAAAAACTAGTTTTTTCAACTGAAAGTGAGGAGCAACATTAAAACTTAAAACGAACAGAAACTATGACGTATATGAGGGGTTCTCCCCCTAGTCAATACCTCGTTCTTGTCGCTAAAGTTTTATTAGTACTTTCAAAAAAGCCATATATTCTAATTAAACGGCCTTTGTGATTCAGGGTCGACATTTCTATGACGGTGCCACCGGATTTCCCAGCATTATTTAAAAAACGATCAGAAATTAAATAAAAAAAACTAGTTTTTTCAACTGAAAGTGAGGAGCAACATTAAAACTTAAAACGAACAGAAACTATGACGTATATGAGGGGTTCTCCCCCTAGTCAATACCTCGTTCTTGTCGCTAAAGTTTTATTAGTACTTTCAAAAAAGCCATATATTCTAATTAAACGGCCTTTGTGATTCAGGGTCATTCTTAAAGAATTAGAACAAAATTCGAACTTTAGCGCAGAGAGTGAGGTATTGACTAGGGGGAGAACCCCTCATTTACGTAATAAAATATACGAATAAGAAGTTCGGTACGTAAGTTATTTCGTAAGTTACCTCAGATCAAAAATTTCGAGAAAGCCATTTAGCCAAAAAAAAAGTAAAATTACTATACAAATTTCATTCTACGGTGAGCCAAAATCAAAGCTGCATTAATTCAAAAACGTTCAGAGATTAAATAAAAAAATTAAATAAATTAAATAAAAAAATTAAATAAAAAAATAAAATAATTAAATTAAATAAGAATCCCCTCCTCAACGCCTTGCTCTTTACGCTAAAGTTTTTATTGTTTTAACAAATAGAGTTGTGAGAAAGAGTCAAACTCTAGAATAAAGAGCAAGGCGTCGAGGAGGGGACAGCCCCTTCCATATATAGAATAATTTCTGTTCGTTTTAAGTTTTAATGTCGCTCCTTACTTTCAGTTAAAAAAAGCTTGTTTCTTTTATTTAATTTGTCTAGAGTCCCTCCTTACACCCTATCCATTTTTCTTCTTTGTGTCATTCCATTCAAACTTTTTCCCCCATTGGCATGAAAAACACGCAGCTAAATCATTATGTTGAACTTTTGTTTAACTCTTTCCCATGCTTTAAACTCTCCTTATGTATTGATGTAAGTATGAAGTAAATGTTACTTCATTTAAGGAAGTTTGGATCATTTGTTTGTGATCTTATTTCTTGTATCAGTGGCAGCCCTGGCTGAAAAGTACACTTTGTGCATTCATTTCTAGACTGTAAAGAACTTTTAATGTGCAAACCAATCTTCCACTCCAACCCTGTTATGAGAGCATAGATGTGCAATTTACTTACCTCAACGTTTATTGCCGCAGGGGGGAGAAATACTTCCCGTGACCTTTCATGTCTTTGTAGGGGCCGCAAGCAAGGTCGTGGTACGTCAAAAACAGCAAACACACCATAATGAAAGGCCTGGAACAATAAAAAAAGAAAGACTAAACACTGTTAATTTATTTACTTTATTAAGAATTTCAAAATTCGTACAGCCTTCCAATAATATAATTATATATCCGGTAGATTACAGACACGACTAATGCTTCGACTGCATCACTTCTTCTTCTTCTTGTTTTTCTTCTTTTACGGGAGAGCCGTTTGAAAAGCCCTTGCACTAAATTTTAATGTTTATTTTCAATATTAAATACAAAAGAAAATATTTGGAATAAAATTGGTTTTCAGTAAAGCACCAATGATGCAGTAGGTTTTAGACTTTTACAGTGAGAGAAGAAGGCAATACCCAAACTCTTGTTTATAGTGATTTTTGTTTGTTTCAAGCTTGATAGGCATATTCAATTTAGTTTCCCTTGCTTTAAGATTTATTTATTCATTTACATTAATATCTATTGTGTGTTTGTTTGCATTATTTAATTTCTGTTCGTTTTGAGTTTAATTTATGCTTCAATTGCAAAGATTGGCATATTTTAAGCTTGATTGGCATATTTAATCTGAGCATTGCTTGCTTTAAGATCTATTTATTCATTTATACTATTACCTGTTGTATGTTTTTTCCTATGATTGTTTATATCATTTCTGTTTGTTTTTTTCTTTTACGGGAGAGCCGTTTGAAAAGCCCTTGCACTAAAATCGTATTATGGTTTGAAATGGATATACTGACTTACGTACCCCGTATTTTGCTAAATATTGAGAAACGACTGTAGACAACCTTGGTGTTTAAAAGTTTTTTATTGTTTATCATACTAACAATATGTGCTTCTGCGAGTTTTTAGCGACAATTATTTGTGTTTTAATGGTTCTATTTCTGCGTCACCGCTTAGCAGCGAGTCTCTCGACTACAGGCAATTATTTATAGAATTACTTAACACTACTTCTAATTTCCCTCACTTTAAGACAATCTAAGATCCAAGCACCTGATAATTGAAACTGATACAATAAGAGGTGCGATTGAGGAAGTTTTTAGTAAAAAATTAACCCTTAAAAACATAATTTATAAAATAAATAGCCTAGGTCCATTTGCTGACTCTCTCTCTAAATCGAAATGGACCACGTCAGAAAATGAATCATGACAACTTCACTAGACTGATTCAAAATTAAACTCTTATTTACCGTA
Organism: Artemia sinica; assembly: GCA_027921565.1. NCBI lineage: Eukaryota > Metazoa > Arthropoda > Branchiopoda > Anostraca > Artemiidae > Artemia > Artemia sinica. Next base: position 21,172,218 of record CM051263.1, on the reverse strand, counting down.
TTGGTTTTATAAATTCCGACGGTTTCATTAAATTTTACTTACATTGAATAAATTAAATGACAAATTAACTAATTAGATTAAAATAAATTGATCTGTTCCTTAACTAAATTTCAGTATTTCCGCTCATATTGCGATCCTCCCACGTTCATCTCGAATTTTGAAAATGTCAACGTTTCTGCAGAAGGGAGGGACTAAAAGTAAAACTTTTTTATTTGTCGTGACTGCAAATGATGCACTGGAAGCAGTGAGTGATTTTTTTTTCCACAAATAGGTCAACTTGGAGGCTAATACAAAAAATTTGATGATCTTTGGTATTTCACCAAACTTGTGAGAGCGTTTGTTTGATTTAAACAAATATGCGGATATTCCTTTTGGCGATGTAATTTTAGCTAAGTTTTGGCTTAAGTATGGCGAATTTTTAGGTTTTTATTTTCGAAGCTACTCAAAAAGGAGCATGCGAATATTTCACAGAAAACATTACATGTACCGTAGTGTTTACACTATAACTTGTTTAGTGCAAAAAACTGAAAATGAAACAGCTCGAGCTGAACTTCATAAACTGGGAATGTGTTATACACTATAGTTGCGGCTGTTGCTAAAAAAGCAAATTTTTAAAAAGCCCATATTTACAAATTATGTAGGTTTTTCCTTGATTGTAACGCCACACTTACTTTACAGAAGGGCAAAATTTAAATGTCAAGAAATGGGTTGGAATGACCTATGCCAACTTTAAATCACTCTCACGATTGCCTACTAGCACTATGTCTTTGTATCTTTTGCCAGATATATCAAAGAGACAAGAAAATAGGGTACTTTTCAATTCGCTGGTACCCACGCGAGAAGTCAAGTTTGGTTAATGATAATGAAGTAAAACAAAATATAATGAAAATATAATAGTTTAGAAACAAATTTGGGCTATGTAATTGCACATTAGGGGAGGGGGAGGTAAAGCATAGCCTATATTAAATACGTAACCTAACCAAACCTAGGTATCCTTTTCTCCCTAAACCCAAAAAACAATAGCTTAGATATTGTAAACGCAATGACAAACCACGGTTTGCGATCCAATTCTCTATTGACAGATACCCTTTGGCTAGTTTTCTTTAGCATCTACAATATATTGCGTGGGTACCAGCTATTTGAAAAGTACCGAAAACAGCTATTCAAAGCATCCATCTTTTCTAATTTTATAAACTTATTCCTTAAAGCTTTATTCTGAATAATAAATTAGAAATATTTACGCTCAAAACTTGAACATTGCTCAATTCAATTAATTGTGAATGTGATGTATTATTAGCGTTGTAACCGTACGAAATTTTGATTTTATCCACAAGTATGACTATAACATGGATCGGCCATTAAAGACACAACTATGAGCAACTCTCAACCGTTCAGGTTCCTAAAATGAATTCAGAAGTTGGGAGCAACGTAACCTTGAAACGAGGGAAGTTGTATGATCAAGTTACCTTTGATCACCTCTCTTATTTAGGACATTCAAGCTGTGTATCAGAGGAAGTTGCTTAAGGAGGTTATTTTCAAGCTGAAATATTCATGACAGGCGGAAAGCTGCCTAAACTGAATTTTGCGAGAAAACACAAGCTGGCTAGTCTTGAAAAGTGAATCCAGGTGACTAGAGGAAAGTGCTGACGGCAAGGCCGTATCCAGAGGAAGAGGGGTTAGAGGTTTTGACCCCCCCCCCCCGAAATGTTTGTCCAACTCGTAAAATCGTAACAAAAATGAAAACAAACAAGTTTTTTACGCATTTTTTAGGTTTTTTGTTCACCCCCCTCCAAAAATCTTTTGTACACCCCCCCCCCCGAAAAAAATCTTGGATAAGGCCCTGGCTGATGGTAGGGGTTTTTAGCACCCAATTCAGTTTGTTAAATTCAGAGCGTAGGGACAACCTACGGGTTTCACTCGTTTCTTTATTTAATAAATCAATAACTTGATAAAGCTCATAGTGTTTTTGAAAACCATGTAGAATCGCAAACGAGGTCTGATTACGAGTGCCAGTGTCAGTTTAATAATTTATGCTGTTTAGGACAGTAGAAGCGTTATCAATTTTCAAAGAACTTGCTTCTACAGTCAATATCGGTGATTTAGGGGGGGGGGTCGGACTCGTAACAAGCGTGGGTACTTGTGTATTATAGCGACCACACTTTTGTTCTTGATCAAACAGTTCGTGGTAAAAAACTGTAAGCAAGGAGCGACCCGGCTCAATAGTAACCGAAACTCCAAAAAACGGAATTTTGATACCAATAGATATATAAAAAGAATTGCCTTTTTATGCTGATTTCAAATATATAAATTTCATTAAGTTTAGTTTTAGCTATCAAAGGTTACAAGCCTGAGAAAATTTTCCTGATTTTCGAAAAAAGGGGGAAACACCCCTAAAAATCATGTGATCTTAATGAAAATCACACCACCAGATTCGGCGTATCAGACAGCCCTATTGTAGAGGTTTCAAGCTTCTTTTTGCAAAAATGCGGAATTTCGTATTTTTTGCCAGAAGAAAGGTCACGAATGCGTGTGTATTTATTTGTTTTTTTTTTCCAAGGGTGATCGTATCGACCCAGTGATCCTAGAATATCGGGAGAGGGCTCATTCGAACGGAAATTAAAAGTTCTAGTGCCCCTTTTATGTGACCAAAAAAGTTGGAGGCCAACTAGGCCCCGTTCCCGTCCCTTTTTTCCCAAAATCGTCCGATCGAAATTTTGAGATAGCCATTTTGTTAATCATAGTTGAAAGGCCCAATATATATGTCTTCGGGTACAACACGACCCCCCCCCACTGCCCCAGGAGAAAGGTCTTTAAGAGTAGAAAGGACCCTAAAGGTCCGATCCCTCACCCCTGCTGCCATCTACAATTTAGTTTAATGCTGACAGCACACCAAATATGGGCATAGAGTCCCTAGGGAGAACACGTGGTTAATCGGTCAATGACCTCTTTTTCCAAGGTCGATTTATTTGTTGTTGTTTTGGCCAAGTGCATGCTCGAGGCGAATGTTATGATCCAGAAATAGGAAACAGTATTTGTTGTTGTTGTTTTGGCCAAGTGCATGCTCGAGGCGAATGTTATGATCCAGAAATAGGAAACAGTATTTGTTGTTGTTGTTTTGGCCAAGTGCATGCTCGAGGCGAATTTTATGATCCAGAAATAGGAAACAGTATTTGTTGTTGTTGTTTTGGTCAAGTGCATGCTAGGAGCGAATGTTAAGAGTTTCCAGGAATAGGAAACAGTTAGATCACGTGTTTCCTTCTCTGCCAATCAGCGATACATCCCCCTTCTCAGCCAATCAGAGAGCTGGTTACATATGGTTTTCCCCGTTACATAACTATTCGCCCTTGAGATTTCGTATATAACGGACATGCATTGTGATTAAATTATATGAGTATATTGTGACACAATGGATATAACAACTGACATAATTGATGAGCTTGAAGCATTGGCAACCTCAATTTACCATGTAAATTCTGTTTTAATTTTTATTTTCAAAATAAAATTATTTTCATTGATCACCCTCCAGTATATCTAAGTCCCACACCCCCCACAATACAAAACACCACCACCATGCTAGCTTTATACTCGATAGAAAACATAAAAGGTATTCTTTTTACCACATAAACCCCCCCAATGTTTTTACAAGTATAATTCTCGCAATTGAAATAATTCTCTTTTCGATAAAATTATACAATTTTAAGCATTCTATATCCTAGCTAAAAGCGACCACTGACTTCTGTCAATTCTTAAGGCATTATGCAGCTCTGTTTTGACATATGCCTCTCCAGCGCGAGGTTAAAATTAGCTGTCACCCTTTTCCTGTGTATTTACGTTCGCGGCTTAGCCAAAGGGTTGGTTTTTCTCCGTCAAATTAAAACGGTTTCATGCATACAATTGCAATTTATTAAGCGCAGGCCTATGCAATCTCTATTTGAAGAAGTGAAACGAGTTATTTTCAAATTAAGGTCTAACAATATATTTAGGAAATTGGCGAAAGGGGGAGGGGGCCATGCCTCTATTCTATCGCCATCATTTTAAAATGAATAAAACATAACTGTTTCTTTGCGTGAAAAGTAAGGGGGATGGGATGTCTATGAATAAGCTTTTTTAATTAATTAAAATAGCATTTGATTTCTGAGTTTAGTATATTTTTACTGAAAATGCTGGGGAGGGGGACTTCATTGTGATAAGTGCTTTTCTAGACAAAATTATGGCTAGAGGGTACTAATTTTTTTATTCTGTGAAATAAAAGTTATACATAAATTGAATAGCATTTGATTTCTGAGTTTAGTATATTTCTCGCAAATTTTACCTTTTGCTTGGGGGAGCTACCACCCATCAAACATGACTTTAAATATTAAAGTTACTTATGTACAGAATAAGTAACTGTATAAGTGCTTCGAAATTCGTAGGAAAAATTAGAATATTTGCATTTTGTAGATTGTGACTTTAGCCTGAATTTCACACGTTGAATTTCAATACATAATTTCCATCATTATTAAACCTATATCCAATTTCTCAAATTGTACCAATTTTTCATATGCTAATATTATTCAAACTGAACGTTCGTATAATAATGCTATGAGTTATTTCTGAGAAAAGTTGAATTTATTATAATCAAACTATGATTTTCAGAGTTTAGGTTGCTTTCGACAAAGATTTATCTTTACTTATGGCAAATTTCCACAAGGTGATTGATCCATGGCCCTTCTAAATGTGATAGAAGCTACTACACCCTGCTTCAATCTCTTTTTACGTATTCAAACTGAATGTCCGTATAACAATGCTTTGAATTATTCCTCAGAAAATTGACCCCTCCAAACATTTACTCAGAGGGGCGGGTGCTGAAATGTAAAACGTTACTTATTTGACCATTATTTTCACAGTTTTCAAGTTGGGAATCTTCGAACACACTCCCTCCTTCTCAGTTTATTCTATGAAAGTGAGCTGTATTTGTTAGAGTTTCAGAAACATTACATATTTATTTAATTTAAGCACTTTTTTTTCAGATATAATAATGTTTGGTGTGATTGACACAGAATATATTGGTCTGAAATATTCCTCAACTGGCATTATTTTCGAAGCAGGTTTCTTACTCCTAGACAATCAACGACGTGAAATTCATAGCTATAAATGGAACATCAGATACAATATGTATAAGTACGAGAAAAACAGATGGAGTCCAACACTAAATTTTATAAATCAAAATGGCTTTTACGTTAAAACCATACGACCACATAATGAAAATGGCCATGAAATAAAACATGTACAAGAGGAAATTCAGGAAATATGCAGTTTTTTCGGTGTGCAAGCTGTTTATGTTAAGGGAAACGTGCCAACTGATAAACTCTTACTAGAAAAATGTGATAAAAACATAGCATTATTCAATTTAGAAGACTTCAAATGTGAAAAATACCTGCATTCAGTACATGACTCGGAAGATGAAGTTAGATATTTCACTCAATGGATACCGGAAAAGATGCCTGACAAGGAAAAATGCATTAGATAACCAAAGACCTAAACTCTTGTTCTTCCTCATATCAAATGGATTAAGCCCTCCTATCAAATGGATTAAGCTTCTTTTTTTAAAAATATGTCATTATGTATTTTTTCAAATGTTTTTAAATATGTTTAAGCAATAAATATCTTAAGCCTCAACCGTTTTTATTCTTTAGAATACTTCATCCCCATGAAAATTATACTTTCAGATTCAACATGCCAGGGAACACATTTTCAAGTTCGGCATGTTGGAGAACCCTAAATAGTCACCCATAAAAGGTAAGTTAACCCTAAAAGGTTAAAGAATTTCTCTGAAATTACACTTTCAGATCCAACATGTCAGGGAACAAACTTTCAGGTTCAGCGTGTAGGAGAACCCTAAATGCTCATCCCTAAAAAAGGTAAGTTAACCCTAAACGGTTAAAGAATTTCTCTGAAATCACACTTTCAGGTTAGGTTAGGTAAGACCCCGACCCCCCCCCCCCCAACCCCCCTCGGACTCCCAAAGGGCCCCCAAGTGCCCCTGGGCCCCAAAGAGCCCTCCGAACCCCCGTCGCTCCTTACTTTCAGTTAAAACAAACTAGTTTTTTTTTATTTAATCTATTAAAGCCCTAACAATTTAATTTCTACATAAATCCTTTTACAGAAGTTATTTAGTGAAATCACAAGACATGATGCAAGAAAAAAAGGACATAAAAAAATTGTCAGGTGTGGGGTTCGAACCCACGACCCGTATGGGGAACAGATCTTAAGTCTAGCGCCTTAACCACTCGACCAACCTGACTTGTAAACAATTCTCCATAAAAGACGATTTTTAGTTAGAGTTGAAGTTTAGTTTAGTTATAGTTAAGAATTTAGAGTTTAGCTTAAGAGTCATAGCTTAGAGTTTTTGTTAGAGTTCTAGTTTAGTTTAGTTTCAGTTAAGAGTTTAGAGTATTAGCTTAGAGTCTTAGCTTAGAGTTTTTGTTAGAGTTCTAGTTTAGTTTAGATATAGTTAAGAGTTTGGAGTTTTACCTTAGAGACTTAGCTTAGAGTTTTAGTTAAAGTTATAGTTTAGTAAAGTTATAGTTAAGAGTTTAGAGTTTTCCTTAGAGTCATAGCTTAGAGTTTTAGTTAGAGTTCTAGTTCAGTTTAGTTTTAGTTAAGAGTTTAGAGTTTTAGCTTAGAGTCTTAGCTTATAGTTTGTGTAAGAGTTCTAGTTTAGTTTAGTTATAGTTAAGAGTCTCGAGTTTTTAGCTTAGAATCATAGCTTAGAGTTTCTGTTAGATTTCTAGTTTAGTTTACTTCTAGTTAAGAGTTTAGAGCTTTAGCTTAGAGACTTACCTTATAGTTTGTGTTAGAGTTCTAGTTTAGTTTAGTTATAGTTAAGAGTTTAGAGTTTTTAGCTTAGAGTCTTAGCTTAGAGTTTTTGTTAGAGTTCTAGTTTAGTTTAGTTATAGTTGAGAGTATGGTGTTTTACCTTAGAGACTTAGCTTAGAGTTTTAGTTTAGTTTAGTTTTAGTTAAGAGTTTAGAGTTTTAGCTTAGAGTCTTATATTAGAGTTTTTTAGTTGAAGTTCTAGTTTAGTTTAGAGTTTTAGCTTAGACTTAGAGTTTTAATTAGAGTTCTATTTTACAAGTTGAAGTACCCATCCTTTACACCCACAACTTTACTTTACAGCTTTTTGAATGCCCCAACACCAAGCAATACTTTTCAAAAGACATTTCACAACAAGTTCCTTTCTTAATATCACTCCTAAGCCCATTTTACAAGTTGAAGTACTCATCCTTTTAACCCACAACTTTACTTTACAACTTTTGAATGCTCCAACACCAAGCAATACTTTTCAAAGGCATTTCAGAACAAGTTCTTTTCTTAATGTCCCACCTAAACCCATTTTACAAGTTGAAGTACTCATCCTTTTCACCATAACTTTACTATACTGCTTTTTTGAATGCTCCAACACCATGCAATACTTCTCAAATGACATTTCAGGAGCTAATTTTCTCATTGATGTGAAGAAAAGTTCAAGTTCTTTTCCTAACTATCCCTATGAAAAGAAATAAGTTACACATAAATTCTATTTTTCAAGAAAAAATAAAAATTTTCCACTTCAGTTCAGATTTTTCTCAAAGAGATGGAAAAATTTAAAATTACTGTTCTAAATTTTTCTTAGAAGATACAAAAAGTTACACGTTGATCATGAAAAGTTAACTCAAGTCTGAATTTTATTAAAGAACTTACAGTTCAATTCTAATTTCTCCAGAGAAAAATAAAAATCTTCCACTGCAATTCTTAATTTCACAAAGACACAAAGAAATTTAAAGTTCTTTTCTGAATTTTCGTAGAGAAAAGAAAAAGTTATAGTTCAGTAACAAAGTGTGATTTCAGAGAAATTCTTTAACCGTTTAGGGTTAACTTACCTTTTTTAGGGATGAGCATTTAGGGTTCTCCTACATGCTGAACCTGAAAATTTGTTCCCTGACATGTTGGATCTGAAAGTGTAATTTCAGAGAAATTCTTTAACCTTTTAGGGTTAACTTACCTTTTATGGGTGACTATTTAGGGTTCTCCAACATGCCGAACTTGAAAGTGTGTTCCCTGGCATGTTGAATCTGAAAGTATAATTTTCATGGGAATGAAGTATTCTAAATAATAAAAACGGTTGAGGCTTAAGATATTTATTGCTTAAACATATTTAAAAACATTTGAAAAAATACATAATGACATATTTTTAAAAAAAGAAGCTTAATCCATTTGATATGAGGGCTTAATCCATTTGATATGAGGAAGAACAAGAGTTTAGGTCTTTGGATATCTGATGCATTTTTCCTTGTCAGGCATCTTTTCCGGTATCCATTGAGCGAAATATCTAACTTCATCTTCCGAGTCATGTACTGAATGCAGGTATTTTTCACATTTGAAGTCTTCTAAATTGAATAATGCTATGTTTTTATCACATTTTTCTAGTAAGAGTTTATCAGTTGGCACGTTTCCCTTAACATAAACAGCTTGCACACCGAAAAAAACTGCATATTTCCTGAATTTCCTCTTGTACATGTTTTATTTCATGGCCATTTTCATTATGTGGTCGTATGGTTTTAACGTAAAAGCCATTTCGATTTATAAAATTTAGTGTTGGACTCCATCTGTTTTTCTCGTACTTATACATATTGTATCTGATGTTCCATTTATAGCTATGAATTTCACGTCGTTGATTGTCTAGGAGTAAGAAAGCTGCTTCGAAAATAATGCCAGTTGAGGAATATTTCAGACCAATATATTCTGTGTCAATCACACCAAACATTATTATATCTGAAAAAAAAGTGCTTAAATTAAATAAATATGTAATGTTTCTGAAACTCTAAAAAATACAGCTCACTTTCATAGAATAAACTGAGAAGGAGGGAGTGTGTTCGAAGATTCCCAACTTGAAAACTGTGAAAATAATGGTCAAATAAGTAACGTTTTACATTTCAGGACCCGCCCCTCTGAGTAAATATTTGGAGGGGTCAATTTTCTGAGGAATAATTCAAAGCATTGTTATACGAACATTCAGTTTGAATACGTAAAAAGAGATTGAAGCAGGGTGTTGTAGCTTCTATCACATTTAGAAGGGCCATGGATCAATCACCTTGTGGAAATTTGCCATAAGTAAAGAGAAATCTTTGTCGAAAGCAACCTAAACTCTGAAAATCATAGTTTGATTATAATAAATTCAACTTTTCTCAGAAATAACTCATAGCATTATTATACGAACGTTCAGTTTGAATAATATTAGCATATGAAAAATTGGTACAATTTGGGAAATTGGATATAGGTTTAATAATGATGAAAATTATGTATTAAAATTCAACGTGTGAAATTCAAGCTAAAGTCACAATCTACAAAATGCGAATATTCTAATTTTTCCTACGAATTTCGAAGCACTTATACAGTTACTTATTCTGTACATAAGTAACTTTAATATTTAAAGTCATGTTCGATGGGTGGTAGCTCCTCCAAGCAAAAGGTAAAATTTGCGAGAAATATATTAAACTCAGAAATCAAATGCTATTCAATTTACGCATAACTTTTATTTCACTGAATAAAAAAATTAGTACCCTCTAGCCATAATTTTGTCTAGAAAAGCACTTATCACATTTCAGACCAATATATTCTGCGTCAATCACACCAAACATTATTATATCGGAAAAAAGTGCTTAAATTAAATAAATATGTAATGTTTCTGAAACTCTAACAAATACAGCTCACTTTCATAGAATAAACTGAGAAGGAGGGAGTGTGTTCGAAGATTCCCAACTTGAAAACTGTGAAAATGATGGTCAAATAAGTAATGTTTTACATTTCAGCATCCGCCCCTCTGAGTAAATATTTGGAGGTGTCAATTTTCTGAGGAATAATTCAAAGCATTGTTATACGAACATTCAGTTTGAATACGTAAAAAGAGATTGAAGCAGGGTGTAGTAGCTTCTATCACATTTAGAAGGGCCATGGATCAATCACCTTGTGGAAATTTGCCATAAGTAAAGAGAAATCTTTGTCGAAAGCAACCTAAACTCTGAAAATCATAGTTTGATTATAATAAATTCAACTTTTCTCAGAAATAACTCATAGCATTAATATACGAACGTTCAGTTTGAATAATATTAGCATATGAAAAATTGGTACAATTTGGAAAATTGGATATAGGTTTAATAATGATGGAAATTATGTATTGAAATTCAACGTGTGAAATTCAGACTAAAGTCACAATCTACAAAATGCGAATATTCTAATTTTTCCTACGAATTTCGAAGCACTTATACAGTTACTTATTCTGTACATAAGTAACTTTAATATTTAAAGTCATGTTTGATGGGTGGTAGCTCCCCCAAGCAAAAGGTAAAATTTGCGAGAAATATACTAAACCCAGAAATCAAATGCTATTCAATTTATGTATAACTTTTATTTCACAGAATAAAAAAATTAGTACCCTCTAGCCATAATTTTGTCTAGAAAAGCACTTATCACAATGAAGTCCCCCTCCCCAGCATTTTCAGTAAAAATATACTAAACTCAGAAATCAAATGCTATTTTAATTAATTAAAAAAGCTAATTCATAGACATCCCATCCCCCTTACTTTTCACGCAAAGAAACAGTTTTGTTTTTCATTTTACAATGATGGCGATAGAATAGAGGCATGCCCCCCCCCCCCTTTCGCCAATTTCCTAAATATATTGTTAGACCTTAATTTGAAAATAACTCGTTTCACTTCTTCAAATAGAGATTGCATAGGCCTGCGCTTAATAAATTGCAATTGTATGCATGAAACCGTTTTAATTTGACGGAGAAAAACAAACCCTTTGGCTAAGCCGCGAACGTAAATACACAGGAAAAGGGTGACAGCTAATTTTAACCTCGCGCTGGAGAGGCATATGTCAAAACAGAGCTGCATAATGCCTTAAGAATTGACAGAAGTCAGTGGTCGCTTTTAGCTAGGATATAGAATGCTTAAAATTGTATAATTTTATCGAAAAGAGAATTATTTCAATTGCGAGAATTATACTTGTAAAAACGTTGGGGGGGTTTATGTGGTAAAAAGAACACCTTTTATGTTTTCTATCGAGTATAAAGCTAGCATAGTGGTGGTGTTTTGTATTGTGGGGGGTGTGGGACTTAGATATACTGGAGGGTGATCAATGAAAATAATTTTATTTTGAAAATAAAAATTAAAACAGAACTTACATGGTAAATTGAGGTTGCCAATGCTTCAAGCTCATCAATTATGTCAGTTCTTATATCCATTGTGTCACAATATACTCATATAATTTAATCACAATGCATGTCCGTTATATACGAAATCTCAAGGGCGAATAGTTATGTAACCGGGAAAACCATATGTAACCAGCTCTCTGATTGGCTGAGAAGGGGGATGTATCGCTGATTGGCAGAGAAGGAAACACGTGATCTAACTGTTTCCTATTCCTGGAAACTCTTAACATTCGCTCCTAGCATGCACTTGACCAAAACAACAACAACAAATACTGTTTCCTATTTCTGGATCATAACATTCGCCTCGAGCATGCACTTGGCCAAAACAACAACAACAAATACTGTTTCCTATTTCTGGATCATAACATTCGCCTCGAGCATGCACTTGGCCAAAACAACAACAACAAATACTGTTTCCTATTCCTGGAAACTCTTAACATTCGCCTCGAGCATGCACTTGACCAAAACAACAACAACAAATACTGTTTCCTATTTCTGGATCATAACATTCGCCTCGAGCATGCACTTGGCCAAAACAACAACAGATAAATCGACCTTGGAAAAAGAGGTCATTGACCGATTAACCACGTGTTCTCCCTAGGGACTCTATGCCCATATTTGGTGTGCTGTCAGCATTAAACTAAATTGTAGATGGCAGCAGGGGTGAGGGATCGGACCTTTAGGGTCTTTTCTACTTTTAAGTTATAAATTTGCCCATTGTTTGTGCATAGTAGGCTATTTATTATTGGGATGTATGCATACATTTTTGGGTGGGGGGGGGGGAAATTTTCTTCTGACAATTTTTCCACGCGAGAATTTTCCATTGGGAATAAGTTTCCAGGAAGTGAACTTATCAGTAAAAATTATACAGGAGTTTGCCAGAATTCTTATACAATTTTTTTTTTATATGTCTTGCTTTCTCTTTTCCGTTTTAGTTTTACGCATGGAGTAATTGTCCGGGGTAAATTTCCACCGGGATCGAATAATCTAGAGGATATTTCCGTGGGGAAAGGGTTTCTCTGGGGAGGTGGGGCCATAATTTCCTGGCATTATTTAACAAACGACCAGAAATTAAATTAAAAAAAAACAAGTTTTTTCAGCTAAAAGTAAGGAGCAACATTAAAACTTAAGACGAACAGAAATTATTACGTATATAAAGCGAGTTGCCCCCTCCTCAAACCTAGCTCTTTACGTTAAAGTTTGAATTTTGTCCCTATTCTTTAAGAATGACTCCTGAAACACAAGGGCCGTTTAATTAGAACAATAAGACGCTTTTTTAAAAGTACTAAAAAACTTTAGCGTAAAGAGCGAGGTGTTGAGGAGGAGGCAACCCCATTTATATACGTAATAATTTCTGTTCGTTTTAAGTTTTAATGTTGCTCCTTCCTTTCAGTTGGAAAAACTAGTTTTTTTTTTATTTAATCTGTTGTAAAACCAGCTTTTCTGTGTGCACTCGGAGATAATACCGTTCAAATGTTCAAATTTACGCCTACTCCAATTTCATTTCTAACATACGACGAGTATGTGTCAATATACGATATATCTGCGAAAGGAAAGTCTGCTAAAAGCCATAAACTTGAAACATACAAAAACACTAAACTATTTCTGACTTTTTTGAAACACAAAACGTATCATGGGGCGCAAAAAACAGGAGAAACAATACACTTGTTATTACTTCCCCGAACCTATCGCAACTTCCTTTCATCAAAAACGCCCCTCCTAAGTTTGGATAAACTTGCCTTTTCTTAAGGTTTATTATCGTTTCCATTGAGTTGCATATTATGCCGGGGCGGATGCTTTAGTGTTTGATTCATTGGGGATTTATTTTATCCCCGGGTCTACCCCAACTTAGTCTATACACATCTACAACAATTTTAATGAGTTCTAATTGATAACAAAACTTGACGATGAACAGTCATAACGAATTATAATTTGGCACGTTTTTCGATGACAATACTACAATTTCATAAGCCTACAGTTAAAATTGCATTTTTCCTAATAGCCTACATTTGTGCAATTATACGGTCCTTTGCCAAACGAATACATTAGTCAGAAAGAAAGCTAATTTGAATTAATGAAGGTACAGGCAAGCATATAGGCTATGTTGTTCTACGCAATGTCAAGCAATCATTATTATTTTGAACGATTTTGTAAGAATTTTGGCAGCTTAAACTTGTTTTGCCAGAAATACAGGTTTATGCAAATTCAGCTTTCCATAATTTTGTATTTTATCGGACCTTCACAGAAGTATGCGACATCGTAAAACGTCAAAAAATTTCCGTGACACATACTAAGTGGATTCGAACCAAATCATCCGTAAAGGGTAGTGCTTGATACCTAATCACGAGTCCAGTCTAGTATGCAGGGGAAGGGAGCTTGACGCCCTCCCCCCATTCTCATGAGTTTTACGATGTTTTTTCCATGTTTCCTTATAGTCGTCATATAGCTCAGCTGGGTGTTGCTACTACAAGAACATGTAACCCATAAAATATCTCTTCCCCCCCCCACCCAAAATGAATTTCTGTCTGGATGACTGAATAAACTGTTTAGACCCAGAGGCGTAACTAGGGTTTTCAGAGTCCGGGGACAAGATCGGTCCCCCCCTCACTACCACAATATAAGTAAAAAAAGGAAAGTTTGTTGCCTCTTCAGAGGCTGTACCCAGAGACAGCTATCCTTCCAGCCACCCTCTCCCTAGCTACGCTACTGTTCGAAAGAAACAAGTGTGATTTCCGCGATCCAGCTTCGTTTCCCATTGATATTCGCGCTTAGCGGAAAACTACCATATTTATATTTGTGCTTTGACCAGAATTAGCTGTAATTGGAAAGCAAATCCAGGCCGTTGTACAGATGCCAATTCCCAGAAATGTCAGGGAGGGAGGAAAAGATACAACAAATTTATTTTCAAATCCAGGGGGACTTTTTTTTACGAAATACCATAATGAGTATTTTTCTAACATCTTGGGGAGCAAATGCCTCTTTTCCCCCCTCCTAATTGACATCTTTGGTAGAAAGTATTCTTGACTAGTGATTATTAGTACCAAATTCAAATTATTATCATCACGGCTTTTTATTAAGTCGTGAGTTTGACTGTTTTCCTCATTTCCTCAATCCCTAACTTCACTAAGTAAATAATATTATAGGAAATCCTGCAATCCTAATCCAGACACAAATACTAATCCAAATTCGCAGAGTTGATTCAAAGAGTCAATTCGCTGGAAGCAAGGTTAGCTTTTAAATTATTTCCCTTATTAGTCAGCATTAAAGACAGCTTTCGTGCTATACGGTCTTATTAGATAGGGAATGATATTTAGGGGAATGGTACGGATTTTAGGGAATGATACTTTTTTGGGGGAGGGGGTCGTATAAAGACGTTTCTTGTCGTAATTATTCTCCTGTATTCTAGAGTATAGACGAATCTATAAAACTGTTAAATTATCAAAGCTATATTGCTTTCCAATTAAAAGTCTTGGGGCCTGTCCACTGGTGTTAATTCCCGAAAATTTGGGAGAGGGGGATGTATTTTGGGAAATTTCGGAATGTATTTTTCAAAATCTAGGAGGGCCAAATTTCTAGTTTTTTCAATTATTGAATCAAAATACCAAAAAAAGTTTTTCAACAAAAACGCAGCCCAAATAGTTATTTTTTCCAATCTATAGGTGCGGAGCAAATGCCCCATGTTCCTCCTCAATTGACGCAACTGGGTCTTTCAGTGAAGCTTTCAACTGATTTTCAATCCACTTTTCACCGTCAGATTTATATAAAATTTTGCGAACTCAGGCCAAATCCGGCGGTAATGTATTTAATGCAAGGAAGAACATAAAACCCTTATGATATAAGACCTATCTGATCCCTGACTTTAAGAAGCGAACCTAAAAACTTAAGAATCAAAAATTGATTCTTTTTTTGTAGCCTAATATTAATTGTAAAACTTCAGCTTTATCAAGTTCTAACATTTAATCTTTGGATTTTTGAAAAAAAATTAATATGATTATTAGCCTGCTTCTTCTCCTTCCCTAAAGGGTTGCTGCCACTACGGCCCATAGGAAGGGAAATTTAAAATTTTAGATTATCAAAAAGTTTATAGCGAGAAAAATTTGAAGTGGAGGCATGAAAGGTGACGTTTGAAAGGTTTGAAAGGTAATGGTTATTGCCACAAATTGTATGCTTAAATTGTTTAAGCAGACGCAAAATTTACATAGCTTTCAGAAACGGATACTGGTGTCATTCCAAGCGGTGGAAATGTAATTTTCAAAGTCTAGGAGGGCCATTACAATTAAAATACCAAAAGAAAGACATCTTCTATGAAAATACCCCCAAAAAACGTATTTTAAGTGTGGAGCGGTTTAAAACATCTCCCCCACTCAATTCCTGTCTCCTGGAAGTACCGCATATGTCATTGGCATTCGGCAGTAACTCCTCGATAACAAATTATATATCTACAATACTTAGTGTTTTTAAGTCTCTCCCCTCTGAATAAATTTTGCGCAAGTATCTGCAATCCCACCAGAGGCGGTTTTAGGGGGAGGGGCAGAGAAGGCACTTGTATCGGGCGCAGAAACTTTAGTGGCGCAAATATATATATATATATATATATATATATATATATATATATATATATATATATATATATATATATATATATATATATATATATATATATATATATATATATATATATATATATAATATATATATATATATATATATAATATATATATATATATATATATATATATATATATATATATATATATATATATATAATATATATATATATAATATATATATATATATATATATATATATATACATAACCCAATTTTCCATGGAAAGAGAGGTGGATTTCTTGGGATTAATTCATTTTAATTAAATAAACTTTTAAATACATTTTCTAATTTCGAAATTTTACTTTTATTAAAATAAAGTAGAGAGCGCAGTTGACTAAATTTTGTTAACAATTGGAAATTTCGTTAAAACTTCGTCTGAGAATTTTTGAGAGAGAGAGAGGGGGGGCACTAATCAAGATCTTGCTCCGGGCGCAAGAGAGGCCAGAACCGCCGCTGAACCCCACTATTATACAAATAGATCATTTCTTACCGTTTGGCACATTGCTACGTAAGCTTCAACTCTAACATCTTTTTCTGTCAAATTGTGTTGTAAATTTTCAATCTTCCACTCATCATCTGTTAATTCAGCTAAATTCCCATCTTCGTTATCTTCTACATAATATGACGTAGCAGGAGAGGCAATTAATAAAACGAAAAAGAGGCCAAAGGACGGCATGTTTATTGAATTTTCAAGTTTCTTTTTCAAAATTTCGCCTTGCTATTCAGACTATATGCGTAACATCTCGGTTATCACAGTAAGGACAACACATTGGATTTTCCTGAAATATTGAAAAGATTAAGATTTGCAGTAAGGTCTGTTGCTAAGTAAAAAAAAAAACTTTTTTTTGCGGTTTTGGTTTCAAAATAGATATAGGCTAACTGTAAATCCTTAGCAGATCCAAATCTATAGTTCATACCCAGTAATTCAGGTATAATGGTGCTTTCACACTACCAAAACTTGTTATTACATTTCGTTATGTAACTTTACTGAGCAAATTCTGTCGTTAACATAGGCAGAGCCTGTAGAGGTATACGAAAATCTGGGATTTTCTATTTTTTTTTCTTTTTTTTTGCCAGAAGAAAGATCACGGCTGCGTTTTTATTTGTTGTTTTTTTGTTTGTTTGTTTTTTCCGTAAGTGATTGTGTCGAAACAATGTCCCTAAAAGATCGAGAGAGGGCTCATTCGAACGGAAATGAAATGTTCTAGGTCCCTTTTAAGTGACCAAAAAGATTGGAGGGCAACTAGCCCCCCTCACGGATAATTTTAATGGCAAAGAAAGTTCCTAGGATGAATTTCCCTGGGTTAATTTTACATGGGGTGGGGAAGTGATTTCCTGGCATGATTTGAAAAACAATAAGCAAACGAGAAGCAAGTTTTTACAACTGAAAGTAAGGTGCAACATTAAAACCTAAAAAGAACTGAAATTATTCCGTATATGAGGGATGCTGCCCCCTTTTCAAACCTTGCTCTTTATGCTAAAGTTAGACTTTTTGTCACAGTTCCTTAACAGAGACTGCTCAAACACAAGGGCCGTTGAATTTGAAAGACAAGTCATTGTTAAAGAACTTTTAGACTTTAGCGAAAAGAGAGAGGGTCGAGGAAGGAGCAGCCCCGATACAGAATTCGTTTTAAGTTTTAATGTTGCTCCTTACTTTCAGTTATAAAAACCTATTTTCTTTTATTTAATCTCAGGTATTTCGATATGAAAGTCTTCTGCTACTCGCGATTACCAAATGGAAAGCTAAGCCGCTTTCGTTAGCCAGCTTGAGAGTCATCGTTACAGAAATAGCTGGAACCTAGTAAAGAATGAACCACTACCCATACTAACCAAAATACCTTTTGAAAAAAAAAATGTTTAATAAATTTGTCACTAAGAGCTGATTCACGAATGGTAACTATTACTCCGGTTATTCTCAATGATAAAAGTTTATTTCGGAAACAAGTTAATGGGGGTTCGGAGCCAGTACCCCCTTGTAAATGGTGGCAGGTCGCACAGTGACCATGATCAAAAACCTTATCCAGGGAAATTGCAGTAACCCACCTTGACCAACAAGGGAAATCTTTTTTTATTGGCAACACTGATGTTTCCTCTTTTTTCCCCAGTAATAATCGTATCAAACCAATGGTCGTAGAATATTAGGAGAGTGCTCATTTGAACAGAAGTCGTAATGTCTAGGGCCCTTCTTTGAGTAAAAGGACTAGGTAGTTCTTTGCCCAGCTTCTGGTTTGTGGATAATTGTATAATTTTTTTTTTCTCTTCTATAGAGTCTCTTAAATTTGCAAATCCTTGCAAATGTTTTTTTTATGAATTTTTTTCATTTTTATTTCTCCCTGTTTTTTTCCCAGCCATAGAATCTTACGAGGGCGATTTAAATGTTTTGTTGTGAATCTATTGATTGAATAAATTGATAAATTGATTGAAAAAAATCAATTGGTGTTTCTTCCACTTTGTGTCCCAAAACATCAATTTTTTTGCCCAGAGAGGCTCTAGATGAAGAGGAATAAAAGTTCTAAGATAGCGAATCGATTTTCCATGATTAGCATGTATCTTCTAATCGATATCAGTTTTTTTCCTGCCATGGCTAGCAGGCTACTGCCAAGTCGGAGAGAGATTTTTAATGGCTCATTCAAAAGCCATGCAAAAGCTACTAATCTGTGTTCATCTTTTTAGTTCGTCTAAAACTCCACAGTAACATTCTATATGGCACCAAAAATAATACTTTTTTGTTGCAGCCATAGCTGGCAAACATTTATGTATCTATGTAATTTCTTTTTTTTTTGCTTTCATTAGATACTAAGCAATTGGAGTGAAAACAGTAAATTCTAATCTTAATCAACCAAGTTATCTCAAGTTATATAATTAGTGCCAAGACGTTCAAATTTTTATGAAAGGTTATTACTGACATGAAACAGTAAATCCTGCAATTATTGTGCAAAATTAACTCCATATATTTCTTTTCTCATTTGGAGGTATAACAAGGCAAATTTTGTTATAACAAGGCAACAGAGATTTGTAGAGAGTGACGAAGTATTTTTCCTCCAGTCCTGACAAGAGAGTTTATGTGTTGTTGTTTTTAAGTGTAACAAGGTTACCATTGTAATCTATGTGGTCAAAAATCTGTATGTGGAGATCAACACCCACCCCTTCCACCAAGGCCGTATCCAGGGGGGGGGTTACCCGGTTTGAACCCGCCCCGAAATTTTTGACCGACTCGAAAATAAGTCGAAAATTAGTAAAACCTAGGTAAAAATCAATAAAATTAGTCGAAAACTGAGTCAAAAATTAGTACCCCCCCCCCAAAAAAAAGGTCAAAAATTAGTAACCCCCCCCTGAACAAAAATCCTGGATACACCCCTGCCTTCCACCCTCTTGATCATTCACCCTCCCAGCCTCTTTTGTAAGTGAAAACTAAAAAAAAAAGTTTAAAAAAAAACTTCCTAACGAAAGAAAATGTCATTTATCTATTTTCATTATCATGAAAACATTTTTTATGTGTAAGTTCTTAAAGACGCCAGTGCCAACATACCCCTTGGACTCTTTATTTGTGTAACATATGTGGAAACGGGATGTATTTTCATATTTAATTAATAAATTAATATTTATTACAAATATTAGTAATTAATAATTCATGTTTAATTTCCTTTTATAACATAGAAACACTTTGATTTCTTTAGTTTCATCGCCTAAGTTTAACAAAGATCTTTTTTAAGGTTTAAAATATATTTTAAAAGAAAATAAATACAAATATTATCTAATAAAAAATTATCTAAGAAAAATAAGTTTTTCTCAAGGAAGTAAAGAAGGAAATTGAAACTTACAACGAACAAAATTTCTTGCTTATGCGAAAACTACCTACTATTTCTATTTCTTGCTTAAACTGAATTGTGATCTTTTCCAATACCTATTGAATTCCAAAAATTAGAACTTGACTTAAAATTGAACTTGCTTGAGATCTTTTAGAGAATTATAATTGTAAACTGTAGGTTATCAATATCATGGCAGCTAAAAGACTATTGAGAGCCTTATAAATGAGTCATTTATTTTCTACATGGTGCTTATGGAATTTTCCGCTACTAAGAAAACATCCTGTTTTTTTTTTTGGGGGGGGGGGGGGTTGGCTTTACGTTTTCAGTGAAGGGCTTTAGAATTTTATAGATATTGAAAAATGCCTTGAGTCAGTTTATTAGAGCTATTTTTTAGATATATGTTGCGCAATCTACGAAGCAAAATTTTTTGTTTATTTAAGTTTCAGCTACCTTAAATATTTACTTCCTTAAGACACATATTGTTTTTTTTTATTATTATTATAAATAACGCCCTTAAATTGATCACACTGTCCAGGAAAAACAAAATTTCAGAATTGTCCGTTGGTTGCTGAAGAGAGAGAGAGAGTATGTTTTAGCTTTTTTTTAGATTTTGCCATTAAACAAGATCTTACCACATATTTTGATTGGCCAGGTATACCGTATTATGTACCGTACAAGTGTCCCTTATATTCAATCATTTACAAATTGTGGTCAATTAATATAAGCGGCAAAGTTATACAAAAATTGACTCCTACCGATGGCACGTTTTTTCATAGCAAACTTACGTTGTTTAATCATTGATTTGTAACTATTAGGAAAATGGATAAATAAAATAAATACGTAAGAATCAAGGTACTCCCTTGTTAGCTAGTACACTCTCAAGAATTAAATTTAGGTTAATCATAATGGAATATACCAAAAATGAATGTCTTTTCAACGATTTCATTATTTTCAACGATGAAAATATAATAGTTTAGCCACAAAATTATGGAAATTGCAAAAAAGAATTATGGAAGGGGGCGACCCAGACTGCATTTTATTAAATACGTAACCTAGCCTGGTGGCCGGTGTTTACTCCCACCCCGGCGTTTACCCTCCCCCCGAAAAATATCCTCCGGTATTTACCTCCCCTCCCCGCGAAAAATACCCCCGGCGTCCTCCCTGAAAAATATCCCCCGTAGAAAAATATCCCCCTCGGAAAATAACCCCCGCGAAAAATACCCCCGTGGAAAATACCCCAACCGCGGAAAATAACCCACCCCCCGGAAAACAGCCCTGGCCTGTGGGAAATAGCCCTAGCCTGTGGAAAATACCCCCGGTAAATACATCCCCCCCGCAAAGTACCCCCCGTGAAAAATAAGGCTTTCCAAATTTGAGAATTTCACTTGAGTTTTGTTTTTTTTATTTTCCGTAGGGGGAAGAAATTTTGGTATTTGTGTATTATACGCCACTCACTCAAGTTTACACTGTATAAAACTCGAGAAGCAACCGGTTTCTTCGTTAGTTTCTTTCAGCTTAACGTGAGACAAGACAAAGACAAGTAAATGGGAAATATATAATTTGGGCTATATATTTGCACACAAGAGGGGGGGGGTAAAGTATTTAAACAGTTTGAAGTAAGAAAGGAATTCTTACTTCATAATATGCAGCATAGCTGTACCTAACCATGCAGACGCGCTATACTTTACCCCCCCCCCTAATGTGCAAATATACAGCACGAATTTGCTTCTAAAGTAACGAAAAGACTAACGAAGAAACCGGTTTGTTCTCGAGTTTTACACATCGTAAACTTAAGTGAGTGGCGTAGGTACCGGAATTTTTATGGAGAGAGAGGCGGATTTCCTGGTATTATTTAAAAAAGATCAGAAATTAAATTAACCAAAACACGTTTTTTCAACTGAAAGGAGCAACATTAAAACTAACAACGAATACAAATTATTATATATTTGAAAGGAGTTGCCCCTTCCACAAGACCTTGCTCTTTACGGTAAAGTTTAGACTTTTTGTCCTAATTCTTTAAGAACGATTCCTGGAACACGATGGCTTTTTTTTTTCAATTTTGTACCCGCTATTTAGCGTGAGACAAGACAAAGACAAGTGACAGAATAGATGCGAAACATATCATTTGGGCTATATATTTGCCCTTAGGGTGGGTGGGTGGAGTATTTGGACAGTTTGAAGTCAGAAAACAATCCTTACTTCATAATATGCAGAATAATTGTACCTAGCACATCTTTCATGGAGACCCGCTATACTTTACCCCCCCCCTCCTAATTTGCGAATATATAGCCAAATTTTTTTTTCTAAAGTAACGAAGAAACTCACGAAGAAACCGGTTTTTTCTTGAGTTTTATATATCGTGAACTTGAGTGACTGGCGTATAATACACAAGTACCTGAATTTTTCATGGAGAGAGAGAGCCAAATTTCCCGGTATTATTTTAAAACGAAGAGAAATTAAATTAACAAAAAAAAAACAACAAATTTTTTCAACTGAAAGTAAAAAGAGACATTAAACCTTAAAACGAACAGAAATTATTACGTACATGAAAGGAGTTGCCCCTTCCACAAGACCTTGCTGTTTACGCTAAAGTTTTTACTTTTGGTCTCAATTCTTTAAAAACAATTCCTGAAACACAGTGACCATTTAATTCGAATAATAAGCTTTGTTGTTAAATTCTATAAAAAAAACAGCGTAAAGAGCAAGGTCTTGAGGAGGAAGCAACTCCTTGTGAACTAAGAATTGTTTTCTGACCATAAACTGTCCAAATACTTTACCCCCCCCCCCTCCCTTATTTGCAAATATATAGCCCAAACTATATATTTCGCATCTATTCTGTCACTTGTCTTTGTCTTGTCTCACGCTAAGCTGAAAGAAACGAACGAAGAAAACTGGTTTGTTCTCGAGTTTTACAGAGCGAAAACTTGAGTGAGTGGTGTGTAATACACAAGTGCCGAAATTCCCTCCCCCTTCAGAAAAAACTTAAATAAAATTCTCAAACTTGGAAAGCCTTATTTTCCACGTGGGGAGGGGGGGATATTTTCCCAGTGAGGGGGGGGGTATTTTCCGCGAGGGGGTATTTTCCAAGGAGGGGGGGGGGGTATTTTACAGGGGAGTAATTTCCGGAAGGGGGTATTTTGCGGAAAGGGGTATTTTCCGCGGAAGGGGGGTGGATTCCTGGAGGGTAAACACCGGGGGGTATTTTCCGAGGCGGGGGGGCGTATATTCCGGGGGTGTTTGCCTGGGGGGGTTAAACGCTGGGGGGGGGGGGCGGTAAACACTGAGGGAGGGGGGGGTAAACACCTGGAACCACCTAACCTAACCAAAATACCAACTGATAGTTTCTCACCGAGCCGAAGCTAATTGTCTGGTATAAAGACCGTGAAAACCAGTTATTGCTCTTGTTCGCGATACAAATTCTCGAGTGTGTACTAGCTAACAAGGAAGTATACCAGGATAAATTCCGGTACTTATGTATT
Source organism: Artemia sinica (assembly GCA_027921565.1). Lineage (NCBI taxonomy): Eukaryota > Metazoa > Arthropoda > Branchiopoda > Anostraca > Artemiidae > Artemia > Artemia sinica. Next base: position 21,149,087 of record CM051263.1, on the reverse strand, counting down.
ACAGCCACCCCACTCAAGTTCTTGATCATGGTTGCAGGGGTAGCTGCAGCCTAGTAAATAGTGAACCACAGCCCATAGTAACCAAAAGCTAAAAAACGCGTTTAGAAAAAAACTTATCAAGTGAAAAAAATCGCCATCTGACACTGATTCATGAATGGTAACCATTAATTCGGTTCATCTTAAAAGTAAAAGTTTATTGCGAAAAGAATTTTATGGTGATTTCAAAAAAGAGTCTGAAACCCCTCGAAAATGGCGTCTGATCAAAATGAGAAGTCTATCATTGGAATCAGAACTGTTGAAAACCTAGTTATGGGAAATTACAGCCCCCCTCCTCCTTTAACAACAAGGAAAATGACTTTTTTGCATGGGTAGCACTGATCTGTCTCCCGTTTTTGTGGGTTTTTTTTCGTTTTTTTCTAGCAAGGCTAAGGGGAGACCAGAAAATCATACAGAGATCTGTGATAGCCCATTCGAAGGGATATTAAATTTGCTGCTGCCCTTTTTAAGTTACCAAAAAGATTGAAGGGCAACTAGCCCCCCATCTAGGCCCCCTCCCCCAAAGTCATCCAATCACAATTTTGAGATAGCCATTTTGTTCAACATAGTTCAAAGTTCAAATATATTTGGTTGTGGTGATATGACCCTCTATAGTCCCTGGGGAAACGGCTGCACACTGTATCGATATCGGACGTATTGATATCACGCGTATTGGTATTGGCGTATTGTTATTAGGCGTATTGGTATCGCCAGTATCTAGACAGATTTTTAGTATCTCATATAAAAGATATTGCTCATATTTACGTCCTTCGTATAAATTCTACCATCAGCAAGTTCCAAATGACACTAAAAATGGCACTTTTGGTGCCATGTCTCAAGTGGAAAAGCTCGGGCTAGTGGGCTACCAGAAATTTTAGAATGATATTTAATGGCTCATTTGAAAGCTATTGCTCATATCTACGTGATGTTTATCAATTCTACCATCCGTAAGTGTGACATAGCACTAAAACAACACTTTTGATGTCACTTCTTAAGCAGAAAAGCTTGGAAGCATAAAACGATATCATCATCGTAAAAATTATGGTCCAAAACACTCAACTGGAGGTTTGCAAGAACACCTCTCTTATATTCCTCCTCCAAGCCCCTTAATAAGCCACGCGATTAAGGTACGAACACTTATAAATCAAATTATCATGGTTGCAGCGGTAGCTGCATCTAGTAAAAAGCAAACCACAGCCCATAGTAACCAAAATAAAAAAAAAAAAACACGTTTAGAAAAAATCTACCTAGTGAAAAAAATTGCCATGTGACACTGATTCAGGAATGGTAACTATTATTTCGGTTTGTCTTAAAAGTAAAAGTTATTGCGAAAAGAAATATATGTGATTTCACAAAAAAGCCTGAAATCCCTCGAAAATCACGTCATATCAAAATGAAAATTGTACCATTGGAACCAGCATGGTCGAAAACCTTGAATAAGGAAATTACAGTCCCCCTCCTTGAACAACAAGGAAAATCACTTTTTTTTGCATGGGTAGCACTGATCTGTCTCTCGTTTTTTTTCTAGCAGGGCTAGGGGACGACCAGAACATCATATAGAGATTTGCTAGTGCCCTTTTTAAGTGACTCAATAGATTAGAGGGCAACTAGCCCCAATTCCTAAAGGCCCCCTTTCCCCTAAGTCCTCCAATCACAATTTTGAGATAACCATTTTGTTCAGCGTAGTTCAAGGGTCCAGTATTTTTGATTTTGGCGATGATATGATCCTCCATAGTCCCTTGGGAAAGGGCTGCACACTGTAATGGTATCGGACGTATTTATATCACGGGTATCAGTATGAAAATATTGTTATTGGGCGTATTGGTATCGCAGGTATCTAGACAGATTTTTAATAGCTCATATACAAAACATTGCTCATATCTATATCCAGTGGCGTAATTTCGTCAAAATTCTGGGGGGGGGGCAGAGTTGGAGCCAATTTTCCCAAATCAGGTGAAAATAATAGTTAAAACTGAAAAATGAGCCATATATTACCATAGAGGCAAAGATATACAATAGAAAACTGACCTGTTTCTCTGGATACTTGAATTATTCAGGCTTATCTTAGATTTGACAAGAGTTTTTGCAGAAACTAAATTTTTACTGGGGGGGGGGGTCAAAATGATTTCGGGGGGATATTGAGTCTGGAGGAGGCAGTTGCCCCCCTGTACCACAACAAATTACGCCCCTTTCTACGTCCTTCCTATAAATTCCACCATAAGCAAGTTCCAAATGGCACTAAAAACGGCACTTTTGGTGTTATGTTTCAGGTGGAAAAGCTGGGGCTAGTGGGTTACCAGTACTTTTTAGAGTGACATTTAATTCTCATTTGAAAGCTATTTTTCATATCTATGCGATGTTTATCAATTCTACCATCCGTAAGTGTATTATAGCACTAAAAACAACACTTTTGATGTCACTTCTTAAGTAGAAAAGCTTGGAAGTATAAAGTGATATCATCATTGTAATAATTATGGTCCAAAACCTTTATACGGAAGTTTTCAAGAACACCTCCCATATGTTCCTCCTCCAAGCCCCCTTAATAAGCTACGCAATTAAGGTAAAACCATTAATATATCAGATTAGATTATTAGAAGTTTGGTTCTGTTGGTAAATCGTTCAAATTCGAATTAGAGTGCCTTGCGTTCGACTCTTGCTTATTTTTTTGCATTAGTTTTATCAATAAAACTAATGCAAATAAATAAACTGGTGATATTTTCCTATGTTTGTAATATTACAGATAAACTTGCGCTTTACTGAAAACACAAAACAATACAGGAGTTTTGGTACGGTAAACATTGTTACTTTATTTATTTTTATTGTTTAATTTGGCATCACTTCTGCACAATGAGCTCAGTTCAATGAGTGACCTTCGTTTTGATTCTGAAAAGGGCATTTCATGAGTTATTTTGTTCGAAGTGTCACTACAGACTCGCTTTAGAATTTGGATCACAACTTAAAATTTTCCGTTTTATAGAGAGAAATAAATGGGTTTCCAGAGTTCATATTACGGTTGATATGTTCTTCATTTCGAGTAATACTAGGTTATACCAAGGTGTTACCTGATAAATCAATCCATTATTTTATATGCTGTGTAACGACTTTAAACGTATTGTTTTTCTGCCTAAATTTTTAAGATAATTTTAATTTTATATTGAAAGTTACTGTTATCACAGCTCTTGTAATACTATGAAAAGCGTTATAGATTAGTTTGCTGTTGTGAGGCTACGTGTTTACTTTTGACCCCTAAAGCAAAATTCTTGTGTTTTTTTTACTTGGCTTTTATGTTTTCAGCAAAGCGCTTAGTTTTCTGTAATGTTACAAACAAAGTGAAATATCACCAGTTGATTTATTTGCATTAGTTTTATTGATATATGTTAGATAGGCTGTGAAGTAATAATTTTTGTTCGTTTTAAGTTTGAACTTCACTCTTTACTTCCCTCGGAAAATTTGTTTTTTTAAAATTGATCTGAGTAGAACCGGTTTCTCTTTGTATTTCAAATGGACTCTGTGATAATCTACTTAGCCTGGGAGAGATAAACTACAATGTAGGTATATTTTAATTAAATATTTTATATATATAGAGTTGGTATTTTGGTTAGGTTAGCTATTTAATATAACATATTGACAAGGTCAAAGGTCAATATAATTTACCTTTTCTGGGCTTGGTCAAACCTGCACAAAGGTTAAGGGTGCTTACATTTATGCAAATGGCACCAGCAAAAATGTTTTCGTTGGGGAGAGTCAGCAAAAGTATGCCTACAAAAATAATTTCAAAGCGGAGCGGGTTTGAGGCGGGTTCATAATAATTTCAAAGCGGGTTTGAAGAAAAAGTTTATTTTTTAGAGAAGCAATATTTTCCCAAACTTTATTGAGTTTGAGTTTTTGTTTAGTTTGTTTCCTAATAGTGAGTGAAGGAGAAGATGTAAACTACTCTCTCTGTACCCACCTTTCGTATTAGCACAATATTGCATTTGAATTGCTCTTCAGCAGGGTTGCCACCTGTAGCACGAAAGTGTTATTTTAGCACTATTTCATTACGTGTAGCAAGTGTTCAGGGTTCCTACCTGTAGCAGGAAAGTACTATTTAAGTATCATTTTAGCACTATTACAGTGAATTTTTTGCCTGTAGCACCGAAAATCGCTGTTTAGCACGCAAATTTGGGCAATTGTAGCACTTTAGGAACTGATCGCGGTGGCGACCCTGCTTTTCAGTATGGCGAACGATAACCTAATAAACGGATGTCAAGCTGCGTTTAAAATTAAAGCTATTTAACAGTCTAAGTAGAAATTATTATTCAGCAATGGAGTGAGGACGGAGTTGACTACAACAATAGGCTTTGTTTCCAAGAGGGTCGATGCTTGCATTGTTTCGACTTTTTAGTTTAAGGAAATTTATGCCGTGTGGGGGGCAGCCCCCATGTGCACATCATAATTTATTTTAGCTTTTTTTTTAGTAAAAAGATAGACTATTAAGCCAACGATTAAGCGTGTCTAAACAAAATATCCGATTTGTTTTAAAAAAGAAAACCAGAAGAGGGTTCCATACTCTGACTGATGAAAAGGTTGTCATGAGACCGGTACAAAATAATTTATTTCGGAGACCAGATTTATAAGGGTACCCAAAACAAGGAGTAAAAATTGTACAACAATATGAAAAAACTAGTAAAATCATATTTTGGTGTCTCTGAGCCCCATCCCCCATGCGTGCTTTCTTGGAGGTCATAACCACGCCCGTTGTTGATAAAAAAAATATATATATACGTACCAAATGCATGCCAGGGGGCAAGAAGTAAGCGAATGGTCACTGTGGTTTACTATTTTTCATCCTTTTATTCTGTTAAAACATGATCTGATGATTACTTGAGAGATAAAATTTACTGAAGAATTTTTAATGAAAATTGTTAATGAAAGTACCGTAACGTTTTATCCTTTTGTTAGCCAAAGTAATTAAAAACAAACATCAATAACAGAAGTGAGCTGTGGCCTCAAGATCACAATTTCTTTAAATCAAATACAGGTCATATATTATGTCTTCTTTATTTTTTAAATCGTTTTTATAGCAAGAGAGAGAATATGTCACTTTGACATAAACTCCCAATTTCATATGACTATTATTCGATAAATTTAGAGTGCCCCTGAATCTTGACCATTAATTTCTGGATATCTTAAAGTTTACCCCAAGAAGCACACCTGTATAGATTGGTGGGGAATTCCCCTTAAATATGGTCCAAAGGACTAGAATCTTTGCGAAAATTTGAAAGTCTTCTACGAAATTTGAAAATTTTGAAAACCTTTGTCATTTCAGGGCCTTTCAGCCATCCCTGTCTTTTGGCGATTATTTCAGATTATATCAAAAGTCAAAATTTTCAGATAAGATTTTTAGACGCGAGAACAACAATTTACCAGAAAATAGACTCTTTGAGCGTTTCAACCTCCCCATTTGTATAAAATTATATGAGGGACAAAGAAATAAACAAAATATTGGGGGAACTAAAATATTTTGGCAAATTACACTCTGACACTGGGCTCGGAACAAGTGATTGTTTTTCATTTAATTTTTTAGTTGTGGTCAAACAGGTTTTTTTCTATGGTACAGGTCCTACAGAAGGTATATTTTTTTATTCAAAAATTCCATTTAAGAGTTTTGAGTTTTCTTAGTGATACAACTTAGAGCAACAAGAGTATTCTCGAGCTACGATTGCAGGAGAACTTACTCGCGTCCTCTGAAAATGTCCCCTAAACTTCCTTAAAATGTGTTCGTTAATTTCGTATTTTTAGTTGAGATGTCCCCACTAGCTTTCCCTCAAATGGCATATATTTCTTCTTCGTTTGAGGTCTTTGATTTGTTTTCCAAGTCTATCTTTGCATTCAAGTTTGAACCTAGAAAGTTTCTCTGTTCCACTTAAAAGAAGAAACGCCCAAAACATTACAATTTCAATACGTTTCTGATTAAAGCCTCAGTTTCATTAATTTCACTGCTATAGCAAAGAAACGATCTAGAAAGGACAGGGGGTCATGCCTCCACAAGATTCAAAGTCCCTAATATATATTTCCAAAAAGGAGAATTTATCTCAAGGAGTTCGAATTAAGTTTTTGTTTGTAGACATGCCCCCATCCTTCCACAAGAAACAAGTACTGCTATTTGTGTTTTTTGTCCTCCCCCAAAGAAGAACGAAAATGAAGTCAAAGAACAGTTTCCTAAGCTTTCACTCTTCTCTGTAAAGCCCGTTCTCAAGTGTGTATAAATAGCCCTCAATCTCTAAGCATCATTAGGGCCGTTTTTTTCACTCATCAATGTGCAAAGATCTTATATCTTTTGTCAGAAAACGCTTAAAAGTGAAATCTTTGAACTAAGATCTTACATCCTTTGTCGTTTTTATGCAAACGTCTTTCATCATTCTGCTCTGATCAGTGGTCTGAAAACAATGATGAGTATATCATCAAAGTTCTCTCACCATTGTTATATATGGCAGAAAAATGGCGTTCTTCACACTTTCTGCTAACATCAGTGAGCTATAAGATCTTAGAACAAAAAATGAGTAAAAAAACGATGCAAGATCTTAGATGTAAGATCTTAGTGCTAAAAAACGACCTTATTATTATTGACCAATCAGGACTGCTTATGACAAAAGGAATAAATTATGATTCGTAAATACTGATTATTCCTAGACACATATCAAATGTGTCTAGCGGACGTGGTAACGGACTGTAAGTAAGAAGTGACACGGGCCAATAGTAACCAAAACTTTAAAAAAGGAGTTTTGATAACATTATATCCATCACAATAATTGGCTCTTTATGTTGAGTTATTATGGTGATTAATAAAATGTATAAAGTTTAAAGTTGCTCATCAAAAGCTACTAACCTGAGGAATTTTGCCGAATTTTCAAAAAGGAGAGAACACCTCCAAAATGACAAGTGATTTTAGTGAAAATTACACCATCAAATTTAGCATATCAGAAAACCCTTTTATAGAAGTTCCAAGCTCCTATCTCAAAAAAGAAGTTTCGATTAAAGTATCAACAACAAAAAAATTATTCAAACTAATTTTTAATGCGCAAAATGTATTAATTTTAGAGTTGCTTACTAAAATCTATTAGCTTAGCACATGAAATTTGAATAATTCTAGAAACATGAATGAAACTACCAAAAAGGGCATGATGCTGGTGGAAGCTATGAAATAAAATTAAATGTGTATGAGAGCCCTAAAGGCACCGTGTAAAAAATCTACAATCACAACCCACGATAGTTAAACTTTGATTTAAAGAGCAGGTTTTGAAGGGAGAGAAAACCCTTTTCACACTTAGGGTAGCCATACGTATGCTGTTAAAAGCGAACGGAAACTAAGCAAAAAAACAAGTTTTTTTCAAATGAAAGTAAAGAGTGGCACTAAAACTTAAAATGAACAGGAAATATTCCTTATATGAGGGGCCTGCCCTCTCATCAATCCTTCGCTCTTCACGTTGAAGTTTGACTTTTTTGTCCCAGTTCTTTCTATTGATGAAACAAATGAATTTTTAAAAGGAATAAGAAGCTTTTTTTAATTCTATAAAACTTTAGCAAGTAGTTGAGGAAAGGGCAGGCCATATTTAAGAAAGAGGTTCTGTTTGCTTTAAGGTTTATTATCGCTCTTTACTTCATGTAAAAATGCGTTTTTAACGTCTAACAAAGCATGCATGTGAGTTAGACTTAAGTATGCCTGAACATGTCAGAGTAACCTTAAACTTTTCGAAGAGGAAGCGATATCTGAAAATATCAATATGTTAAATCAAGTTTATGTTACCGGATTTAAAGTTTCCTAATATTAATCTTTGTCATTGAAAAAGGAAAGAGAAGTTTTGAGAAATGGAGTAAACCCAACAAGTTTGCAATAAAATGTAAATAAACATTATATCATCGAAGTCTTGAGCGTAGACTACCGGTGCAACAGGACTATGGACCTGTTGTCCTTGTATTAGTTTTTTCTTATCGTCAATAAGCACATGTGGCGCACTAAGCCTTCTCAGGTTCGGTTACTCGATTGTAATTTTAGTCACGTACAAATTTATTTTGCAATATGTTACAAATCATTTCGCAACAATATATAGCAGACAAAAAAAAACGTATTTTGTCACAGATCGTACAAGTTGTATTATGTCAACGACGCGGATTCTAGATTAATTAAATAAAAAAATAAGTTGTTTCAATAGAAAGTAAAGAACAACATTAAAAATTAAAACGGACGGAAATTGTTACGTATATGAGGGGGTCTCCCCCTCCTCTATACCTTGCTCTATACGCTAAAGTTTTACTTTTTGTTCCAGTTATTTAAGAATGACTCCTGATACACAAGGACCGTTTACTTAGAATAATAAGCTTTTTACAAATTAAAAAACACTTTAGCGCAAAGAGCGAGGTACGGAGGAGGGGGAACCTCCTCATTTCCGTAACAAATTCTGCTCATTTTCAGTTTTAACGTTGCTCCTTACTTTCAGTTGAAAAAAAAACTTGTTTTTGTATCTAGTTTCTGATAGTTTTTTAATTGATGGTGGGAAATCCAGCTCCCCTCAATTTGAAAATTCCCTTCCCCCACGAAAACTCCTCCATGGAAAGTTCCTCCCAAGTAAGCACCCCCACTGGAACCCCCCCCCCCCCAAAAAAAAAAATAAAATCTTTATACTTCGAAATAGCCAATACTATATGTAAGCAATGGGTAAAGTTCATAACTTGCAGCCTTTCCCCGGGGGCTGCGGGGGTCAAGCCATCCTCAAAGACATAGTTATTAGATCTTTCAACCATACTAAAAAAATGGTTATCTCAAAATTTGGTCTAACAATTTTGGGTAACAAGGGGGGTGGTAGGGGGGTGGGAGGGGGGAGGGGTGGCTGCCCTCCAATATTTTTGGTCCCTTAAAAAGGGCACTAGAACTTTTGATTTCCGATCAAATGAGTCCTCTTCCCATCTTCTAGGATTACTTGCTTGATATGATCATCCCTGAGAAAAAAAAAAAAACAAAAAACAAATAAACACGAATCCGTGACCTTGCTTCTGGCAAAAAATTCAAAATTCCACATTTTTGTATATAGGAGCTTCAAACCTCTAGAGTAGGGTTCTCTTATATTCTGAATCTCATGGTGTGATTTTCATTGAGATCATCTGATTTCTTAGAGGCGTTTCCTCCCTTTTTTCTAAAATTAGGCAAATATTTTCAGGCTCAAAAACTTTTGATGGGTAACATTAAACATCATGAATTTTATATATTATGAATAAGCATCAAGATTTGATTCTTTTGATATATTTATTATTATAAAGACTCGGTTTCTTACAAATTCGGTTACTATTGAGCAGTATCGCTCCTTACTTACACTTCCTTGCTACAAACTGTTTGATAGGAAAATCAATTAAAAATTAACTGGCAGCAATGCCCAGAAGAAAAACACACACGTATTTTTAGAGATTTTACAGGCTGTATTATATGAGTGGCTGAGATGCCAAATTGATAAATTATCAGAGGCAGCGCAATCGCGCTGCCTAAGTAAAGAACGATGTTGGCACAATGTATTATTTATTCATTTATTTTTTCTTTAGACCAGGGCACTTCGTATCGGAGGAGTTGTCGTAGAAACTTCGAAAAGGGCCCATTCGATTGGAAAATGGAGTGGCTTGTGCCCTTTTTAATAGTCGAAAGTGATTGGAGGGCAACTAATCACCTTCTCACGCCCACCTTTTCCCCAAACACATCCAATAAAATTTTGAGATAGCCATTTTGTTCAGCGTAGTTGATTTCGAGATAGAAATTATCTTTTTGAGGAGGATACTTCCCCACAGCCCTCAGAGCAAGGGTTGTAAGTTATGCCCTGGGGGCTTATAAATTTTTTATAGAAAGCGTTGTCGTAGAAACTTCAAAAAGGGCTCATTTGATTGGAAATTGAAATGGCTAGTGCCCTTTTTAATAGTCGAAAGTGATTGGAGGGCAACTAATCACCTTCTCACGCCCACCTTTTCCCCAAACACATCCAATAAAATTTTGAGATAGCCATTTTGTTCAACGTAGTTGAAAGTTCTGGAAATTGGGTATTTGAGGATGACACCCCCCCCCACATCCCTCAGGGCAAGGATTGTAAGTTATGCCCTGGGGGCTTATAAGATTTTTATAGAAAGCGTTGTCGTAGAAACTTCAAAAAAGGCTCCTTCGATTGGAAATAAAGGGCTAGTGCCCTTTTTAATAGTCGAAAGTGATTGGAAGGAAACTAACACCCCTTCCACGCTCACCATTTATTCAAACACATCCAATCAAAATTTTGAGATAGCCATTTTATTCAAAGTAGTTGAAAGGTCCGGAAATTATATCTTTGAGGAAGACACTCCTCCCACAGCCCTCAGGGTAAAGGGTTGTAAGTTATGCCCTGGGTGCATATAAGGTTTTTATTCGAAGCTTTGTCATAGAAACTTGAAAAGGGACTCATTCAATTGGAAATTCAAAGGGCTAGTGCCCTTTTTAATAGTCGAAGTAATTTGAGGGCAACTAACCCCCCTTTATTTTTTCTTCTTCTTTTTTTTCAAATTCAATTCAATTTATTCAATTCAATTCAATTTATTAAATACTACAATAATTGCATAAATAGACTTAGGCGCTAGAAGTTCCAAGAAGCATAGCTAGTGGAGGGCCTCATATCAAACACAAAATCCGCACAAAATAGGACAAAACAGGGAAGGATAAAAATTAAAAAAAAATACAACAATACCTTTAAAATATAACCACAATACAAGGAAAAAAATCGGGGTTCTAATCTGATTTAATATAATAAGAGAGGAAAAAAGAAAAGAAAAGAAAAAAAAAACTATATAAAGTAAAGTGGAAAAAATAGATAAAGCAAAATGAATAAAGAAATAAAGAAAAAAAACGAAATTAATTCAAGCCTTAGAGAATATTTTTCTGCAAAGGGAAGAAGAGTTTTTGATAAGAGAAAGTTCACTGGGAATAGAGTTCCAAAGAGCAATTGCTCTATAAATTGGTGACCTCTGAGCTGCTGAGGATACCCTTTTAGGCAGCCGAAATTGGTGAACAGAGCTCCGAAGCAAAGTCTAGCACTTACGTGTTGATGCTAGATCAAAATAGGATAAGATGTTTGGAGGAAGCGAGAAATTGAAGGCTTGATGAGCTAGTTTTAGGTTCTGCTTCTTGATAACCGCATCTAAGGCATCTAGACCTGTATCAAACAGTTCGTGGTAACGAACTGTAAGTAAGGAGCGACCCGGCTCAATGGTAACCGAAACTCTAGAAAACGGGTTTTTGATACGAATAGATATATCAAAAGAATCATATTTCAATGCTGATTTCAAATATATAACTTTCATCAAGTTTAGTGCTACCCATCAAAAGTTACGCGCCTGAGAAAATTTGGCTGATTTTCAAAAAAAAGGGGAAAGACCCCCTAAAAGTTATAGAACCTTAATGAAAATCACACCATCATATTCAGCGTATTAGAGAACCCTACTGTAGAGATTTCAAGCTCCTATCTACAAAAATGTGGAATTTTACATTTTTTGCCAGAAGAAAGATCACGGATGCGTGTTTATTTGTTTGTTTGTTGTTTGTTTTTTTTTTGTTTTTTTTTTTCCAGGGGTGATCGTATCGACCCAGTGGTCCTAGAATATCGTGGGAGGGCTCATTGGAACGGAAATTAAAAGTTCTAGTGCCCTTTTTAAGTGACCAAAAAAATGGAGGGCAACTAGGCCCCCTCCCACGCTTATTTTTTTCCCAGTCACCCGATCAAAATTTTGAGATAGCCATTTTGTTCAGCATGGTCGAAAATATGATAAATATGTCTTTTAGGATGACTTAATCCCCCGAAGTTCCCAGAGGGAGGGCTAAAAGTTATGAACTTTACCCAATGTTAACATACAGTATTGGTTATTGGGAAGTATACAGACGTTTTCAGGAGGTTTTTTTTCTGGTAGTGGGAGGGAAGGGTGGTTCGGTGGTTATGTTGGAGGATCTGTTCATGAAGGAAGTTTTCATGGGGGAAGGGAAATTGCCATGAAGGGGGCGCCGGACTTGCCAGCATTATTTATTGGTTATTGGGAAGTATACAACCATTTTCAGGAAGGATTTTTTTCTGGAGGGGGGGGGGGGCTAGACGAGGGGGTTAATCTGGAGAATATTTCCGTGAAGGATGTTTCTTTGGGGTAAGGGACATTTCTATGAAGGCGGCGCCGGATTTCCAAGCATTATTTAAAAAACGATCAGAAATTAAATAAAAAAAAACAAGTTTTTTCAACTGAAATGTAAGAAGGAATATTAGAATTTAAAACGAACAGAAATTATAACGTATGTGGGGGGGTTCTCCCCCAAGTCAATACCTCGCTCTTTACGCTACAGTTTTTTTTTAGTGCTTTCAAAAGAGCTATCTATTCTAATTAAACGGTCTTTGTGATTCAGGGGTTTGTGAATCAAAATTTTTTTTAACTTTTAACGTAAAGAGCGTGGTATTGACTAAGGGGAGAACCCCCTCATATACGTAATAACATATACGTAATAAAAAAAAACAATAAAAAAACAAGCGATACGGCTCAATAGTAATCGAAACTTTTAAAAACGGAATTTTGAAGTCAATAAATGTATCAAAAGAATGTGTTTATAATGCTGATTCTAAATATATAAATTTTATTAAGTTTAGTATTACTCATCAAAGGCTACGAGCCTGAGAAAATTTACTCGATTTTTTAAAGAGGGGGGAAACATCCCCTGCATTAACTAAAAAACGATCAGAAATTAAATAAAAAAAAAACAAGTTTTTTAAACTGAAAGTAAGGAGCGACATTAAAACTTAAAACGAACAGAAATTATTCCGTATATGAAAGGGGCTGTCCCCTCCTCAACGCCTCGCTCTTTACGCTAAAGTTTGACTCTGTCTCACAACTTTATTTTTTAAAACAATAAAAAACTTTAGCGTAAAGAGCGAGGCGTTGAGGAGGGGACAGCCCCTTTCATATACGGAATAATTTCTGTTCGTTTTAAGTTTTAATGTCGCTCCTTACTTTCAGTTTAAAAAACTTGTTTTTTTTTTATTTAATCACAGTAAAGATCAGCTGTAGGATAGAGTCGGGGAAGGCGAAAAGTTGCCTTCACCGCTCTATTCTGTGCTGTTCGGAGTTGCCGAAGGGAAGAATAGTTAGTATTGCCCCATACAGTGCAGCAATAAGAAAGATAAGGAAGGACAAATGCATAGTAAAGAGAAAGCACTACATCGGGAGGAAGAAATTGATTGGCACGATGAAGCATAGACACTTGACGAGAAATTATAGAACGTGTATAGGAAATATGAGTTCTGAAAGAAAGAAAACAATCAACGTATACACCAAGAAGTTTAACACAAGAGCACTGGGGAATAATATCAGTACCATAAAAGACAAAGATTGTTGGGGAAGGTTCAGACATGTGGTGTGGGGTTCGAAAATGAATTATGTTGCTCTTAGAAGAACTACTCTTAGAACAGAACATAATTTGTACTTTACTGAAAAAAATAAAAATGAATGTGCATTGTCAGTTTAATACACATATACTGATATTTAGTAATCAAAACGTTAATATTATTTGATTTATTATTTTTTCAGTAAAGCGCAAATTGTGTTCTGGCCTTGGAAGGCATAGGGGTTTTAAGCCCTACTCATGTTAACTTCTGTTTGTTTTGAGTTTGACTCGGTAATTTATTGTAGTTTATGTTCGTTTTGGGTTTCATTTATTTATCGATGCTGATTTGTGGTACTTTTACGCTTGGTAGATTAGTTTATTTTATTTTTGCTCATTTTTGGTTTAATGGATTGCTTTACTTTTCTTTGAAAAACTTATTTTGCGGAAAAAGTGTTTTTAATTAATAACAGTAAAAGATCCTCCAGAACCATGGCTGGAGCATATGACGTCGGCTCGACGTTTGAACCGCCGGTCCTTTTTTTAGCGGGACAAGTAGCAACCTTTTCTCCAAACCTTGCCGCAGCAGGGATCGATCCCTGGGCCCCATATGCCAAATGGAGCATCAGTCCATTGTTCTACCGTAGAGTTTATATTTTTTTTTTTACGATTTAAGCTTTTTTTGCTGGCTTTTCAGTACCGTTTATTTTTTTTTTTCGAATTTGGCATCCGTACTAAGTTAAACTGCATAGCTCAATATGGCAGTCTTTATCATTAAAAGTTCAAGTTCATATTTTTCCTAATATAAATTGTCCCAAGATAAATATAGTTGTGTAAGTTCACATTTTAAAACAATTAAAAAATCATATTTTATTTTCAATGTCTTTGCTACTGGAGAGTTAGTATGGTAATTATTAGCATGGAGCTAATTTAGGAGTAAAAAATGATCGGAAGGCAACTAGACCCCCTCCAAGCCCTCTTTCCCCCAAATACATCCAATCAAAATCTTGACTTAACCATTTGTTCAAAATAGTCCAAAGATCATATAACAATGCCTCCCGGGTTGACACCCCCCCCCCCAGAACTTGGCGACAACAATGGTGAGCTATGCCCCGGGGGACATAAATATGTTTTATGGAAGGGGTGGTCGTAATAGCTTTGGAGAAGGCACATTTGATTGGAATTCAAATGCCCACACAGCCCCCAAGGCAAGGATTTTAAATTATTCATTTTGTCTATCTTTACCATTCAGGATTTAACATTGGGAAAGAGGAGAATGTTTTATCATGGGTGCGTCAAATAAACTAAGGTTATTGAGGTGAAACTTAGCGGAATGTTGAGGGGTATGGTGAGCTAAATGAAAAGATACTATCTATATCCAAGTTATCGAAAATGCACATTTTAGGACCGGACCGGATAAGGGCCGGATAAGGGCATTAATTTGAAACTTTCAGGACCACGACCACTACTACCGCGGCTCAAAATGCGACTAGTTACGACTACGACAGTGACTACTTCCGACTGCGACCACTTGTGATTGTGACTGCGACTGCTTGCAACTGGTACTACATTTACTTATGACTACTTTCAAGGAGAGTTAGGGGATGTTGAACAAAATCAAAACACATTATATGCATGCTAATTGTCAAAAGGGCGCATCAGCAAAATCTTAGAAACGGCTGATGGCATTAAGTTGAAACTTTCAGGGTATGTTGATCAGTGCTTCAACCTTCACGGAATACTTTAGGAGGATTTTAAACCAAGTAAAAAGACCCTATCTGCATCCATGTTATTAACAGAGTATATCTTCAATATCTTAGGAGCGGCCAAGGCTTAGAATATTTAATCAAACGATACTATGTGCGTCTAGGTTGTCAGAGGGGCGTATCTGAAAAATCCCAGGAATTATTTATGGCATTTAGTTGAAACTTCCAGGCAATGTTAAGCGGATATTGAAATAAATCAGAAGCCACAAATTAGAACTATTAAATTAGAATTAGATATTTTAATTCTTACGCTAGAGACATGAATAACTGGAGAATATTCATTATATTAACGAGATCCATAACTTTGGAAATCAAAAAGGAACAGAAATTTATTAAAAAAAAAAACTTTCCGAAAAAGATGTTTTTCAAAGAAAAGTAAAACAAATTTTAGTATTTTTTCCCCATGGAATACTTCTCTGGGAATGAGATAAATAATCTAAATCACTATCCCCAAAAATATAGGCTATAATTAACTAAATAACTGGCAATTGAAAACGAACAGAAATTAATTTAAAAAAAAACCTTCGGAAAAATAAGTTTTTCAAAGAAAAGTAAAGACGATACTAAACTTAAGATCAGAATAAATAAATTCCTAAAATAATTCAAACTCAAAACAACCAGAAATTGTTATTAAAGAATAAAAAGCCCAAAACAGACAGAAATTGAATAAACAATCATAGCAAGCAAACATACAGCCTGTACTAGTATAAATGAATAAATAATCTTGAAACGAGTAAAACTTAAATTGAATATGTAAATCAAACTTAAAACGGACAAAATTACTTCAAACTAAAATTCATATTAAACTATATAAGCGAATTATATTACAAATATTTTCTTTTTTATTTGCAACATTAAAACAAAAATAAAATTACAGTGAAATAAAATCTTGAACTGTTGCGCTTTCATCAGTTAACTTCATTATAGGCTATATTCCGTTTCCTTTTATTAGTTCTTTCCCAAGTTTATATAATTATCCAGTATGATCTTTCCCTATCTCACCCATTATAAAAACCCAGACCGAGGTGCGAGTGCTCCAGAGAACGTTTTTGCAGAAATAAACATAT
This sequence comes from Artemia sinica, assembly GCA_027921565.1. Lineage (NCBI taxonomy): Eukaryota > Metazoa > Arthropoda > Branchiopoda > Anostraca > Artemiidae > Artemia > Artemia sinica. The sequence goes on along the minus strand of CM051263.1, from coordinate 21,132,825 downwards.
GCGGCATTAGATCTTTTCACGGGTAGACAAAGAATAATCACCTACGGAACAAGTACTGACAAAACCACTTGGCCGGCTCAATCAATAAGTGGACAATAAGTGCAGAAATAAGTGGGAGGAGCTTTTTGTTCGCACCGAGAATGAAGAGCCAGAAATCATCTACGGTAAACTTACTGGTATATTATATAAACTGTGTTTCCCAACAACTGTTCAAGACACATATGATTTTCGAACGAGTTAAATTACAAACATTTTCTTTTGTACTTATTACAGCATTGAAAATAAATTAAATATTACAGTGAAATAAAATATTGAACTGATAAACTTCGGCAATTAATATCTTTATATATCAAATATTCATTTTAGTTTTATGAGTTCTTTCCAAGACTGTTCAAGACACGTATAGTTTTCAGTAAAGCACCAATGACGCGGTAGGATTTAAACTTTTACAGCTCGAGAAGGGGGCAGTAGCCAAACTTCTGTTTGTAGTGATTTGTGTTCATTTTAATTTTAATTTGAATATATTTGATTTTTACTCATTTTAAAAATTATTTATTCATTTATATTAGTGCCTGTTTTCTGTATATTTGCGATGATTGTTTATTTAAAAAGTATAGGAATTTATTTCTGCTGGTCTTAAGTTTCATATGGCTCTTTACTTTTCTTTGAAAAACTTCTTTTTTCGGAAAGGTTTTTTTCTAATTAATTTCAGGTAATACGCCTCTGACTAAACGAACCCTAATTCTAGCTGAGGTTCCATTGGATCAGTTTTTTAGCTTTCCATAATCAACTGTTATGCCAAACCCCCTAAGGAAATAGCAATGAAGCGGGTAATTCTTTTCAAGCTTTCTCCATTTTTCTACCTTTTCCCATTCAAGCAATAAATTAGACATATTATTTACCACGGGTGATTAGCTTTAATTAACATTTGGTGGCATAGAGACTATCATGTCGCTCCAAACTTGTTCTTTCATATTTGCACACAGTTGAGGGCACCCAAAGGCCAGAGGGGAGAGGGAAGGCAAGGGATTTGCTTCCCACCCCTGGAAGACGAAAAATGTACACAAATTATAAAGAATTCTAATTCGAAAGAAAAAATCAGACTTAGGAAAAACAAAACCAAACAAGTCTCAATTTCTCACGATCATCCATCCGACTTTCTAAGACTATAACGAAGGAAAAATTGCGATGGCTTAGACACATTTTACGGATGGAGGATGGCAGATTATTACGTATTGTGCTCTTTAGCCACCCACCTGAAGCTGGATGAAAGGCAGGCCATCCTTGAATTGGTAACTTCTGGGGGGGGGGGGTAAAAAGCGAAGCCTTGAATAGATTGCGGTGGAGAGGGAGTGTGTGCAGCTGTGTTGACCTCAGGCGGCTTGGTGCCGCAGTGACTTGTTGATAGCAGTAGTAGAGGTAGTCTGACCTCCATCCCGGCCTATTATTGGAGAAAAGCTGGTGCAGGGGCCAGGAAAAACCATGCAACGTTACTAAATAAACCGATTTAGTGAAAATGATGGTATTGAAGCCCAACATAGGATGCAAAATCATTTAACATAGTACAAATAATTTATATGTACAAAGTCATTTATGACTATGAGTATGTATTTTAACTGACAAAAGACCTGTGTGTCATCTTGAAACTGTAAAGACCTTTTGCAGATTTGCTGTTTATTATGCATTGCAAAAAAAAACGAGTTGAGTATCCGAAATCCAATTTTCGGAATATTCATTACAGACAGCCTCAAGGGGGGGGGGATAATCACGAGCCTACATGATGCCAAATTAAGAAAGGGGATTAGATTAGAACCCCCCCCCCTACTCGAAAGACCACAAATATGAACTAGAACTCCGGTGCTGAGTCCCCACAGAATGTTGCAATTACTGTAAACCATGGGTCACAGTTTCGTAGCAAGACTTGTAACTATATCCGAAGGGCAATAAATTTGTATTTTTTCGTATCATGATTGCAGATACGTTACAGTTATTGTTAGCTATTATTTGTAAAGTCAATGTGTAATTAGAGAACTTTTTCGATAAGTTTTCTGTGTATGTTGTCGTCAAACTCTGTATCCGCTTTGTTTTTGTTTTTAGCTATATTAAAACAGTGTACTGTTTACTGCAGGTAACGAACATCCATGAATTGGTTCATTGTGTAAACTTTTATTTCCAAGTGTGCGATTAATTTTTCGATATAGAATTCTGCATGTCTTATTGCTTACTTTTCATGACATTAAGCTTCTATATATAATAGACATCGAAACTTTCAGAAAAAAAATCAGAACATCTGTAGAAAAATCAGAATTTCAAGTATTATTTCCCAAAAATTTATGAGAGATACACAACTTTTGCTTGTGTTGTCGAAAAGATAAATAAACGTCTATCAGTATTCAAAGTTGTTTAATTTCTAAAAAGCTATGCTTCGAAACTAGGACATTTTACTTAGACAAATTGCAGGGCATTCACAGAACCAAAACTCCCAAGTAGAAGAAATCCCAGAAAGAATCTATTTTTGGAAATCCAATGTAAGCTCTAGTTATTACACGATAATCTATCCGCGTTAGAATTAAGATTCTATCCTATTTAGAAAAATTTTTTATCCCTAGGATGTCAAGGAAATCGATGCGCAATGACAACTTTAGAAAGTATTTCTTAGTGTAGAGTTTATTTTTGAACATAGAAGAGTGCATGTCTTCTTGCTTAGTTTTCATGACATTAAGCGTCTAAAATATAATAAACATCAACATCAAAACTTTAGAAAAAGCTTGGAACTTCTATGTGTCAAAATAAGGATTTACGGTTTTATTTCTCAAAAAATTTACGAGTTACAGAAATTTTGATTAGGTTTCCGAAGAGATAATATGAAGTTCTATCAGTAATTCAAACTTATTTAATTTGTAAAAGTTTAGCTTTGCAGCTAGGACATTTTACCTAGAAAAAATGTAGAGAATTCACAAAACTGGAATTTCAAAATAGAAAAAGTCACAGAAGGAATCTTAGTTCTGGAAAACCAATCTCCGCTCTAGATCTTAGAAGATCAGGATCTCTCTATCTGCGTAAGAAGATCAAGATCTGTCTATTCACGTAAAAAAAAAATTGTACCTTGTCTATAAAAAATTTTCTCCTAGGATATAAAAAAATTTGATGCGTTGGGACAACGTTGGAAATTATTTCTAAGTGAACGGAGCAATTTCGTGTATAATAAAGCTAATGTCATCTGGCTTTTTTTCCCATTATTACTCGTTCAAATACAAGAGACATAAAATCGCAAATTTCAAAGTACAACCCACAAAATCGGAGTTGAACATTTGAGACCGACATTTCTAGAACTATTTCAAAGGAATCTAGAGGAGATGTGAAATTTTGTTCTGGATATCTCAGGGATATATTTAGTCTTCTGCATTGCAGACTAACTATTTATTCTGCAATGCAAAAAAGACAAGTTGATTATCTGGGATCTTATTTTCGAAATTATCATTACAGACAGCCTTAGGAGGGGGGATACTCATGCGGCAATATGATGCCAAATTAAGAAAGGGGCTTAGACTATTGTCTGAAGGAGTACAACATAAAATTGTTGTGTAGATGTTTACTTTCCAAACTACGATAGTTTTGTCTTGACACCATGCAGATCGTCAGAAAAAAAAGTTTTCATTTTTTCTGGAAAACTATTGGAAATTGTACAAGCTTCGCTGTAACTCTTCAGTCCCGTCTGTCCATCCAAGCTTCGCCATTCGGGGAAGGTCAGGTCCCTCCAAAAGAAAAAAAAAACAAGTAATATAAAATTGTTGAATCCTGTATATTTCACAAGACTTCATTGGATCAGGTCTACCTCTACCACTTACCACTTCACTTACCACTTATCACTTACTCACTTATCACTTACCACTTTGGGGTCCACTGATCATGACAAAACTGCGAGCGTGTTTTGCAACAAAATAAGTAAATTGTTTTTTAATGCATTGGAACAATTGACAAAAGCAAAATTTGAAGGCTTTATTTTTGGAAAGAAAAACAGGCTGGGATAGAGCTAAATAAATAAAATATTCTCTAAGGTGAAACTAAACATTTACAGGCTTACAGAGGACCAGCTCGTTTTTGTTGCCCTCCCCCACCATCTGTTCCAAACATACTGCCCTTTCCTGAGGACACTTTTCCAAGGGGAAGGGGTTTGGCAAGTCTAAAAAACTCTACTCCTAGGTAAGGGCTTGAAAAAATTTGCTGGAGTTATATGAAAATGTGCCCTTTCTATATACAGTTGTTATTCTAGAGGATTTGAAGTTGTTGCTAAGGTAGGAGGGAGGGGACGTATTTTGGTACTTATGCAATATATCTTACACACCGTTATATACTGTATACGGAAATGCTTCAGGAAACCAGTCAAACGGGTATTTGCAATAGATAAATGAATCGCAAAGTGGGGTTTGTCATTCCGTTTACAATGTTTAAACTATTGTTTTTGGGGGTTTAGGGGAAAAAAAGGTACTTAGGTTAGGTTACGTATTTAATATATGCTATGCTTTACCCCCTACCCCACCTAATGTGCAAATATATAGCCCAAATTTATTTTTAAAACTATTATATTTTCATCCTATTTATTTTATTTCATTAGCATTAACCAAACTTGACTTCTTTCGTGTGTAAGATATAATGCATAAGTGCCCATATTTTGAAAAGAAGTTCCCAAAATAATTCCTAAATGTATAAAAGTTTTGCCCAATTTTGCCCTTGTCTTTATGTTCCTCTAAAGGAGAGGAAGGGCACAAATACCTGCTCTCTTCAGGTGCCTATAATGAGCCTTTATTTATATTATTCTTAGCATGAAAGATGCATCTTATTGCGGCCACGAGGGACAAGAAACATTTTCTGGTATTGAGGAGGGGGGGGGGGAACGCATGAGCAGATACTTAATTGCAAACAACAACAAATACTCAGACGCCATGGCAATTATGTACTCGTAATTTCTATAATTTTCTTAAACTTAAAAAAGAGCGAGGCCTTTGCGAGTACTTCGCAATTTAACTGCTGTATTTTTTTCATAAGGATTATTCTATAATTTGCACTGATTTTTTACCAAAACCTCCTGCCTCCGACCGTGTAGGGTTTTGGAACGTTTTTCCACCGGAAGTTTTAAACATAGAAATGGTTAGATCTGCGATACTGCATTTTAAATACACGAATCATTTAAAAATCTGACACAACAATGTTAAAGAGATGTCGGTCATATTACTAGTCTTTACTTACAAATAAGTCTTCTATGTCACTATACTCTTATTAGACTGTTAATCCTTCGTTACTTTCTCAGAACTATCATTCAATTTCACAAATTCTAATTACCGATCAAATAATACCCGGTAAATGAAACGAGAATTTGTAACATATAACCAAGTATTTACCGTGACATTGAAACTTTTTGGTACTCTGAAAAAAAGATCGTTCACTGACTTGTATGATTATTATAATAACCCATTTTTCGCGAGTAAAAACTTCGTAGAACAAACGAATCGTGATCTCAGGATTTTTTGCAAACAGTGCGAATATTTTAGTTATATAACAGCTCTGTTACGCAACTAGTATTTTCACTGGTTTTTACAACATACTTTCGGGTTTCGTAAATTTAAAGTGCCTTTTTCCTTGTCACATTAAAATGTCGTGCAAGGATAAAGTATAATCGTTTTCAGCTGTACTTGTTTACATAAAAAAAAAAAAAAAAAAAAAAAAAAAAAAAAAAAAAAAAAAAAAAAAAAAAAAAAAAAAGTTCATGCACGAAAATGTATGGATAGGGAGGGGGGGAGGATTCTTTTCACTTTTAATGAAGATACTTAAAGATTATTTTCAAAATCAAATCTAGGTGGGAGGGCACACAATTATAAAAACCTATCAGGGAACTGGTTTACCTAGAGCTTTCAAATGCTCCTTCTGTAGCTGCAACCTGCAGCTTAATATTCCCGCACAGAGAAGAAACCACTCGGGGCGTACGCGTCGCTTTTTTGTTACAGGTAGACATTACAGAAATACTCTGGGCTAAGCTTTATAATGCCGAGGTTTTGCCTCATGTACTGTTCCTAGCACCATTTTGGGATCTTCTGACAGCCACGGATAAGAAATTTATTAGAAAACTGTTTTTCAAATTTGCTAAGTTTCTTCTTCAACCCTTCTTCCCCAGTGGGTCTTGAAATCGTTTCCTTAGGAAAAAATATTTGATTGTCGAACCTATTCACTTTTCTTAGTGTTGCCGGTTAGGTCTATAACCTGTGTTGTAAAAAGATGGACCCTCTGGATGGGTATTCTTTTTCTAATGGTTTCTAGTCGGTGTTACGTACTTTTGTGTATAGTAATTTTTTTTCTCTCTTTTTGTACTCCATCGTTTTCACTTTGTGTGTTGATGGGTTATAAAATATTTCTATCATTCATTCGTTATTTTTAATGAAGATTCGTTATTCTTAATGAAGATACAAAAACATGTATTTTCCAAAACCTAAGGGGTTTTGAATTATGATGTGAAAGGGTATTTTGTAGCATCTAGGTGGGGGGGGGGGGGCAGTTGGTTTTATTCGTTCAAATCCCCGAAGACAAGAGCAACCCTGAAGACAGATTAATTCCTTATTGTTGTTCTTTCGCAAAGCTTATAGAATCAGATTATAAAAATGTATTACTTAAAAATTGTGTTAGAACTACAGCATACACTACTAAAGACTAAATAAATGTTATTAACACTCATTAAAGTCATATATTTTTCTGAAATAAATATATTTTTATTTACCATGACTATGGTAATCAGAGACAGCGCTCTAGCGCTGCCTAACTAAAGAGCCTTATACCTTTGATGTATTTTTTTCTCTCAGGCTGCTTCATATGGAAGGAGTGGTTGAATAAAATTGGAAGGGGGCTCATTCTATTAACAGTTAAAAGTACTACTACCCCTTCGGAGTCGGAAGTGATTGGAGGGTATCCGCCTCTCATGCCGTTTTTGCCACCAGGTCCCCCCATAAGACCAAAAGGGTTCAAGGCGAATAACCCCCCCCCCGGAAAATACCCCCTCCCGCGGAAAATACCCCGCGGAAAACACCCCCGGGAAATACCCCCTAGAAAATACCCCCCTGAAAAATACCCCCCGTTGAAAATAAAGACTTTCCAAGTTTGAAAATTTTATTTGAGTTTTATTTTTTTAATTTCCGTAGGGGAAAAGAAAACTCATATGTTAAATAAACAAACTCCATTCACTGCCGTATACAATCGAATGCTTATATTGACACACCTTCTCACAGAATATAAATTGACATCTATCAAAAAATGAGAATATATTTATACTTAAACTGAAACAAAAAAGGTCAGCTAACCCCCGGCCCATAACCCCTAAATAGATCTCACAGGTTCATCACCCAATGTTTGAATTATAAATTGAACAGATTCGTTTGCTTGCAAGCATAGCTGGAGTTCGTTTACCTTTCCCAGCATTTAACCCAGTCTGACCTTTGTCCGCAAGGTCATCATTCGAATCCGAACTATTATCAAAAATAGTACTGGTTGAAAATCTTACCCGCTTTTTAATTAAACTATTATAAATCGAATTGATCCTAAAATCCCCTTCATCTCTATTGATACTAATACCCCATATATTATCTTTTTTATTTCTATAATTTCCCTGAAGCTTTGTAAAAGTCCTACAGACGTATCTACTATTTTTGTTTGATCAAATAAAATACTGTGATGAGGAAAATTATAAAGATGTTCTGCAACAGCTGACTCAAACGTTTCTGGTGTTTTGTTTTGTTTTAGAGCGGAATCTATTGCATTCTTGTGTTGCTGTAGCCTATTTTCTAAAATCTGTTGCGTTCTTCCCACATAAAATTTACCACAAGAACATGGAATTTTGCAAAAGGGAGTATACAAGCGGGTCTGCATGCAAAGTGTGTTTGGTACAATTATTCTGCATATTAGATAGATAAAGAACTGTATTTTAAAGCCAAATATACGGCCACGAACACAGTAAAACAATATAAATGAAAGGCATAAATAACATAAACTTTGATCAGCGATCAAACAGTTTTTTTTTTCTCCAACCAAATCATATAAAAAAGTTTTTTGTCGAAAACTTGTTAGGGGTCATTCAGTCACAAATTCGAACACATATTTTTCCTCATTATGGGTCAAATTCTATTGGCAGGCAGCCAACAATGGGGCAACAAACATTTTTTTCCAAGGTTTCTATTCTGTTTTTTTTTCCTTTGGTTTTCTTATAATTACCATATAGTCCCAAATTTCCAGGTAGGGGCTATGACCCCCCCTTCCCCCCCCCCTTGCCGGTGCCCATGACCTCGTTAAGCCAAAAATGAGTAGAAATGAATTCAAATAATTTTCCAAGCGTAAAACTACCATAAATCACCATAAATAAATGAATTGAACCCAAAAATGAACAGAAATAACAATAAAAAACCTATTGAAACTCAAAATAGCAACAATTAGCATGAGTAGGGCTGACAACCCCCACACCTCCTCAAGACCAGAAATTAATTTGCACTTTACTGAAAACAAAATACATTTTAAATGTTTTCACTTTTTTACTTCAACAAATAAAGAAGCATTAAGACTATAAGGAACAGATATCAGAATATGTATATCAAACTGACAATACACGGTTATTATTTATTTTTATTTTTTTAAGTAAAGTGCAAATTATTTTCTGGTCTGAAGATGACATGTGTGTTGTCAGCCATACTCCTTTTACTTTTTGCTCGTTTTGAGTTTGACTAGGCTATCTATTGTAATTTCTGTGAGTTTTGGGTTTCATTTATTTGTTAATGGTGATTTGTGGTAGTTTTACACTTGGAAGATAAGAAAAATAAACTCGTAGAATTTGACAACGCTTTTGTCTGAAAAAACTTAAACAATTTAGAATGTGTTGATTCCCAAAGCCAACTAGCCGTTCAAAGGATAGCCAAACCTTCTTAAACTTCTTGGTGCCATTTGTTTTAGCTTAATTTTGATTATTGTTTGCCTAAATTTTTTTGCCAAAAATTGCAGAAGTTCATAAGGAAGTCTTTTCAACACAAATGGATTTGTATTTTTTTTTCTATGTTGTTAAGACACTTCTGGTGTGTAAATTCCTCCTTTTCCCGTTCCTTAGCACTTTTCAACGAAACTAAAAAATAAAACTCAAATAAAAGTTTCAAATTTAGAAACCTTATTTTCCACATGGGGGGGGGGTATTTTTCAAGGAGGGAGTACTTTCCACGGGGGTTACTTTCCGAGAAGGGGGTTTTTGTGGGGGGGGGGGGGGTAAACACCCCCCCCAATCACTGTATTCATTTATGTTATTTTAATGTGTTCTTGGCCGTGTATTTGGCTTTAAAATACGCTTATTTATCTATCTATCTAATATGCAGAATAGTTGTACCAAACACATTTTGCATGCAGACCCACTAAAGCTACCCCCCCCCCTAATGTGCAAATCTATAGCGCAAATTTATTTCTAAAGTAACGAAGAAACTAACAAAAAAAAACGGTGTGTTCTCGAATTTTACACAGCGTAAACTTGAGTGAGTGGCGTATAATACACAAGTACCAAAATTCCTTCCCCATACGGAAATTAAAAAAATAAAACTCAAATAAAATTCTCAAATTTGAGAAGCCTTATTTTCGATGGGGGGTATTTTTCGGGAGGGAGAGGGGGTATTTTCCGGTTTTTTTTTCATGGGGGTATTTTCCTGGGGGGTATTTCCCAGGGGAGTGTTTTTGCCGGGGGGGGGGGGGTAAACGCCGGCCACCGTATTTAATATATGTTATGCTTCACCCCCACGTCCCCCCCTAATGTGCAAATATATAGCCCAAATTTGTTTGTAAACTATTATATATTCATCCTATTTTATTTTATTTCATTAGCATTAACCAAACTTGACTTTTTAGAAAGGCCCATATAATGCAAGAGTACCTAATTGTTTATACTTCGGCTTAATAACGGAAAAAAGGGGGACTTGTTTGATCTTAAGCGTGGGATTGACCCAAAACTTCCGTGGATCGTTTTCTGTGGGTCAAAAACATCAAACAGCTAGTTTTTTGTTTCTAACAGTGGCGGATCCAGGGGAGGGGCGAGGGGGGCGCACGCCCCCCGAACATTTTCTAAAGTAGTGTAATTTACTTAATTAACGCAAGTTTGCGTTATTAAACTTGCTCCTAACGCAAGTTTATCGGATCAACCTTCGCCCCCCCCCCTAAGAAATCCCCCAATTGTTTCTAATAGGTTTGAAAGTTACAGCCGTAAGTCCTCGGGCCAAAAGAAACCTAATGCAATGAGCATTGTTCTAGGTCACGGTCTCTAAAAATTAAGGCTCAAAAAGGGGGCTAAGAAAACTTTTTTCCTGATCGGCTTGAAACTTATATCCGTAAGTGTTTGGCAAAGGGAAACACTTGCTGCATTGAGGACCTCAATGCAGCAGGGAAAATAGAAAACAACGTTGATTCTTCTTAAAACAGATCTAACACTTGGCAAAAAAAGGCCAACGGAGTTTTTTTTCACCCCGACCACTTCCTATAGAAGGGGTGGTCATAGAAACTTGAAAGGGGGCTGATTCGATTGGAGAGGGCATGTTTTAGTGTCCTTTTTCGGGGCCGAAAGCTGTTGGTGGGCAACTAGTCTCCATCTCCACCCTTTTATGTGGGGATGGAATTAAGGGCCAACAACCCTTAATTGTGTAAATGACTCATTGTTCACCGATGGGTTCTAGTAACAAAGGTAGCCATGTTTGTTCCTGGTTATCCGATCAGCTAGTAGTTCTCAGGGATCGCTCGATACGCCAAGATTCGTAGAGTTGCCTAAGGCTATACTGTAAAAGGGGCAAACGCACCTGAGTAAATCAGACGACCCCATGTGCATCCGAGCTTTCAAATTATATGCAACATCTCGGGAATGGCTCCCAAGCCATTAAAAAATGTTATGTCTCCGATCCACCGAAACGTTTTAGCACATAACCCTATATGGGGGTTAGATCTTATTCACGCCGAAGTAGCGTGGCAAATCAAGACACAATAATAGGGCATCTGCAATATCTCTGGAATGGCTTGGGGTATCAAATTAAAAACTTTCAGGGAGTGTTAGGGGGCAAAGTGGACCTCAAGTCTTAACGACGGGAGAGGGAAAGTTGGAGGGACAAGAACGATTTTCCCTGACCCACCTAAATGGTTTTGCAATACAAGCTTCTATGGAATCTAGAAATAATCCACGGTTGAGCACCGAAGTAAATCAAAAGACACGCTATGATACTAGATGATCAAAAAGCGTAGCAGCAAAATCTTGGGAACGATTCTGAGGATCAAGTTGAAACTTTCGTGAAGTGTGGGGGGGGGGGGGAATAGACCCGAAATACTGACTTTGAAGGAGGGACATAGGGGAAGGAGCTAAAGATTTGATTTCCAATCTGTTTAAAACTCTTAGCGCTATGAGCTCCTCTTCGGCTAGAATTGATATAGATCGAAAAAAAACCTTGTGTACCATATCAATATAGCGCCTCTGCATTATTTAAGGAACAGCTTGGGAGATCGAGTTGAAATTTTCAGGAGATACGGGGGGCCAAGTGGACCTAAACTGATCGAATAACAAAAAACTCCAGGGTCAACACAGCCCACCAGAGCCCGTGGGCAAGTGTCGTATTTATGCCCTGGGGGCGTATAAGGTTTTTATGCGAAGGGTTTCCAAATAGTTCAAAGATCAGGTAAGCCCAACACCCACCCCCACTCAAAAAACTTTACAACGATATTTTGTTCCAAAACTTATGAGGAGCTGACCCCTGACCCTCCCAGCATACCCCTCACCAAAAACACCTTATTAACGATATTTTATTCCAAAAATATGGGAACTCACCCCTGGCCCTGCTGGATCTGACCCCCCCCCCCAAAAAAAAAAAATAACAACTTATTAACGATATTTTATTCCAAAACATATCGGAGCTGATCCCTGGTCCTCCAGGGCTCGATACCCCCCTCTCTCGAAAAATATTATCAATGATAAATCATAGGAGCTGACCCCTTACTCTCTCTCCATTACCTGACCCCCACCCCCACACAAAAAAAAACAAAAAAACAACCTATTAACGATTTTATTCCGAGATCATGGGAGCTGACCCCTGGCCCTTCTTCCATGCCCCCCCCCCCAAAAAAAAAGAAACAACAACTTATTAACGATGTTTTATTCCAAAAATCATGAGAATTCACTTTAATTTTATTAGCTTTTTCCAAAACTTTTCAAAACCCAAACTCTTGTTTGTAGTGATTTTTCTTCACTTCGAGCAGGATTTGCATATTCAATTTAAGTTTATGTCGTTTTAAGGTTTATTTATTTATTCATGTTAGTATTTATTGTATGTTTCTTTACTATGATTGTTTATTTAATTTCTCTTCGTTTTGGGTTTCATTTATTTCATTTCTTTAATAGTAATTTCTGGTCGGTTTGAGTTTGAGTTATTAAAGGTTTCAATTTTTTCTGATCTTAATTTTAATATGGCCTTTACTTTTCTTTGAAAAACGTCTTTTTCGGAGTTTCTTTTTTTTTAAATTAATTATTAAAAAGAGTATTGTTTTGATGTAATAAAGAGGATGTCACGAATCAATACAACCTGATAAGTTTCCTGATTTTTTTTTTTTTTTTTTTTTTTTTTTTGCCTTAAAATTGAGGCTTCCTTGACCCGGAAATTTTTAATTAAGATGTCTACATGATATGATATCTGAAAGCAGATGAGTGTAAAACCGGTTCCTATTTTTCGAGCCAACAAGCAATATAACCACATTTACTTCCAAAATTTATTGCCCCCATTTAGGTTCCCTTTCTGCGGTCTACTTGCCCTGAAAGTTTTCCGCGAAGCGGAGAAAAACAACACTTAGCCTAATTTGTGCGTCACAAATTCATACAGCCTATTTTTTTTTATTATTAATGGTTTTTTTTTCAATAAGAGTTTTTTATCAGTGAATTTGTTTTTTGCGTAGGAGCCCATGTAAACCTTTCTACTACACCTTTCTGGTGATGACTGGGTTTACACTGATATATCTAATATTGGTATGCATGTACTGGCAAGGGTGTAGCCGAATCTTTCAGAGGTAAGGGTTCACGTGGGAGGAGATAAAAGAAGAGTGTCTTTACTATAAACTATTCATTTATTCTACAATGTCTATATATATGGTTTGAAACAAACACAAGAAATGAACTTTGCATAAGTATTGCACGGGAGGAACTACTTGGAAGACTTCAGAAATCTGTACATATAATTGTTTCCAGGGTTCTTAGAAACACGTTCTACTATATTTAAATTGTCCGAGTTCTACTTTCTGGTATTACAAACCTAGTTTTTCTGATTCCAATCTCCATAGGACAGAGCATCATAAATTCTATAAACCCGTGTTCTACTTAGGGTTTCTAGAGTCCAATAGGTTATAAATTTCAAAGATAAAATTGACCCACATTGCATTAAAATTAGGTTTCATGTTTCCTGTTCCAAGACTTACATTCAAAAGTCTTCAGGGTTTGTCAAGAAAGCAATAGGACTGATTTTCTTCCGCCGTGAATGTACTTCGGAGCATGCGCGCGCTCACTGAATTCGGTAGAGGACGTTCATAGCTAACGAACGAGCGGCTGGTAATTTGTCTCCGAGCACCTGGAGAGTCAGGCAGGGGCGGATTCAGGATCCTTTTTTAGGGGGGATGCAAAATAGGTTGATTCGATAAACTTGCGCTAGGAGCAAGTTTAATTAACGCAAACTTGCGTAAATTAAGTAAATTACACTACTTTAGACGACGTTAGGCCCCCCTGGATCCACCACTGGAGTCAGGACAAGCATTTTTGCGTGACGTGTTTCTGTGATTGGTTCAAGCCGAAAATACAGCGTTCGTTAGAGCAGAGGTAAGCGATTAAATTTTGAGTGAAACTGGTACATTTGCGAAAGAGACGTTTGATATGACCAAGCAGGCTTACTCAGATGTTGCTTTAGCAAGAAGTGGTGTTTTTCGGTGGCACTAGGTCTTATTGGAGGGCAGGGAAGAGATCGCCGATGAAGACCGTGCTGGAAGACCTTCGGCTTCGACAAACACCGACAATGTTACTCGTGTACGCAAAGTTTTGAACTCAGACCGTCGACTAAGTATTCGTTTAATTGCCCAAATGTTAAATTTACCAAAATCTGTTGTTCTTGACATTGTGACGGTGCATTTGAACATGCGCAAGGTGTGCGCTAAGATGGTCCCAAAAGTGCTCAATGACAACCAGAAATTACGACGGGTGGAAGTGTGCCAAGAAAATTTGAACACGTTTGAAAGGGACCCCCAATTTTTGAATAACGTAATCACAGGTGATGAGACCTGCATCTTTGAATATGATACCGAGACCAAAAGGGAATTATCCGATTGGCACACGTCGGCGTGTGCTCACCCAAAAAAGGCAAGAATGAGCAAATCCAAAGTGAAAACGATTCTCATTGTCTTTTTTGACATCAAAGCCATCGTCCACCATGAATTTGTTCCTTCTGAACAAACCGTCAACGCCAAGTTTTATGTAGAAGTGTTCAAGACACTTAAACGAAGTGTCAATCAGGTCTGACAAGGCAGCTCAGCCGACTGGAAGTTGCACCATGGAAATGCCGTGGCTCACACCACGTTTCTCGTGAACAGCTACCTGACCAAGCCTGGCATCCCAACGCTTCCACAGCCACCTTACAGCCCAGATGTGGCATCCCCGGACTTTTTTGTTTCCTCGCCTGAAAAGGCCGATGAAAGCAACAGAGGCGACAGAGGGGATCCAAGCAGCGTGCACCGCGGCTCTCAAGGCTATTTCGGAGAATGCATACCGTGATACCTTCAATGCTTGGAAATCGCGCTGGCAGTGCTGCATTGACGCAGAAGGAGTCTATTTTGAATGTTTTTTAAAGAATTGTAACGATTGGCTCAATAAATGTTTTAAATCGATTCAGTCCTATTACTTAACGTACAAACCCTCTACACCCGCATGGCCAAGGAACCTACGAGTGTCATTTTCAGGCCGATTCGAGGGACGAAATTTGAGGTCCAGTTTTTTTTTGCGCCCTAAATCTTTTAGCCCTTTTGCCAGGAATACAAAGAAAAAAAAAATCAAAGTCATGCAACTGGGATTGAAACATAAATATTAAGAGTCCTAACTGATTGGGGACAAATTTAAGCCCATTTTCGGGCAAAACAAATGGTTTTAAAGTTTTTTTTTTTTTGTGAATAAGGGTTTTCTTGACCCATTATGACTCTTCTCCCCAACGCTCCGAAGGCTTCAGATTCATCCTCAAAAATCGTACCCAGATCTCGTGCCGAATATGCTATTTTGATAGCGTGGATACATGGTTTCTTTTGTATACAATCCTGCCCCTTCTCAAACCCAAAATTAGAGGTCCATACCATCCCCAGCACCCTTGGAAGTTTTAACTAGGTATCCAAAGCCATCCTTGAGATGGTGGGTTTAATTGGGTACATGCATTCTTTCCATTTACGTCGCAACAGTGCATTCAACCAAGCAAGTTCAAAAATTTACCTGTGCTGTATTCCGTGCCAAGTACACTGTGACGTAATCTATTGGATAAGCAAGCTAATTATTGGATAAGAAAACTAACCACAGGCGGACGGGATTTATTGCAAGGTACTTTTGGAAAACGGGGGGATTTAATTGCCCCCCTTGCCAGTAAGTTTTTGTTTAATGTTATTCGTTTTTTAACATAATTTTTTGAAGGGTTGAAGGGAAATACAAGAGATGGCTGAATCGACGGGAATCCCCGCGATTCTGGAAAAATTATCACAAATGGACGCGAAATTAAACCAGCTTCAAGATGTTAAGACTAGCGTTTCTGCAATCGAATCAGAACCAGCGTCCCTCAAAACTGAGACTAGAAGCTGTAAAATCTGAAATTGACCATTTGCGTAACCTATTCTCTGAAGAAAAAAAGAGATCGGAGCAACTAGAAAAAGAGATGAAGCAGCAAAATTTAATTATCTATAACTTGTGGCCGGCATATCCACCCCAAAGAAGTCTTGTAGAAGAGGTTTTGGCCGCGATAAATCGCAATTTACCCCAACTAAGTCTTTCTAGGGGCGATTTCAAGGACGTTTTGCGTCTTGGATCAAGTAAACCGGGTGAAGTGCACCCTGTCTTGGTGAAATTCATCAATCGCGAACTTTGCGATATAATCTTGTGTAGTGGCTGGCTTCTTAAGAAGTTTGATATTTCGGTAGCCGCGGATTCCACCCAGCGTAAAATACGTCAGGAGCTAAAACCGATGCTAAATGATGCTTTGTCGCGTGGTCAGGACCCCAAAATAAGAGGAACACGCCTCTTGATTGACGGCCAAATATTTCTGTATAACCAAGTCACTGGTAGGGTTGAAAGGTCGGTTGCGAAACCTAATACAGTGCCAAGATCGCAGTCTCAGCAAGTTCACCCGCAAGCTCCAGGGACCCAGAACCCTCAAATTGTAGACCATGGGGCCAGCTCTAGTATGACACAGCTACCGGAACGCCTCTTACTTGGCCAGATCAAACGCACAAAATGGTTACCCGCGGAAAGGCCGAAAGAGGTCTAGAAACGATCATCAGCCCCGAAGACGCGCTTAAAACCGGAAACAGAAATGTCCGTAAGAATAGCAAGTCGGTAATTTACGGAGGAAATGCAACTGCTGATCAACCGAACAGTTTGGATTCACCCCCAACTGATGGCGATGGGAATTCTCCCGAGAATATGAGTGACGAGGACTACAATCCGTGTGGCCGTGTACCTGTTTGCGTGTATCGTGAACTTAGGATAGGGTGCTGGAATATTCAAGGTCTCAAAGAGAAAACTACAATACTAGCTAAATTGTGTGAGTTGGGCATTATTTGCCTGGTTGAGTCATGGCATTAGAGTTCTGATAATCTGCAGTTTGTCTCTTTACAAAATTATTCATTTTATGTAGTGAATAGACACATTTCCAAGAATAATCGGTATTACGGTGGCGTAGTCGTATATTTCAACCGGAATTGGTTTTCTTCGGCAGTTAGGCCCCGGAGCCGTCCAGAGAACATTGTGTGGGCTAGATTCAAGTGTGAGAATTCATTTTTTATTATTGGTTGTTATATTGCACCGCAAAATAGTTCTTACGCGTCAGAAGACACATGGACTATATTACATGAAGAAACTCGATCAATACAACATGAGTTCACGGGGAATCGTTTAGTTGTAGTGGGGGATTTTAATGCGTATACTTCAAACGTGTTAGAGGTAACTTCCGAATACTATTCAGATGTGAGTGCAGAGGTTCAGCCGGAAGTCTTCAGGATACCACAGAGCAGCGACGATCAGTTTAGAAGAATTAATGTTTGGGGAAAACATTTATTGGCACATTGTGAAGAAAATGGCCTGGCAATTTGTAATGGAAGATTTGGCAAAGACAGAGGTAGAGGTGAGTAAACTTGCTTATCGGGGCCTAACCCAATTGTTACTGATTACGCTTTGGTGGATGTGGTGTTCGCTGACTGCGTTGTTGATTTTGAGGTTCTCCATGTGTTGGGTTCGCACCATTTTCTGATAAAACTTTCTCTCCAACTTTCTAGGGTATTTACTATTCTTTCTTCCCCAGCCTAGCTTTACATCCCGTACTCTGGTGACAAGGTGGTTACGACATGACTGGACTGATGAAGAAACGAAAACACTGAAATTTCGGTTTTGCTCGGAAGAAATTTTGGATAAGCTAAAGGATTTACGTGAGCTTTCTTCAGACCCTGAAGTAATTACGACCTCCCTGTCGCAACTCCTCCATGAGGAAGCTGGCCAGGTTCTGAAACCAATACCGTCAAAAACGGGCCCTTTTGATAATGAGTATAAACTCAGTAAGGTGGGCCTATTTAGTTTACTTGATATGGTAAAAAAAGGCTAATAGCCCAGAGCAACGACAAGAAGCTCTTACAACATTTAGCTTAGCTAGAAAAGAACACAAGGGTTTAGTAAAGAGGAAGAAAACATTATATGAAATAAAGAACAAGAGAAGTGTTTCCAAGCTTATAGATCGGCCAGTATGAAGGAATTCTGGAAGAGTTTACGTGTACCACGTGACCAGTCAAAATATATCCCAGAAGTTGACTCTTGGCCGACCTATTTTAAAAATCTGGAGAACCATAGAGATTTAACTGGCCAGGAACCCATCTACCCAGAAGTGTAGAGCGAGCCGGTAGACGCAGTGGTCAGTGAATTTCCGCTCCCAGAGCATTCTTACCAACTAATACAGGAGATATCTGAGAGTCAATTGAAAGAAAGCATAAAGAACCACCGTGGAGGATCTTCTCCGGGTATTAATTGAATCCCTTCAACGATGCATAAGAAATTAATTGGCCTCCTGTTAACAGTTCCTTTGACTTTATTTAATGTGGTCCTGTTGTCGTGTAGTTGGCCAGCAACATGGAATACTTCGATGATAAAGCCGTTATTTAAAAAGGGCGACCGTATGATACATAGAAACTATCGCCCCATTATTCTAGTGCCAACAGTTAGTAAATTTTTGGAAAAGGTTTTAGATGTTAGATTAGGGTGCTGGCTAGATAAGGAAAATACTATTAGTGAAACACAAGTAGGATGCCGAAAGGGCTATTCAACTACAGACCCTGTGTTTATACTCCAGGCCCTCATTGGAAAATACTGTAGGGGAAAAGATAAGCTGTATGCTGCCTTTTTAGACATTGAAAAGGCATTCGATAGCATTGATAGGCCTATTTTATTTTGCTACCCTGTTAAAATAGTCCTACCTAGACAGTTTATTAAGTTATTAATTCATATGTATGAGATAGCTTTATATTGTTAAGCAGGGCGTATCTAGACCTTTTAGAACATTCAGAGGAGTTCGTCGAGGATGTACGCTGTCACCAAAACGTTTTACTCTGTATATTAGTGATTTTGCAGAGTTCCTTGAAAAGAGATGGGCCCCAGTAGTATCCCTAGCGAATGTTGTATTTTCGAGTTTGCTGTTCGTTGATGACACAGCTTTGGTGGCCAAGTCAGCTGAGGAACTCCAAGCTCTCCTGAATTTAACCGAAGCTTACCTAGATTCGAAGAAGTTAAAGCTAAATACATCTAAGACAGAGATTGTCATCTTCAAAATTTAGAAGCCCAATGGACTCCAGGATTATTCATTTACCTATAAAGGCCAGCCAATAAAAGTGCCCCCCCACCCCAATATGAATATTTGTGATTTGTGGTTGCAGCAAGTGGGAATTGGACCAAGCACATTAAACTGATGATTTCACGTGGTAAGGCAGCGGCTTGTGCTCTGCTTCGACAAAAACGTATCATGGGAATAAAAAATATGAAGATTCACAAATATCTATTTACGACCGGTCCTGCTTGTTGCTCATTATGGTTGCGAGTTGTGGGGGACTGCTGTGGTCAAACAACTAGAATCTCTTCAGTTTATGTATTTTAAAAGTGTTATAGGCCTCCAAAATAATTTTAGTAGTTTGGTACTCAAAGGTAACCTAGGCCTAATGAATCTGCGCCATACAAGGGCCATCCAAGTGATCAAGTTTTGGCTCCAGGTAACAAGTTTGCCGGATAACCGTCTGGCGAAAGCGGCTTATATAGAGATGTTGGATTCCACTAGAAAAACAGCATGGCCACAACAGGTTAAAGGCCTGCTGGATAATGCTAGACTTTCTTGGGCATAGAATGATGGTCAAGGTCCTGAAGGCAAACCCAAAGATTTCCTTTGTAAGTTTGCTTCGCGCCTTCGGGATCAGGTGATTCATGTTTGGCTCTATAGTTTGGAGAAATCCAGTAACCTTCGTTTTCATAGGTAGATTAAAGTAGTGTTTGGAGAGGAGTATTATTTGAAACTGAACCTACCATGGAGAGCCCTTAAGTGTTGGTTGCAGGAACGAGCAAATTGTATACCACTGCGTAGAAGATATTGGGAGTCATGTGATGATGACGGCTCGGGAGGCGGGTGTACTTGCCCCCTCTGTGAGGAGTTGGGTGATGGGTTGGACCATTTTTTGAGCAGATGGCAAAGTTTGGGGATTTTGAGGCATTTTTACATACTTTTAGGAAAAAAACTCTCAAATAAAAAGAGTAATTAAATTGCATGCAAATTGAAACAAAATACAGTAAATTTTAAACAACAAGGATTCCTGGCAAAGGGATCACTTTATTTAATCAATAATATATTGAATTATTATGTATTTAATCGTAAACAAAATCAGACTCAAACCAAAATTATAGAAACATTTATTGCCTCCGTAGATTATAACAGATTCTAGACATGCCTTTATGCAATTTCCTACGCCTTAGAATAGTTTATAGAAAGAGTAGAGGTACCCGAAAATCACCTTGCCTGCATAGATACCAGGTTTGATTTTATACCAGTCATGCAAAACCTACCTCTGTCATAACAGGACAATTTTCCCCCTTCAAACTTAAATCCCTTTCATATTCAGACATTAAAAAAAAAAAAAAAAAAAAAAAAAAAAAAAAAAAAAAAAAAAAAAAAAAAAAAAAAAAAAAACAGCATAGCAAAAGAAAAAATAAATTTAAACTTACTATGCAGCTGTCAAATTGACCCTCTTTCTTTTTATTAGCCTATTCAACTAAATAAAATGAAGAGGTTCAAAACAATTTTCGTCACAGGAGAATCTTATCAAACAGTTTGTGAAAACTGGAAGTAAAAAGTGACTTGGACCAATATTTACCAAAACTAAAAATGGAACTCTCATGACAATTGCTAAACCGACAGTATTGGCCCTTTATGCTGATTCTAAATATATAAAATTCTTTCAGTTTATTGTTCATTTTTTTCAGAACAATTGAAAAGTAAAACAAGTAAGCCTATGGGGTCGACATCACCCAGTAGCCCCAGGGACACTGGCCCCAAATTATATAAATTAGCTGTTGTTCACAGATAGGTTGTAATAAAAAATGTCGCCATGTTCGGCCCTGGTTATCCGATCAGCAAGAAGACTTCAAATTGTACGTTGGGGGAGAGGGAGGGAGCTAAACAATTTTTATCCGATTCATTAAACCTTTTTTGCATTATAAGCGTCTCTGGGTCTTTAATCTGTGTATGGTTAAGCAGCAAGGTAAATCAAAAGATATGTTACCAGGTTATCGAGATGGCGTACCTGCGAAATCTCGGGAACGGCTTTGGGTATAAAGTTGAAAATTTCGATGAAAGTTTGGGTCAGAGGTGAAGTGAGAGCCCAGAGCTAAAATCAAAAGACACCATGTGCATCTAGGTTATCAAAACACCCAAATCTGCAATATGGTACTTGTCTGTTAAACGAAACACACCCAAGAATTACACTATGTAAGATCTGACAGAAACCAAAATCTTATCAAAATTAAGATAAATCTGCATAATTCAAGCATCAACAGAAACACATCAGTTTATTTTTAAATTATATTTATCCTTATAGTACTATAAAATACCTTTATAGCACTTTTATAGTACTAAAAAGCACCTTTATGGTGCCAAATGGCCTATTTTTTACTGTCATTTTCACTTGATTTGGGAAAATTGGCCTCAACTCCCCCCCTCCACCACATGATTTTGATGAAATTACGCCACTGCTGGTCTCAGCCCGCCTCCACGGGCTCCATCCTCGAAGGGTCTGTGCAAAATTTTGTCTAGTTCTTTTTTATGTGAAAATTTTCATCACAATCTACTTGTATTTTCTATTCTATTTATAACTAAATAAAAAACAACTTTTTTTTACTGAAAGCAAGGAGCAACATTAAAACTCAAAACGAACAGAAATTATTCCGTATATTAAAGGGGCTGGCCCCTCCTTAACCCCTCGCTCTTTACACTAAAGTTGTTTATTGTTTTAAAAAACAAAGTTGTGAGACAAAGTCAAACTTTAGCGTAAAGAGCGAGGGGTTGAGGAGGGGGCTGCCCCTTTCATATACGGAATAATTTCTGTTCGTTTTAAGTTTTAATGTCGCTCCTTGCTTTCAGTTAAAAAAAACTTGTTTTTTTTATTTAATTTCTGAACATTTTTGAGTTAATGCAGCTTTTATTTTGGCTCAGCGTACGTGAATAATTAAAACGAAATTAGTATATTAATTTTATTTTTTTTTTTGCTAAATGGCTTTCTCGAAATTTTGCTCAGACGCAACTTACGAATTAACTTACGTAACGAAGTTCTATATTCGTATATTTTTATTACGTGTATTAGGGGGGTTCGGCCCCTAGTCAATACCTCGCTATTTACGCTAAGTTCAAATTTTGTTCCAATTCTTTAAGAATGACCCCTTAATCACAATAGGACGTTAATTAGAATAAATAGCTTTGATGAAAGTACAAAAAAAAACTTTAGCGTATAGAGCGAGGTAATGAGTAGGGGGCAAACCTAATCATATATGTATTAATTTCTGTTCGTTTTAAATTTTGATGTTGCTCCTTACTTTCCGTTGAAAGAATTGCTTTTTTTAATTAGTTAATTACTGATCGTCTTTTTTTAATAATGCTGGGAAATCCGGCGCCCCCTTCATAGCAATGTTCCTTCCCCTATGAAAACTTCCTCCATAAAAAGATCATCCTATGTAACACCCGACCCATCCCACCCACCAACTACCAAAAAAAATCCCCCCTGAAAACTTCTGTATACTTCCCAATAACCAATAGCCTACTACATTGGGCAAAGTTCATAACTTGCAGACCTTCCCCCGGGGACTGTAGGGGATTAAGTCATCCTCAAAGACATAGTTATTGTATTTTTTGACCATGCTGAACAAAATGGGTACCTCAAAATTTTGATCAGATGACTTTTGGAAAAAAATGAGCGAGGGAGGGGGCCTAGTTGCCCTCCATTTTTTTTGGTCACTTAAAAAGGGCACTAGAACTTTTACTTTCCGTTCGAATGAGCCCTCCCACAATATTCTAGGACCACTGGGTCGATATGATCACCCCTGGAAAAAAAAGAAAAAAAAAACAAATAAACACGCGTCCGTGATCTTTCTTCTGGCAAAAAATACAGTATTCCACATTTTTGCTGATATGAGCTTGAAACTTCTATAGTAGGGTTCTCTGATACGCTGAATCTGATGGTGTGATTTTCCATTAAGCTCCTTGACTTTTAGGGAGTGTTTCCCCCTTTTTTCCAAAATAAGGCAAATTTTCTCAGGCACGTAACTTTTGATCGGTAAGACTAAACTTGATGAAACTTATATATTTGAAATCAGTATAAAAATATGATTCTTTTGATGTATCTATTGGTATCAAAATTCCGTTTTTTAGAATTTCGGTTACTATTGAGCCGGGTCGCTCCTTACTTACAGTCCGTTCCCACGAACTGTTTGATCAAAATATCTTTTATTTCACAAGTTTTTATGACAAAATAGAAAGGTGAAAATCAAAAGTGGTTCATTGTCAAAACATTTGAATATGTTGCAAAAAGACATGTGTTGCCGGATCCAGTCTTGGACACTTACGCTTCTTGTCTGAAATTTAGAAATTGAAGCTTACAGAAACACTAAAATTGTTAAATTTTACTTTAAATTCTAAGTTTTTAAGACTGAGAGATTTTCTTCAACCGGAAAAGTATGCTGACCCTCCCCCACAGATATAATCCATTTGCTTTTATGATTATAGTAAATGTTAGGAATGTAAAATTATATATAATTTACTTGATTATTTAGATTTCGTTCGAATATACAAAACTGATAAAACTTGATTAAAACTCTTTTTATCATAAATGAAACTGAGCCAAATACTTAAACTACAATTCTTTTATTAATAGCTATAATTGCCCATATAAAGTAGCTTGTAATTGCCCCAGTAATGCCTATTTCGCATTCGCTAAGTGGACCTATCCCTCTGGTTTACTTGAAGTCTGTAAGAATTTAAACTTAATTCTGACTGGATTGTTTTTAGCAGACAATTTTAGATCAATTTATGTTAAGTAACTTACGTTACTAGAGGCCATATGAAACATCCTTAAGGTTCGGGATTTTCGATATTTCCTCATTATACAGTTAGCAATCCAGCATCCAGCTATCGCTGGAACTTTTTATAGAGCTCTCATTAATAGTTTTATACTAACAGAACCTCTCTCCTCCAAGACAAATAAATCTACAGACTTTAAGTGGCTTAAGTTACGGAATAGTAATGTGAAACAACCCTAAGATTTGGTTTTCTGACATTTTCTATTATGCAGTTAGCAATTTAGCTTCTGCTAGCTCTTTTTGTGGGTGCTCTCTTTGAGAGCTTACATTAGCAGTAGCTCTCTGTAATAATATAAACCTACACACTCCAATGAAATCCATGGAAAAGAACGGAAATCTATGAAAATCCACAGCCAAATAAAGATCCATGGAAGCATATGGAAAATCCTTGGTTCCATAAATAAATCCATGTATGTATCAGCCCGGACCACAGGTTTCGTCGAACTTAGGTCGAAGAATAAGCTCTAGAGAAGGGGTCTTCAACCTTCAACAACTTTTTCAAACACATTATCAAGTTGTTGATTTTTAGGAAATCACTCGTGGCAACCCTTTGGGAAGTCCAAAGGTTTCGTATAAGGTTGAAGAACTATGGGTCAATGGATCACTTTGTTAATGGCTTTCTTCATGTAGTCTTACTATTGTACTAAATATGCGACAGAAAGAGATGGGCGTAGCCTAGATTTTACTTGGTGGAGCGCCAAGAGCTAGAATTTTTCTCAGAATACAAAATACAGAAGAACAACTTTTTAAATTTCATTGCAACTGTTTTGTTTCTGACCCCAACTTTCCTTCCCGATTTCGCGAATTTTCATGCTTAGCCTGTTTCCTCTGCCTTTACTAAAGGTGATCAGGAGATCCCACACAGTCAACGCCCCTCTCCCATTTTGACAATACATTTTAGGTTAAAGGATATATATTACAAGCCGAAACTGCTCAGTGTTGCTCGAGTATGTTTATGATGGTTTATTGCATCTCATTTTTAATTTTTTGCAATTCCTGGCATCAATTTCTCACCAACTGGAACAATTTTTTTTATAGCCATTGCATTACTCACGATTTTATTTTTTACGCATTTCAACTGAGTCACTAGCCTTTCCCTGTCTAAGCAGGTGGCTTAGCCAAGGGGATCCCCCGCTGAAGTATAAAAATAACTTGTGCCTGCAATAACTACTAAAACCTTTTCTTAGCTGGATCTCTTCTCCCAAAAATGAGATAAACTCCCTGCAAATCGGAAGTTTGGGTACGTAACTGTCTATAATCAGTAAATAAGGTTAATTGCATGTCTCTTTTTGCATGAAGGCCGTTCGAAGAGAGGGGATGCTGTGGCAAGCTGCTTCGGGTGCCACGTGGCTGGGGAGGGACAAAAAGGTTTCGCATTAGTCACGTGCTAGTTCACATTAAACTTTTCCAGGGAAGGGGTAGGCACCAAGGGTAATTTTGCCCCCGGGCACCATCAATCCTAGAAACAGTGCTGCATGGCGTCGGCTAATGAATTCAAGAATCTTAGTTGTTTGGATTTTTCCTATTGCTGACGAAAATAAGTAGTTCGAATATTTTTGTTTCTTCAATTTTTTTTCTCAGTTCTGCGTTTTTTAGACGTCGAAGTGCAGCGGTTTAAAATCGTGATTAAGATGATAATACAAGGAAGTGGTCCAGTCTGCAGGAAGGAAGCGTCATTTTTTATGACTTCATTACCACCTAACCTACATAGCATAGTGTTTTATGAAAAAACCACGCCTGTGAAACAATAAGCCATTATGTACCTTTAAATTGCTTCGTCACACAACAAAAATCACTTCCTACAAAGAATTACATAATATAAAGGTGAATGAACTTAAATAATGCTCGAAAAAAGTTTATTCAGGTACAAATAATGAGTTGAGAAACATACAAAAAAATAATAAAAAAATCATTGGTAGCATGAGATACATTAAACGCAAGTATAAGTACAGTCTCGCATCAAAGACGAATCAATTGTAAGATCAGAAAATTTTCAGTCTGTTTTAGTTTACAAGCATGACAACCCAGACCTATGTATTTCGCTGGGGTTAAGGATAGAGGTGGGTGTTAAATCTTGTATAGTTTTTTTTTTACAAAAAAAAAAATAAAAAAAAAAAATGGTAGCATGGAATACATTAAACGCCAAGTATAAATGAAGTCTCGTACCAAAGACAAATATATTGTAAGATTAGAAAATTTTCAGTGTGTTTTATATTACAACCATAATGTATTTCGATGGGGAGCTGGGGTTAAGGGTAGAGGACGCTTCGGGTGTAAAATCTGCATAAAAACTTATCTTTATATTATATATGATAAATTTATTTTCTGAAGTATACTTTATTATTCTTTATTGAGATGGGACAAAAGTCCACCTGGTTCTCCCAGGAATGACGCTTTGGATTAATACACTTAGAACCTTGAAACTATCAATAAATTCAGTCTTTCTTTGGGTTCAACTCGTTTGTTACTAGCATTCTCAGCAAAACGAGGTACGGAACAAGACAACAAATTATCACTTAAAGTTTATAATCCCCTTGAAACATGCGACTTTGCAATAAGTCTACATCCATAATTTGCACAAAGGGGACAAGACACTTACATCGTTGGGTTCATTAATTTCCGATTTATTCATTCATCGAGCCAGAATTATGATATTACCAAGACTTTTTCTTAGAGAATGGTCTAAATTTTTTTTAATTAAAAAAAATTACTTATTTTGCATGTTTTCAACGTATTTTTGAATCTAAAAAAGATGCAAAGCAAATTTAAAAGTAAACCTAGAGATGGATAAAGCTGACTCTCAGCTATAAAATAATATTAAAATTGCCTGCTTACATTGAGCCAGGTCTCCTTTTAACACTATAGGTAACCTTATTCAAGCCAGCTGAAATTAATGAATACATTTTTATAGATCTTATGGTGAAGCAGAATTCTAAGGGTCGGCATTTAAAATTCTACGTGTAAGCGAAACACATATAGCTGGTCTATGCATCTACTTTCTCAATCCCATAGATGGAAAATTAGATCGGATCGCCAGATTGAAGCATTCTTGTATAAAAACGTCAATATCTGTGGCATCAATTGGGGAACATGGGCAGGAGGGAAATTTACCACTTTGAGTTCTTTGCCCTCCCCCCTTTATATTTCGAAAAAATATATTTCTTGATTTGTTCACTTAAAACCGTCTTTTTTTGTATTTTCAGTGAACAAATTAAAAAAAAACGCCATCCCCCCCTTAATTTTGATTCGTATATCCCCCCCGCCACCAATTTTCGTGAACTGACACCACTGCTCAGAAGGTACTTAAACCATTTGTTTTACCAAGAAGAATAAGTATCATTGCAATTGGAGTAAAAAGATAGTACAGAGAAAAATGTTTGCTCAACTTCTCCCTCCCTAGCGGGGGCTCAAGTCCCCCTCGAAATATTCTAATTCATGAAAAAAAAAT
Source organism: Artemia sinica (assembly GCA_027921565.1). Taxonomy (NCBI): domain Eukaryota; kingdom Metazoa; phylum Arthropoda; class Branchiopoda; order Anostraca; family Artemiidae; genus Artemia; species Artemia sinica. Next base: position 21,105,421 of record CM051263.1, on the reverse strand, counting down.
AAGTGAAACAAAAGCATCTTCGGAAGAAGTTACAGTCCTACCAACGCTCAGTGCTAGCTACTTGCGTAAATGATCGGTTTAGATCCATTTGTTTTCATAGCATTCAAAATAAAATAAAACTTAATGTCGTAGAAATGATAAAACTTCAGAAGAAACTAACGCTAGAAAAGTTTCAATCATAGAGAGAGAAGAAACGTTGTCGACACAAATTGTGTTTCAAAAACATAACGTGATCAAAAACCAGGGAATCTTGCCGTGTCTGGTTCCATAATGTCGTTGAGAAAGTAATTGTCCCCGGCGAGACCTAGAAGTAGAGAGAAAATTTCATTTTAATTTATTGCATCCCGAACTACTGAGTTGAATAAATAAATTCACATTACCCTAGCATAAATAGAGCGAAGTTACACACCCCTCCCTAACGCCTTAAAAATGTTTTATTAGTGACAGTTTGCAATTCCCATTAAACTATGTCACATGTTTTAGACTGATATAGCTATCTTAAAATGCTAGTAAATAAATACACAAATTAATTCGCCATCAATTAGTGGGCAACAGTGGTTTGGGTTCCACGACTTTTGGTATTGATTTATTTGTATTTAATGTATTTAATTGTATTTGTATTTAATTTATTTGTATTTAATGAGGTAAATACAAATATGCCATTAGTTTTTGGTTACGGGCTGAAATTTGTCAGATATGTGAAATTGACAAAACAATTAATTTTAAACTATTATTCAACCATAATTGTGGATGATAGTGCTACATTTCAAAAAGTATAGCTAATACAGAAAAAATGATTTCTCATTTGGGTTCAGCATCCCAAAAATATGTTAGCAAAACATATCACAAATGGATAAAAATACACGAACTTGTTATTATTATATAATTTAACATCATTGATACATAATCATTTAACAGTAAACTTAATTGTTGATGATATCGCTATAATTCAAAAATGTAGCTGATACAGAAAAAATGATTACATATTTAGATTTAGCATCCCAAAAATATATTAGCAAAACATACAACAAATAAATACACAATACAGGAAATAGTTATTATATAGTTTTACATCACTGGTATACAGAGACATTTAACGGTAAACTTAATTGTGGACGATATTGCTATATTTCAAAGAGCATAGCTGATACGAAAAACTGACTCCATATTTGGGTTCAACATCCCAAAAATAACATGAATCAGCTCAAAAAATCTTGACACCGAATTTATTTCCCGTTAGTGGTGACTTAACAACGAATGCTTAAAGATAATTATGCTACGTATTTGGCATCCCCTTCCCCCATAGGCTAGTTTTTGACAAATATGTTCTCCCAAATAACGTATTAACAAATCTATTGGCGACATAACCAGGGCTGTAGAGTCAGTTCCTAGGATGAAGGCCGAATCCAGTTGGAGGTACTGGGTTTGAACCCCCCCCCCCACTAAAGTTTCTCCCACTCATAAAAACGTAACAAAAATGCATTTAAACAATTTTCGATGCATTTTCTTAAGTTTTTTTTTTGTGTCAGCACACCCCCCCCCCCCCCCGAAAAAAATACTCCCCCCCACCACCGACCAAAATCCTGGATACACTCTTGCCTAGGATGTTCATCTCCAACTCTCATAGTTGTATTTTAAAAGAGCCAGATATAACTTTAAATTTTATGTACACGGCCTACAAGTTCAACTCCTGAATTTAGTCTATTTATTTCAGACGCCTCCTATTTAATTCAAGTGAATACCCCCCTGAAAATTTACCAAAATTGGTGCATCATCAGTTGGAGTTTATTTCAACCGACTCCGGCTCCCAAAGGTATTAAGTTACACTCCCAACTCCATCTCCAAGGCCCTAATTTCTAGCATCTTAGATTCCGACTCCTTTATCAGCAAATTAGCAACAACTCTTCAACTCCGACTTCAGAAGCCCAAATATAAAAGTGATAAAAATTTAGAGGTTTTTAGAATAAAAATGAATTAACTAGTAGTCTTGGCTGCGACAACTAAAAACTGTTAGGAAACACTTTTTGTTCATAGGGCTGTTTATAACGGTGACCGGCGTTAACCCCCTTCCCGGAAAATATCCCAGGAAAAATACCCCCCCCCCCCCCCCGTGGAAAATAAGGCTTTCCAAATTTGAGAATTTTCTTTGAATATTGTTTTTTTCCGTAGGGGGAAGGAATTTTGGTACTTGTGTATTATACGCCACTCACTCAAGTTTACGCTGGGTAAAACTCGAGAACAAACCGGTTTCTTCGTTAGATTCTTCCAGCTTAGCGCGAGACAAGACAAAGACAAGTGACAGAATAGACGGGAAATATATAATTTGGGCTATATATTTGCTAATACGGGAAGGGGGGGTTAAGTATTTGAACAGTTTGAACTAAGAAAACAATTCTTACTTCATAATATGCAGAATAATTGTACCTAACACATTTTGCATGCAGACCCGCTATAATTTACCCCCCCCCCCTCCCCTAATGTGCTAACATATAGCTCAAATTTGTTTCTAAAGTAACGAAGAAACTAACGAAGAAACCTGTTTATTCTCGAGTTTTACACATCGTAAACCTGAGTGAGTGGCGTATAAAACACAATTAGGCCTACCGGAATTTTTCATGGAGAGAGAGCCGAATTTTCCGCTATTATTTAAAAACAATCAGAAATTAAATTAAAAAAACAAGTTATTTCAAATGAAAGTAAGGAGCAACATTGAAACTTAAAACAAACCGAAATTAATACATATATGAAAGGAGCTGCCCCTTCCACAAGACCTTGTTCTTTACGCTAAAGTTTTGACTTCTTGTCCTAATTCTTTAAGAACGATTCCTGAAACACAACGGCTGTTTAATTAGAACAATAAGCTTTGTTTTAAAATTCTATTAAAAAAAACTTCAGCGTAAAGAGCGAAGTCTTGAGGAGGAGGCAACCCTTTTCATATACGCAATAATTTCAGTTCGTCTTAAGGTCTGATTTTGCTCCTTACTTTCAGTTGAAAAACTTGTCCTTTTTTTTAATTAATCAGAAAAACATTTTGAAAATACAACTACCACAAACAATTCTTTTTTAATGTTTTCGCTTAAATAACTAAATAACTTTAAGAAAACAAAAATTAATCAAGATTTTAAGGAATAAATATCAGCATATGTATGTTAAACTGACAATGCACATTTTTTTTTCGGTAAATTCATTTGAATTTTTTTTCAGTAAAGTACAATTTATATTCTGGCTTTTAGAAAAAATAGGGTTTAGATAAGAACCCTGCTCAGATTAATTTCTGCTCGTTTTGAGTTTGACTTATTTTAATTTCTGTTTGTTTTGGGTTTCATTTATTTATTGATACTGATTTTTGGTAGTTGTAGGCTTGGTAGATTATTTGATTCTATTTTTGTTCATTTTTGGTTTAATGGAGTTCTTTACTTTTTTTTGAAAACTTATTTTGTGCAAAAAGTTTTTTTGATTAATTTATGTTCGTTTTATATTGACATAGTCTTTTTCAAGGAGAAAGACTGAGCCTCTTCTGAAGTTAAACAACCACCCCTTCCATAAAAACCTTTAATATCCCCTGGGCATAACTTACAACCCTTGCCTCTAATCTTTGTGGTTTGTTTCAACCCCAAAAAGCCTTGTTATATGATATTTAGACTATTTTGAACAGAATGGCTATCTCAAAATTTCTATTAGTTTTACGACAACACTTTCTATATGACATTATATGCCCCCAGGGCATAACTTGCATACCCTGAGAGATGTAAGGGGGTTGTCATCCTTAAAGACAAAAATTCCAGAACTTTCAACCACGTTGAAATCTCAAATTTTGATTGGACGTTTTTGGGGAAATGGTGGGCGTGGGAGGTGTGTTAGTTTTCCTCAAATCACTTTTGACTATTATAAAGGGCACTAGCCCTTCGAAGTTTTCGAAGCTTCTATTACAACGCTCTATAAAAACCTTATATGCCCCCAGGGCATAACTTACAACCCTTGCCCTGAGGGGTGTGGGGGGGGGGTGGGGGGGGGGGTGATCATCCTCAAAGACATAATATCCAGAACTTTAAACTAAGTTGAAAAAATGGCTATCTCAAAATTTTATTTGAATGTGTTTGGGGAAATGGTGGGCGTGAGAGGGAGATTAGTTGCCCTCCAATCAGTTTCGACTAGCCTATTAAAAAAGGCACTAGCTTTTTCAATTTCCAATTGAATGAACCTTTTTTGAAGTTTCCACGACAACATTTTCCATAAAAAAACCTTATATAACTCCAGGGCATAACTTACAACCTTAGGCCTAAGGGCTCTAGGGGGAGTGTCATCCTCAAAGACCTAATTTCCAGAACTTTCATCTATGTCGAACAAAATGGCAATCTCGAAATTTTGATTGGATATGTTGGGGAAATGGTGAGCTTGAGAGGGGGGCTAGTTGCCCCCAAATCACTTTCGAGTATTAAAAAGGGCACTAGCCCTTTCAATTTCCAATCGAATGAGCCCTTTTTGAAGTCTCTACGAAAACGCTTTCTATAAAAACCTTATATGTCCCCAGGGCATAACTTACAACCCCTGTCCTGAGGGGTTTGGGGGTTTGCAATTCTCAAAATCATAATATACAGAACTTTCAACTACGTTGAACAAAAACGTTATCTAAAAATTTTAATTGAATGTGTTTGGGTAAATGGTGGGTGTGAGAGGGGGGTTAGTTGCTCTCCATTCACTTTCGACTATTAAAAGGGCATTAGCCCTTCCAATTTCAAATCAAATGAGCCGTTTTTGAAGTTTCTACGACAACACTTTCTCTATAAACCTTATATGCCCCCAGGGTATAACTTACAACCCTTGCCCTTAGGGCTCTGAAGGAGGTGTCGTCTTAAAAGACCTAATTTCCAGAACTTTCAAAAACGTTGAACAAAATGAATATCTCAAAATTTTGATTGGATGTGTTTGGGGAAATGGTGGGCGTGAGAAAGGGGTTAGTCGCCCTCCAATTACTTTCAACTTTTAAAAAGGGCACTAGCCCTTTCAATTTTCAATCGACTGAGCTCTTTTTGAATTTTTACGACAACGATTTCTATAAAACCTCATATGCCCCCAGGGCATAACTTACAACCCTTGCCCTGAGGGCTGTGGGAGGTTGTCATCCTCAAAGATATAATTTCCAGAACTTGCAACTACGTCGAAAAAATGGCTATCTCAAAATTTTGATTCTATGTGTTTGGAAAAATGGTGGGCGTGAGAGGGGGGTTAGTTGCCCTCCAATCGCTTTCGACTATTAAAAAGGCGACTAGCCATTTCAATTTCCAATGGAATGAGCTCTTTTTGAAGTTTCTACGACAACGCTTTCTATAAAAAACCTTATATGCCCCCAGGGCATAATTTACAACCCATGCCCTGAGGGCTGTGGGGAGGTGGGGGTGGAGGGTGGTTTGTCATCCTTAAAGACCTAATTTCCAAAACTTTCAACTACGTTGAACAAAATGACTATCTAAAACGTTGATTGAATGTGTTTGGGGAAAAGATGGGCGTGAGAGGGGGGTTAGTTGCCCTCCAATCGCTTTCGACTATTAAAAAGGGCACTAGCACTTTGAATTTTCAATCAAATACGCCCTTTTTCAAGTTTCTATGACAAAGCTTTCAATAAAAACCTTATATGCCCCCAGGGCACAACTTATAACCCTTGCCCTGAGGGCTCTGAGGGGGTTATCATCCTATAAGACCTAATTTCCAGAACTATCAAATACGTTGAACAAAATGGCGATCTCAAAATGTTGATCGGATGTGTTTGGGAAAATGGTGGGCGTGAGAGTGGTGCTAGTTGCCCTCCAATTACTTTCGACTATTAAAAAGGCCAAAAAAACAAACAAACAATAAGATATGAAACAATTTTTTCTATGAAAACGACTATGCCAATAAAAAATGAACATAAATTGATTAAAAAAAAAATTCCACAAAACAAGTTTGTCAAAGAATATTAAAGAGCCTCATTAAGCCAAAAATGAGTAGAAATAAGTTCAAATAATTTTCCAAGCGTAAAACTACCACAAATCACCGTCACATGGGCGTAGCCAGTATTAGGCAGCATATTGTCTAGGGGGGGGGGGGGGGGGCAGTCGATAGTGTGATGGAGTTTTGTCTACTGCTTTTTCCAAACCATCTGCTTTTTCAGCCATATCTAATGTAAATTTGTAGGTCTAGGGGGGGGGGCAGCTGCCCCCCTCCCTACGCCCATGCACCGTCACTAAATGAATTAAACCCAAAACGAACAGAAATTACTATAAATAACCGATTCAAACTCAAAAAGAGCAAAACTTAACATGAAAATTCTATCAAAAAAACTTTAGCGTAAAGAGCGAGGTCTTGAGGAGGAGGCAGCCTTTTTCATATACGTAATGATTTCTGTTCGTTTTAAATTTTGATGTTGCTCCTTACTTTCAGTTGAAAAAATTAGCTTTTCTTTAATTTAATTTCTGATCGTTTTTAAATAATACTGAGAAATCCGCAAAAAAAAAAAAAAAAAAAAAAATACACTGTGTATTATACTACTTTTGAATTACTGGAGCCAATCTGTAAGGAACGGGCACATAGTATTTGCTAGCAAATCGCAAAAAATGACAGTTTAACCATAATAAATTTCTGGGGAAATATTAAAAGAAGACCGAATACTTAAAAGCATGGAAAAACACTAAACACATAGTCTATCTTTACACTAAAAATGCATCTATAAAAACAGAAGTATTTTTTTTTTAAAACATGTTGAGACACACCAGATAACCAGAGAAGTGACATGCCTGTGCCCTAATACAACTAAGTAAACAATCAAGGACAAGAAAGAAAAAGTTTATTTTGAATATAAAGTTCTAAGTCAAATGGGGTGACTGGAATGACATGGTTTCATGGCAACACTTGCAGCAACTGCTGCTTATTTCACTTTAGATCGAACGGGAACCGATGATGGAGTGTCCCACCCAGCACCCAAGTAACCTCGGATGACTTCTAACTATCATTCTGACCCATTGGCTCGGCTGCAACTTCTTTGCGATCTTCAACAAGTTTCTGTCTTATCTCTGAGCATGTCTCCAAACCTCCCTCTTCTCCACAGCTCCAGATCTTCTTTGAGTTTTTGCCAGAGGTTATTTTTTCCTCCTGGTTTTTGTTCCTAGAAGAGTGCTGGTTCGAAAACAAGGAGGTCTTGCCATATTGGGCCTGCAGGGCGACGCAAAGTTTGGCCAAAGAAGCTTTAGGCGACCTCCTTTGATAATAAGTGGAATTTCTTCTAATTTGCCACAAATAATTCTTACTTAGCCATTTGAAATTCTATTCCATTTGTTCATACCAAGAATGTAATAAAATAAAAGTAATACCACAAGATTCCTTGTTTTATTCTCTTTCAAAATGTTACAATCATTTTTCTGACAATGCATTCCAACCCCCCCCCCCCCCCCCTCCCCATGGTCTCAGATAAAGCCATAGGAAAGTACAAAAAAAAACTAAAGGAAAACACTAGAACTCATTTCTTACTGTATAATATGCAGCTTGTTTCTATTAATCAGATTATAATTTTTCCTTCCGTTGTTATCCACTTTTAAAATCATTTCAGATAATCTCTCACAATTCTATTATTCTCACTCACATAAAATTAAACTTCATCGAGTCAAGAACACAGAAACCGTTTTAATAAAGAAAAATGGCGTCATCACGAAATCCAAAACAACAATGAAATATATTATTGGGGCTATATATGATACCACCAGGGGGTGGGCGGTGGTTTGGAATGCATTGTCAGAAAAGCCACCTTGATATTTGGAAAGAGCATAAAATTAGGTACTACTTTTATTTTATTGGCACGTTTCCTCCAGAAAAGGTCACCACTAAATATTTACCGCTATTTCCCTTCAGTTAGGGACACCCAAAAATTAAGTCAAAGATACTGCGGATCAGAATTTAGAAGAGATCCCCTAGAAATGGTATATTTTGCGTCCCACACCCCCATAAAATGGCTTCAGACACCCTTTCTAGGGAAGGTCGACAAGCTTCCCTATGCCACTGCAAAGTGCCCTTGAAGCCCATCGTAATTCGTCAAGAGTTCAGGTGTGATCAGTGGCGGATTCAGGGAGGGGGAGGGGGGCAACCCCCCCCCCCCCCTAGCGTAGTCTAAAGTAGTGTAATTTACTTAATTAATTCAAGTTTGCGTAAATTAAACTTGCTCCTAACGCAAGTTTATCGGACCAACCTATTTTACGCCCCCCTAAATTTTTTTATCGGATCAACCTATTTTGCACCCCCCCCCCTAAAAAAAATCCTGGATCCACCCCTGGGTGTGATGAAAACAAGACGAAGACCACGATGCCAGAAATAATTAAGAAGGGAAGTAATATTAACCTCAGCCATAAAGGTACTAAAATATCTAAAGTTAGATTATTTGTGGTCTGTTTTTTTTTTTAACCCGAAAAGAAAACGTTTATTGCAACAAGGAAATGTAGTCGTCGTTTCGTTCGTCACACGCGTTCCACACGTTTACCGCAACAATAAGACCGCAACAACGATGTCCCCTAATTAGTAGTGCACTAAAGGAGCACTAAAGGAGTAATTTCGAAGTAATCAGAACTAAAAGTAATTAGAACTAAAAGTAATTAGAACTAAAAGTAATTAGAATTAAAATAATTAGAACTAAAGTAATTTCGAACTAAAGAAGCACTTTAGTGCACTAAAGGAGTAATTTCGATTGTTTTTTAACACCCGATGGAGAGGTTGTGCTCCTACCACATCCTTTTTTTCTTTTTTTTCTAGGTAGAAGTATTTGAGCAGTGCTGCTGGAAACGTGCGAGAGCTCTTCATATTCGGACCAACCCCTTTTAGGAAATTCCCTAGCTCTATACCAATTTGATAAATGCTTGTAAAACTAAGAAAAATAATCCGACCTTTAATTTTTACCCAAATTCAGCAGTTGGACTCGAAGGAGAAATTTAGTTTGTACGCTTCACTTGAGTTTTATTGAACAGCTATTTAATATTGCGGTTGTCAAACACAGCCTGGCTCACACCTTGAAAATTATCAGCTTAAAAAAAAAAAAAAAAAAAAAAAAAAAAAAAAAAAAAAAAAAAAAAAAAAATCAAATTAAGGACTCATTTCTGTTGCTAGTGAAAATGAATAATGAGCCCACCCCCCCCCCAAAAAAAAAAATCTCCTGCCTAATACATAGTAACAGGTTAGTGAAAATAGGATTACCAATGGAAATAATTTAATTATTAATACTAGGAATAGTAAAAGGTCTATGCAAAGACATTGTTTTGTGGTTTGCTTATTAATAACTGTTTCATTTTTCTTTACCTATTGCATTAGCGGAACTTTTTTAGTATTGGACAAAAAAGCCTTTCCTTGCGGCTTGCTATTGAAACCAGTCGCAATTTTGTCCAATGAGAAACAGCGAAACAGGATTGGTGATTTCTTCCCCAATAAATACGCTTTAGGAAGAAATTTTCAAAATAATTTTTGAATTTAATTTACTGGAGACACAGAAAGACATCAAGCCTCCTCTCGGTTGACCCCTTCAAAAATAAATCTCAGCTACGTTTGCTACTTTCAGAACGTGACAGCACCCAATACCAACAGCTTGTAGCAATTTCAGACATTTTCATGAGGCAATCACATCTATATCTACAGATATTTCTACATCTACATCTAAAGACATCTACATTACATCTTACATCTACAGACATTTACATAAGCAAATTTCAGCACCCAATAGCAACAGCTTGTAGGAATTTCAGACATTTTCATGAAGCAATTACATCTTACATTCGGGGGCATAATTTACTATGGGGAAGGGGGGGGGGGGGGGCAACTGCCCCTCCCAGACCTCGGTTTGCCCTCCCCTCCCAGACCTCAGTTTTTCCAACCCCCTACCCCTCCCAGACCTCGGTTTGACCCCCCGAGACCCCAGTTTGCCCCCGCCCACCCCCCAGCTGAAATTTAGTTTCTTCCAAAATCTTGTCAAATCTAAGATAATTCAAGCACCAACAGAGACAGATCAGTTTTTTTTAGTACATATTTACCTTTATAGTACTATAAAGTACCTTAATAGTACTTTTATAGTACTAAATTGTACCTTTATGGTATCAAATGGCTTATTTTTAGTTTTTACTGTCATTTTCACTTAATTTTGGAAAATTGGCTCCAACTTTGCCCCCCCCCCAGGTTTTTGACGAAATTACCACCACTGCTTACATCTACAGACATTTACATAGAAACATTTCAGAAACCAATACTAACAGCTTGTAACAATTTAGACATTTTTATGAGGCAATAACATCTACATCTACAAACATTTCTACATCTACATCTACAGACATCAACATTATATCTTACATCTACATCTTGCACCTGCAGATATTTTTATAAGGAAATTTTAGCACCCAATACCAACAGCTTATATCAATTTTAGACATTTTCATGGGGCAATTACATCTACACCTACAGGCATTTCAACATCTGCACCTACAGACTTTTCTACATCTACAGACATCTACATTACATCTTACATCAACAGACATTTACATAAGGATATTTCAGCACCCAATACCAACAGCTTGTAGCAATTCCAGACAGTTAAAACTCCATACGTAGAAAAAAGAAGTAATAATCTACATTAATGAACACTATATTTGAGCCAAAAATTGTTCTTGCATTATTGAAAAGCTCTCTAAGGCCGTTGTCTAATTAGCTAATCTTTCAATAAGGAAAGAAAGTGGCTTAATCAGCGTTATCAAACTTACGCCCGCATATAAACAAATTCCTCTAATCCATAGACGTGTATCTCACCTATATGGGTGGGGAAGATGGTCAAAGGATTTATCCTGGGTGGGAAGGGTATGTAGATGCGGTAAAGTGCATTTTTATGCTCAAACTCCAAAGTATTAACCAGATAATCCTAACTAAACATAGAGCTTGAGATGTACACGTGGTAGCAGAAAGTGGGTGAGTCCTTGGAATTATCTACATTGTAACGCGATTTTTTCAATCACGTTAATTAGCAAAGATTTACGAGTTGAAAAGTTAAGCCAGAATATAGAAAGGGCGTGGTGGTCACAGGGTTCTTGAAGAATCTCAGACTACAAAACACAACAAATTACGTTTATGTCAATTCAAGCTCTATTTATTCATAAACAAAAAGTTTCGACAGAATGATTACTCCCATAGGGCTAGTGCCCGTCAAGCGGTAAGAAAGTAACTCATACTTGTAAACCCACACGCTATCTATCAGGCACCTAATTACAGGCTATTGTGAACTATTGCCTCTTTTCCTCTGGACGGGCAGAATAAAAGGCAATAAATTTGAGAATAAAACTTATCTTATATTATTAAACGAACAAAAATTGTATATATGTCTATTTGTTTATTTATCTGTAATTTTTCTTCGGAAAAAGCACATTAAATTTTCTGAAAATTGGTATACTACAATTTATCGGTGTAAAGAAACAATATAGATGGGTCATAACTTATTAAAATTTCATTCAAGGCCTTAATTTTGGAAAAAGATTTTTTGTTTGAATGGTGTCACAAATATTTAGAATAGCTATAATAGATTTTGCCGAACATGAGTGTCTGTGCTAAATATTTTAAAAAGCACATTACTATTTAGTTTTATTGTCGATATAAATAAGCAAAAGTTTCGAATTCCATCTTATGTAAGTGACGACGTGGCAGCGACGACGGTTACCTTAGCAACATCGATTTTTTTGTCTCAAACGAATAAAATAAACTGAAATAAGAGTTATTTTGCAAAAGAGGTAAAAAAAAACTGTCTTTCTTTTCACCAAGCGAAGCTCAATTCTAAACTATGAAACGACAAAGATTTAAAAATTAAAAAAAGAGCTAATTAAACCAAAAATCATGATTTCTGTAAGCTATACTCCAAATTAAATATGACGTAGATAATTTCGGAGACCACACTGCCTTTCCATGACAATAAAATAAAAGTTCAAAATAGGGATAAAACCCTTTTTAATAGACAGTCTATAGAAATTCGCAAAAAATACCAGATATTTCGGTCACATATACAGTGACCGTCATCAGTTGTGAGTTTTACTGCTGATGACGGTCACTGTATATGTGACCGAAATATCTGGTATTTTTTGTGGATTTCTATACACTGTCTGTTAAAAAGGATTTTATCCTTATTTTGAACTTTTATTTTATACTCCAAATTTTGTAAAAGTTTCCTTTTTGTAAAAAGGGAGGCTTTGAATAGATTGGGAGGGAGGAGGAGCGTGCGTTGTTTCCTTTTTGTAAAAAGGGAAATTAGTTATGAATGAATGCTGAAACCACCTTCGTAAAGGGATAAGGGAGTGTGATATGTGAATAGTACTCCCGGTACTATTTATATATATATAAATATATATATATATATATATATATATATATATATATATAATATATATATATATATATATATATATATATATATATATTATATATATATATATATATATATATATATATATATATATCCCTTGAAAATTTTTGTCCCCAAAATTTGAAAAAAAAATGCATTAGTTTCCTTTTGTAAAAAGAGAGGCTTTGAATAGATTGGGATGGAGGAGGAGCGTGCGTTGCTGTGTTGGCCTCAGGTGGCTTGGTGCTGCGGTGAGTTGTTAGTAGTAGTAGTAGCATTATGGCTAAAAACAAACGCGTTCAGTCATATCAAGGGCTTTGTTTGTTTACATGCCGGAACTGCTTATGCTATTTGGTAAGTAATATTTTATACTCCAAATTAGTTATGAATGAATGCTGAAACTACCTTCGTAAAGGGATAAGGGGGTGTCAGGAGTCCTACAGCCGTGCTTTCCATAGTCTAAGCAAAACTCAGCAAATGCGCATGCCTGATGGATGTACTTTGGATCCTAAAAGAAAAAATAATCTGAAAAATGAATTATAGCCAGATAAAACAGAAAAAGGCTATTGCGATAACACAGATAAATTAGTAGGAAATTAAAAAAATGAAAGAAAGATAGTACTTGAAAAGAAAGAAAGAGAGAGGGGAGAGAGGTTCGGAGGCTTCCCCCACCAAAATATTATTCAATGACTGAATGAAATGAAATATTTTATTACCCATCAATAAACAAAGTGAGAACGTAGGAGTACAAAAAAAGAGAAATACAGGAAAAAAAATACTATACACAAAATTACATAAGTGACTAAAAACAATTAAAAAAGAATACCCATCCTGGGGTGGAACATCCATCTAATATACAGGTTAGAGGCCAGGTCATCAACGCTAAGAATAACTTCGGCAATCAAATATTTTCTTTTTTTTACAATGAAACCATTTCGAGACCAACCGGGAAGTTGAAGAAGGAACTTAGCAATTTGGAAAAACATTTTCTAATCTGTTTCTTATCCGTGGCTGTCAGAAGATCCTAGCCAAGATCATTTTTGTAATGTTTACCTGCGACGGAGCATTAAGCATTTTCATTGTTGTTTGACAGGTGCAGTTTTTACTAAGAAATCCCAAGTTAAGACGAAAAACCGGCTACAGTATTACTGAAACCATGTACCAAAGCCTAGCCCCAAGAAAATAAGAGCCAACACAGCCTTGGCAACGTGAACAGCCCACTAACGGATCCAGGGGGACCCCGCTCCCCCCAAGATTCCCATGGCGCCCTCATTCCGTGTTTTTTTCTGTTTTTCACTCTTTTTCAAAATAAACTTGTCAATTTGGTCAATTATTAGCACCCTTGTCACATTACCCCCCCCCCCCCCCCCCCCTCAAAATTTTGCTCTAGATCCGCCCTTGGAACAGCCTACAGCAGATATAGGAAATCTTGACCTTTGGGTTATAATATGTTATAGAACTTTCAATCTCTCGATGTGAAAGTTGGTATAATTTTTGGGGCGGACTATTTATTAACGGATAATTTTTTTCTGGTTGGTGATGCCAATGAACTTAAGATGCATTCAATTTGCTCCTCTCTAAAAGTTAAGCAAATAGTTAAAATACCAACAACTAGGGGAAATGTCTCTCTAGATGTCATTCTAACTAATTTGAACAATTTTTACAGTCCCCCCTCAGCTTTGCCTCCATTGGGTGGGAGTTATCATTTTTCCCTCCTCCTTTCCCCCTCTTTTAATTTTAAGCATACATTCTCAGTAACTTATGGCTCTTTCCGCCCCCTTCAAAATGCTGGCCTTCTTTCTTTTGGAACGTGGCTGAGTACTGAGAACTGGTCTGATATTTATAATTTGCACGATCTTGACGAAAAAATCACTACCTACCTTTCATAAAAAGCTAAATGATAAATTCCTAATTTCTTTCCCGGAAAAAAATATCTAAAAAGTGCTCCAGTGACAAACCATTCATTAACCAATCCATAAAAGCGCTAATTAGGAAAAAATTGAATCTTTTCAGAAATGGTAAACTGGACAAAGCTAATAAACTAAGAAAAGTGGTTAAAAATGAAATACGTAAATCTGCCCGATCCTACTACAAGAATAAGGTCAAAGAATGGTTTACCAATAAACCGAAAAATTGGTATTCCGAGGTAAAAAAGTTGCGTGGTATGAGTCTAGACCAGCTTGACTTCAACCTACCGGAATCCCCAGAAGTTACTGCTAATAATCGTAACAAGTTCCTTGCTTCCATTGTCCAGAGCCTTCCAGCATTGTCTTATCAAATACCTACTGATGCCCCCCCCCCCCCTGTTTTCCCCTCCATATCTCCGTCTGAGATCGAAAGAAGAATTGGGAAACTAAGAAAAACAAGTGTCTGCCCTTTAGACATCCCGTTTCCTCTTATTAGTGCATTCAGTGACTTTCTCTCAAAGCCCTTGTCTGTTATTTTCAATGAGATTACTGAGACTGGTCAATATCAACAAATTTAGAAACAGGGATTCATAACCCCCTTGAAAAGAAAGACGGAAAACCTGGTTTTGAAGGCGTTCGTCCTATTTCACTCACTCCCATTTTCTCTAAGCTATATGAAGGATTCCTCCCAGATTGGCTCAAGGAGAAAATCCTACCTCTTACTGACCTGAGACAATTCGGAAACATCAAATCCACCTCTACTTCCCATTCCCTTGTTTTTCTTATTGACTCAATTGGGAACTTCTCGAAAAACCTAATTGCTGGCTAAATTTAATTTCCCTTGACCTTCAAAAAGCATTTGACCTTGTTAACCACAATATTTTAGTAGAGAAACTTGTTACTGACTTTAATATTGATACTTTCATTCCGGGTTAAAATTGGTAGCCTCCTTTTTATCAAATAGATCACAGGTAGTCAAATATCAGAATCATTATTCCAGCCCCCTCCCTGTACACAATGGAGTACCCCAAGGTACTCTCCAAGGTCCCCTCCTTTTTTCTGTCATGATAAATAGTATCGCCAAGGAATTTCCCGACAGATGGAAATTTGTGGATGACCTACCGGTTGTTGAAACCTGCTACCGAACTTAGTAAGTAACCCTATGAGTATTCTCAGTGATATGGCAGATGACGCTGCGGAGTTAGACATGAGAGTAAACCCCTCTATATCTATGATAATGCCACTTTTTTCCTTAAAACCTCACCCTTTTTCCTCAACCATATCCCCCCAGATATTCCTGTGTCTTCCTTTAAATCACTTGGGGTTACAATTTCCTCTAATTTAAAGTGGGACATTGTCCATAGAGCTAATGCATCCATGTCTCTCCTTAAGCTCTCGAATAAATTCAACGTCCCCCCATCCCATTCTTTAAGGATCTATACTTCCTTCGTCCGCCCGCATCTTGAATATGCTTGTCCAGTTTGGCATCCTGGCATCTCCCGTGATGAATCAGAAAAAACTGAATCTATTCAAAAAAGAGCCCTAAGAATAATTTTTAAAGAAGCTATGGTACTATATTCACTCCTTCTAAAAAAGGCCAAGCTGGAAACTCTTGAGCACAGGAAAGGAACGATGTGCCTCCGGTTTGCAAAAAATACAGTAATAAACCCTCGCACGGAAAAACATTTTCCCCAAAAGACACTCCCCATCCAGACATCACCTGCCACTTACTATTTCTGAACCCGTACCTATATTGTCCCCCATCCGTTGCTTAACCTCCAGGAATGAAAAAACCTTTGTCCCCTTCATTACTGATCAAATAAACCACTAGTTTTTTTTTTTTTTTTTTTTTTTTTTTTTTTTTTTTTTTTTTTTTTTGTACTGGTTATACCCAAGTTTGTGTCCGTTTGGTTCTTCTGTTCCTTCCCACTTGTTTATATGTTCTCTTTCAACCTTTTTAACGCTATTGTTACCTCAATTTTTTTTTGGTTTTGTTTTACTTTTTACCTTTTTAACTTTCTTAGATTTGACGCTTTTTTTTACTAATGAATGGCTTTGCCTTTCTGATATTGTTGTTTGTGGCATTGTTTAGCCAGTTTTTTAGTTGTTGTGCTATTTTATGATTTTTTTATGACTCCGAAATGCGAATTCGGCCCTTCGGGGCTTGTGATAGTCATTTTCTGAAATAAGTATCTTATCTTATGTACAGAAACTACAAAGCCTATAGATGGACAGTTTTTATACCCAATGCCACCATATGGATTTATTCCCCGGTTTTTCCTACGCTCATGTCGGGTTTTCTTCAGCATCACTCAGCAATCGCAAGTTGTTTGAAATTTAATTTGCTTTACCGCAGATCATTTCGACCACACGAGTTTGAATATAACTACACTATTCTAAGAAATTGTACTAGTTTACATGGTCAATAAAGTTGAGCAAAACAGGACGATTTTACACCATTCCTTCACTTGGAGGTGGAAATCCAAATTTTTTAGTAAAATCTTCATCGAATGGAGCAAAGAGTGAAGTCGGAGTTAAAAAAAAAAAAATCGGGAAATCCAAACTCGTGTATTATTAGGACTTTATTTTCAAGTAAAACCCAATTTCCTCTTATTTCTTAGGACTATATCATAATCGTACATAAATAGTTATTTTATAATTGATTATATGTCTATAAAATAACTTAAGTATCCCAGAACCATATACATATATTACTGTGCCAAAAAACAACAGAAGAACGAATCGATTCCATTTTTGTTCTACATAAGCGTACACTGCACATATCTGCAGCATATTCTAGTAGATTAATAATGGTTACAACCATCCTAAATATAACTTCAAATGAATATAACTTCAAATCGATATTTTGCTGTTTGAAAAGATAAATCTAACACAAAATTCTTTTTTAAAAGTATATTTTCTTCTTTTTCATGTTTGAAGTATTGCTAAGGATGTTCAATAATCTAACTTTTATAAACAAGAAAATCCAAAGTATCGTAAACTAGTGATACGCCGCTACTCTTGACAATCTCACAAGTACATTCTGAGATGTGTAGCTAGCCCGTACAACAGCAGTGGATTCTCGAGGTACAAAACTCCTTGGTACAGTATCAGAATATGTATCCTCAGAAAAGGTGATGACAAGCTTCAAAGGGTCTTAGTCTGGATTGTCCTAAGCCCAATCTTAGTAGGCTTGGTTGCCAACCAGGGTTGTACCCAGGACTTTGATTGGGGATTAAGGCTAGATATACTATCACATAACAGAAAAGTGAACAGCACAAAAAATACAGCGAACCTTAAAGCTGGCACATCAAGCATTCTTCTGTAGATTTTTCCATTTATTCCTCACTTTCTGGGACCAGTAAAAACACTAAGCTTGTCCTCGGTAAATTCTGTGTTTTTTTTTTTTCCAAATAAACAAGGTTTGATTCGAATTCTAAGCTATATAGCTGAAACTAAACTGTACTATTTCGATGCGAAAGTGGCTATATTTCGGTTTCATAATTACTATATATATATATATATATATATATATATATATATATATATATATATATATATATATATATATATATATATATATATATATATGTATATATATATATATATATATATATATATATATATATATATATATATATATATATATATATATATATAACTTAATCTAGAAATAGAAATTAGCAGGCATTCAAGTTCAAGCAATAAGGAATAATGCCCTCTTGACCTGTAAAACAGGTCCTCAACCAGGAAACATATTACCCGTGACTACTTTTTCTAAGTAAAACTAAGTTCTGACAGAGCGCGACCAAAAATTGCTTGTGAAAAAAAAAAAAATAGTTCGCGGGCGAAACGAAAATAGCTTGGCAATTCGCACTGAAGGCGATTTTTTTTTGCCTTAATTATTTCAGCTGAAACTGAAGGATCTGTATTATACTACGAACATTTTATTGACCATATGTAAGCCTACGAAATATAATAATATAAACAGAGGGAACAAGGGATTTTCAGAAATAGCATGTGATATGTTTTCCTTTATCAAACAGTTTGTGGTAACGAACTGTAAGTAAGGAGCGACCCGTCTCAATAGTAACCGAAACTCTAAAAAACGGGATTTTGATACCAATAGATACGTCAAAGGAGTCAGATTTTAATGTTGATTTCAAATATATAAGTTTCATCAAGTTTAGTTCTACCCATCAAAAGTTACGTGCCTGAGAAAATTTGGCTGATTTTCGAAAAAAGGGGGAAAGACCCCCTAAAACTTATAGAACCTTGATGAAAATCACACCATCAGATTCAGCGTATCAGAGAACCCTACTGTAGAGGTTTCAAGCTCCTATCTACAAAAATGTGGAATTTTGTATTTTTTGTCAGAAGACAGATCACGGATGCGTGTTTATTTGTTGTTCTTTTTTCCAGGGGTGATCGTATCGACCCAGTGGTCCTAGAATATCGTGGGAGGGCTCGTATCGTATCGTTCTCGTATCGACCCAGTGGTCTTAGAATATCGTGGGAGGGCTCATTTCAAAGATTGAATAAACACCAAACACATTTTTACCTGATTCATCAAGTGTTTTTGTAACCTCCTTCCATGCATTTTCTTTGATTCTCAGGTCCTTGTGCAGCATACATCACAAAACACAGAACATGATCTAATGCTTCCAATTAATTTTTCAACATCTGTTCTCTTTTTTTCTTAAGAATATCACCTCGCAAAACATTAATTTTTAAAGTTCAAGTTAAAGCGTGGCGAGCCTTTTTGTGGCGCGGTGAAGCAATTTTCGCTAGGCGATGCAATATTTGTGCTCTGTCAGAACTAAGCTTTACACTCATTTAATATGTCTTCTACAGTTTATCATTACATTCTTCTGTTTGTCAACACATTGTGTATAAAATTAAATTCAAAATCCCACCATTATAGCTTGAAACCAATACTTGTTTTTCTACAGCCGTTTTACAAGCTGAGACACTATTTTACCAGCATGTCTGAGCTAACGATAAAGCAGGGAAATTACCTTAGTTGTTTGATACATCTGTACGAAGGAATAGGCATTTCCAGCAGCCCCGTGACAAAGTCCATATCCCTTAACGAGCAAGCCACGCTCCCAAATGACATCACAGCATTTTTCTGCTGCTTCCATATACTTTGGAGATCCAAAAACCTGTAGAAGTTGAAGTTAAAACTTATAATTGTTTAATATGATCAAACAGGACAGGACATATCGCAAAGACAATTGTTTGATAACTTGACCAGCGTAGCTACATTTTCAAAAAAGAAAAAGAAGTGAATTTCTTTCAAAATAAATGTTGATTTAAAGTAAATGCACAGGTTTTTTGTAGGGGGGAGGGGGTTAAAATAGCAAAATAAGCGGAACTTTGTTAAAAATATAGGAAATTATGTCAGGTCGTCCGAAAGTAGCATTAGTATTATCAGAAATTATTTCAGCACATTGAACCTCAGTGGGTTCATAATTATGACAAAAGATTAATCTTTTTATCTAGGTTCATGAATGGTTTATCATTCAGAAAAAATGTTCATTAAGTTCATAGCATGCTTGTAATTTAAAAAAAAACAACAAAAGGAACACATGCAACTGCTGTTTCCTGGCCCCGAGCTTAAAATGAATATGAGATAATCGAAATTTTTGATGAAAAAACACATGACATTTCCGTGGCGTTTTGCAAAAAGGGAGAGAGCCCTTTTCCTAATTTTACAGGAGATCAAAATGAAAATGAAAACGCGCAATGAAAAAATGTTTCTCGCAAATCAGAATTTAAGAAACTTGAAAATTTAAAGACAGATTCCTAGTCAACTTTTCGATCGGAATTCGCTAGAAATGTCTAAATTGCTCAATTGTTCGTTACTTCAAAAATAAGGGATTTACGTCCTTTTTGACACCTTTTTGGAACAATTTGTAACTCGGTCAGAATTAAAGATAAACTCATTTCGAATAGACCAATCGATAGATCTCTTTAAGTTCTTTCGAACAATATACTTTGCTCATTTTCGGAAAAAAGTGGTATTAGGCCCATTTTGCAAAACACCACGGATCTATTTGTTTCACAAATTTAAAGGTTGGAAATTCACCTTTACATAATCTCTTCAACACTACTTCTATAGAGAGTGGGACAATTTTTGTACAAGAAATGTTAGAGAAGATTAAATTTACAAATTTTGTTTATTAATTAATTCAAAATATGTTGAACCACAGGCATGTTAAAATAATCAATGACAAAGAAATTCTGAAAATACTTCGTTGCATTGGGACGATTGATCGGAGTTGGAAAAATCTAGCATTCTTCTTCCACCGTCAAGTTTCATTCTGAAAATGAAATGATATCTTAGGTTTGCGTTTATTATACAAACATACCCATTCATGGATTTTCGGTAAGTCTTCGAAGATTAGCTAATTTTCTTCCAATGAGTTCTGGACATTTCGGGGCGGGGTAGTCTGGACTAGAAAAAAACCTGCATACTACTATTAGCAATAACTCACTACAGCACCAAGCAGCCTGAGGCCAACACAGCTACACACACCGGTTTCCACCCAATTTGTTCGAAGCTTCACTTTTTACCACCTCCCATTAAGTTACAATTTCCTTTAAAACTTTTTTTATAACATCTTCCCACCCTTTCGGTGACGACATACTTTTCATTTCATCACACGAATAACCAAAATGAACAATATTTGGCAATGTGTCATGCTTCATCCATAAAACTTAGCCTCTTAACTTTTACTTTTCTTTCATTAAATTCCTAGAAGGTGAAATCGAACCACATTTTCGTAGAACTTATTGTTTGATAGATGATGAGTCAAAATAGTACCTAAAACTATCAAACAGTTCGTGGTAACGAACTGTAAGTAAGGAGCGACCCGGCTCAATGGTAACCGAAACTCTAAAAAACGGAATTTTGATACCAATAGATACATCAAAAGAATCAGATTTTAATTCTGATTTCAAATATATAAGTTTCATCAAGATTAGTTTTACCTATCAAAAGCTACGCGCCTGAGAAAATTTGGCTGATTTTCGAAAAAAGGGGGAAAGACCCCCTAAAAGCTATAGAAACTTAATGAAAATCACACCATCATATTCAGTGTATCAGAGAACCCTACTGTAGAGGTTTCAAGCTCCTATCTACAAAAATGTGGAATTTTGCATTTTTTGCCAGAAGAAAGATCACGGGTGCGTGTTTATTTATTTTTTTTTTTTCTTTTTCCCAGGGGTGATCGTATTGACCCAGTGGTCCTAGAATATTGTAGGAGGGCTCATTGGAACGGATATTAAAAGTTCTAGTGCCCTTTTTAAGTGACCAAAAAAAAATGGAGGGCAACTAGGCCCCCTCCCACGCTCATTTTTTTCCTAAAGTCACCCGATCAAAATTTTGAGATAGCCATTTTGTTCAGCATGGTCGAAAATATTATAACTATGTCTTTTAGGATGACTTAATCCTCGAAGCCCCCAGGAGGAGGGCTGAAAGTTATGAACTTTACCCAATGTTAACATGTAGTATTGGTTATTGGGAAGTATACAGAAGTTTTCAGGAGGGTTTTTTTTCTGGTAGTGGGAAAAAAGTACTGCGGATTTTACTTTTATCTGTTTGAGTAAATATTTTCCAAAAAGGTGTACAGTATAGAATGTGAGGGGTTGCAATCGCATTGTACAATTTGGCAATGATGGATGTATTGAAACGATGTTTGGCCTTGATAAATGTCGCATAAGCAGTGCAAATACGGCGTTGTATATGTGAAAGTAGAAGCTGACGTGTGTGTTTAATAGAAGTGCCAATCGAGAGTCCAAGGTAGGTTATGTGGTTAGACGGCTTGATTGGCGTGCTGTCAAGAAAGATGCTAAGATTTTGGGTTTCATCTTTCCAATTAAACAATATAACCTCCGATTTTTCAGGATTAAATTCAAGTCCAATCCTAGCATACCCCTCGGCCAGCACTCCAAAAATCTCTGGAATCCGTTGCAGCGTGCAACTCACATTCAGGATGTCGTCTGCGTAGCAGACCAACGACAAGTTTATAACCTGCAAAATACACGATGATGGGCATTGTGCTTGAGCATCCAGGACGTAATTGTTGAATAATGTACGGGATGTTACAACTCCTTGTCTGGCTCCTTTTCTTACCAGGATCAGTCGTTCACGTGGTGTAGGGGGTGAACATTTATCCGGAGGCAATTTCAGCCGAACTTTAAGACCCGAATACAATTCACGTAGTGCCATGATAGTAGCGCGGTTCACCCCTCTTTTTGCTGCAACAAGCATTGCAGCGTGTATCAAAGAATCGAAAGCCCTGCGTACGGCATGTCCAGCTAGTATTAGGCTGTCTCTACTTCTATCTGCATCAATAAGGGAATTAGCCACAGCTACAAGAGCAGCCGTATATCCCACAACAGGCTGGAAGCCAAACTGATTAAAGTCAGATAACATTTTTCCCCTCAACCTTTCGAAGCCCCCATTATTCAGAGCCATACTTGATCACTTTTATTACCGTGGCTTTCAATATTCTACTCTTATTTCTTAAACTTATTTTCCTATTCTTCCAAAAGTTTTTCAACTGCAAAAAAATACGCTGTGCCATGGTTATTTTACTTTCTATGTCTTCACTGGATTCACCATCTTTAATGCTAATACTATCCAGGTATGTAAAGCTATCCACTAGGTCAATTTTCTCGTTCCTTCCATCAGATCTTCATTTATTCCTGGTATAAGCAACTTGTTCTTTTTAATATTATTTTCCAAACCTATTCTTGCAGCCTGAACCCTCAAAACATGCAAATATTTGTTCGTTTCGTTAACATTTTTATTAGGAAATTCTGCATACTGTTTAAATTATCTACTACTACTACTACTACTAACAACTCACCGCAGCACCAAGCCGCCTGAAACCAACACAGCTACGCACGTTCCTCCTCCATCCAAATCTATTCAAAGCCTCCCACCCCAGACGAGGTCAACCTGCTTTCCATTTAGCCCTAGACGGTTGGCCGAAAAGGACAATCTTCGGCAATCTGTCATCCTTCATCAGCAGAACGTGCCTTAGGCACCTCAGCCTTTCTTTCATTATAACCCTAGAGAGCGGTATTGAACCACATTTTTCGTACAGCCTATTGTTTAAAATGCGGTCAGTCAGTCAGGTACCCAGAACAATCCTTAAACAATTTCTCTGGAAAACATCTAGCAAATCTTCATCCGCTTTTTGGAGCGCCCATGCTTCAGAGCCATATTTGACCACTGTCATCACTGTATCGTCCAATATTCTAATCTTGGTTGGCTTCCTGTTCTTCCAAACTTTTTAACTGTGAAAAAACACCCTGAGCCTAGGGTGTTATCTTCCTGTTCTTCCAAACTTTTTAACTGTGAAAAAACACCCTGAGCCTAGGCTATTCTACTTTTAACATCTTCACTGCTCCCACCATCTTCAATAATAATCCTAACAAGGTAAGTGAAGCTGTCCACCTGATCAGTCTTTTCGTTACCCAACGTCACCTTTTCATCTTCACTTATTCCTAGCCTTAGTGACTTAGTCTTCTTAACATTGATTTTCAAACCTATTCTAGCACCCTGGACTCGCAAAACCTCTAAAAGTTCATTCATTTTGCTCACAATTTCATCTAGGATGCTTAAATTATCAGGGTAATCTAAGTCCAGTAGAGTTTTTCCTCCCCATTTGATTCCGTGGTCTCCCATTGCCTTTCCTGTGCTCCTTAAGACAAATTCCATCAAAATGATCCATATGAATGGGGATAGAACACAACCCTGCTTAACTGCTGATTTAATACAAAACCAGCTGCTAACCTCACTTCCTACCTTAACCGCAGCAGTGTTATTCTCGTACATAGCACTAATCACTTTAATGTATTTGTCTGGTATACCATACAAGGATAAGACCTTTGCTAAAGCTCTTCTATCAACAGAATCGAACGATTTGCTCATAATCTATAAAACTAAGGACCAAAGGTGTTTAACAACTAAGGCACTTCTCAATTATTAAACTAAGAGTGAAACTTCGGTCGACATATCCTCTACCTTTTCTAAAACCGCACTGTTTTCTCTTAAAACTTTGTCTACAGCATCTCTCAGTCTAAAAAGTATCATATTACCAAGTAATTTGCTACCTACAGAGACCAGACTAACGCCTCGATAATTACGACACTCATTCTTATCACCTTTCTTATACAGTGGCTTAATTAAGGTTTTCCTAAAACCATTAGGTGCTTCCCCTTTTTCAAAAATTATATTCATAATCTTCAGTAACTTATTTCTAACCTTAGAGCCATCATATTTAAGAAACTCATTTACCACACATTACGCACCTGAAGCTTTACCATTTTTTAATCCTTTTAGTACTACCGCTAATTCTTCCTCACAAAACAAATCTTCCTTCACATCCAAGGTATCACAAACTTTTTCATTTTCCTCTGTATCTTTTCCTGCAACTGCAACTCGGTTTAGCACATTCTCAAAATGTTCCGCCCATCTCTCTTTAACTCTTCCCTTATCACTAATTGTGGCCCCGTTCCTATCTTTAACTGGGACAAGTCCGGATTGACTGTTCTCTCTCAATTTATTAATATGGCAGTACAATATTTTACTATTATGCCGTCTAGCTGCATCTTCTAGATTCACGGCAATTTTATCCATGACCTCCACTTCACACCTCCTTAGTTCATATTTTAATGGTTTCTCCACTTTCTTTACATTCCTTTTGTTTTCATATAATCTATCACTCAGATAATTCTTGTACAAACCCTTCTCCTCTCTAATAAACATAAAGCCTTTTCACTAATATTCCTAGCTGCAGTCTTAACTTTCTTCCCTAAGACATCATCAGCAACTTCACAAATTGTTTTTCTAAAATTATTCCAACCATCTTCCATATTGTCAAATTTTAAACTCTGAAGTCTAGTATTCAACTGTTCCTGGAAAGTGTCTTTCAAATTCTCATCCTGGAGTCTACCAACATCATAATTTTTCGAGAGGTAGTTACCCTTCCAAAATTTCAGCTTTAAATTAACACTACTAGATGGTGATCTTTACTTTTAACATCAATAACAGCACTCCTATATACCCTAATATCTAGTATTGACCCTTCCAGTCTTCGGTTTACTACATCATAATGAATAAGGTTTGCTGTCTTACCATCACGTGAGTGCCATGTCAAATTATGGGCCATTTTATGACGAAACACCGTATTGGTTATAACTAGATTGTTATACCTCCAAAACTGCAAAAGTCTGTATCCATTACTGTTTTCTTTTCCTACACCAAATTTACCTACGCTAGGATACCATCTATCCCTATTTCTACCGACCTGGGCTTTAAAATCTCCTAGTAAAAACACCACATTTCTACCTGGGACTATCTTTATTTGACCCTGTAACTGCAAGTAAAATTCATCTGAGTAACCAGTATCTGCGTCAGTCGGACCTAAAGGGGCATATACTACTATAACTGATACCCTGAACTTTTCAGTCATAAAATGAGTAATTAGTATTCTATTATTAATACCTTCCCAGACTAAACAAGACTTAGCAGCTTCCTTATTCATCATTAGCCCCACTCCCTGTCTACGTACCCCATCATTCCTGCCTGAGTAAACAAATTCTAGATCACCTAATTTCATGCTTCCTACCCCTGGGATATGAGTTTCTGAAACTCCTAATAAGTCCAGTTCGAATCGTCTGAATTCGTCAGTCAAAATGTCGATACAATAGTCATTTTTTAACTTCATAACATTCCAAGTTCGAATTTTCATGTTCTTTAAATCATTGAAATTATTTTGGCCTCAGGAAAAGCAATGATCCCGGATACCAGTGCAGGACGGGGATCAATATGTCTTCTCAAGTCTACACCGAAGCGCTTAAGCCGGCTTAGAACCGGACAGCAAGAAGTCCCTGGGACTTCCAGTATGAATGGAGGCTTTGTGCAATCCTGGGTCCATCTTGGTCACAACATGGTTTTCAGCACTTGGCGATGCTCTTCTATCAACAAGAGTCGAAATCCTGCACAGACAGTCCCAAGCCTATTACCTCGCAAAATAAATCTTCTTCATTTCCAAATTGCCATTTTTTTTGTATTCTTTTCTATATGTACGTATATGTACACAATGTAGAAAAAAGAACAATTGATTAGGCTATTAGCTTAAGTCTCTGCAAGAATTTAAGTCCCTGCATGTCTTTAGCATTTTTTTTTTTTTTTTTTTTTACACTCTTCAAGTTTTTAGAGTTTTCCCTTATTTTTTTTCATAATATGAGCTGGTTCACGTGGTTCTATTAGTTGGCATTTTCTCCTGTTTTTTAATCTCCTCCTCTTTGCCTCTTCTTTCTCGATCTTTTTCTTTCCTCTTCCAATATCACTCTCTAAAATTTCCACACCCCTCCCCCGCTTCTCTCTCTGCCTTAACCTTTTCAAACAAAATTTAATTTGAAAGATGGTATATGTATTTATTACTCCAATCTGTCAGTAAGTGGCCACCGGACATTATGCACCACTAGACAACAAAGCGTGCTATTATTTAAATTTACCTTGGAAGCTTCAATAAGTAAAGCAGTGAATCCTGGAGCACCATGACACCATTGCACCAACTTGTCCGTGGCACTTCCAAGAGATGACGGTAAATTTCCACTTGGGTAGCAAAGCTCCACCAAGTAGTCAACGGTAGCTTGAATCTTTTCCAGATCTTTACCAAGAAGTAGACTTTTTACCTGGAATATATCTACTTATAGCATGATGTATGTCAGCGTTGTTTTTCCTCGGCCCTAAGATTATACTAATGTATTTTGACGCTAATTTATAAATGTGTATGTAGATTTATTGCCCATCATAAATAGAAAAATACACCACTGATAGAGTAATAAAGAAATAAGAGGAAAAAGAAACGAATATCTTCTAGAAAATACAAAAAAAAAAATAAAACAAAGAAGAACTGACAAGAAATAACAAAAATAAGGCCAATCTTGCACTGGAATAAACACATGACCTTCAAAAGATAATTTCAAGGGTACTTTCACCAATAATCTGCTTCCGATATCTCTCATTTCTTTTCTGCACCCCGGACACTGAACTAGCAACTCCTTAATGCGAGGATATGGAGCTGTTGTTAGTCCACAGTTTCAGCTGTAGTGAATATTTCGCATACTTTTAAAAACACTTCCGTATATCCTTGATACCCGAAGCAGTAAGAAGAAACCAAAATGGTGCAAGGGCGAGCAAATGGGGCACAACACATTCATTCTACACACTAGCTAGGATACAGCGGTTAAATTTAAACTTTAATGCAACTAGCAAACCGTCGGTTTTCCAAGAATTCCTGGCAAAAAATTCTTTCAGAGTTTGACGCATGGCGGAAAGATTTGAACCAATCGGTACACTAAGGTACGTCAGTGTATCTTGGGTCTAGGCGTATACCCCGAAAATCCCCCCCCCCCCGGTGTATTTCCCAAGGAAAACACGCTCCCCCCGAAAATCTTCCAGTCATATTCCCCCAGGATAATTCCAGATGTTCATTAGAAGGAAAATAGAAAGTTATTTATTGCTGTTAAAGTGGGTGGCCTGCGTTTAACCTCCCTCCCCCCGGAAAATATCTCCCAGAAAATACTCCCCACGGAAAACACCCCCCCCCCCCCCGAAAAATTATATCCCCACGCGGCTGGTTGGTCTCCAATCCCTCTAGACTTTAAAAAAAGGACCAGAACTCTCAATTTCTGATCTAATGAGCACACTCTGAAGTTTCTGCGACCTTGATGTGGAGGTGTGAATGAGGAAGTGGCAGACCTCCTCCTGTAGAGGAGACCGGAGTTATCCCGGACAGCTACTTTTTGGAAGCTATGTTCAGGAAACTATTTGATCGACTGGTGACTTCGAGGTCTCAAACTACCTGTTTTGCCCTGAAGTTTCTTTGGTCCAGCATTCGTATTTTTTTTCTTTAAACACATTTGAAAATCATTTTTTCTATTTTTGCTCACTGTTCGAGATCACCCCATATAGTACGGAGACTCCGAAAATTCTTAAGGCTGAATTTGGACACATTAAATATAGCTTTCGTTTATTCAAGTATCGACTCAGATGGACATCTAATTCAATATAAAAGTGAAAAGATGCAGTCAGCCGAGTTAATAAATGATTACGAACTCCAAACTAGAAATTTGAGTTTGAGTCTTAACGACAATTGTAGGACGAAAGATTAAATTTGAATACGTGGCGACCTTTTGATATCTCGAACATAATTCATAATTTGTTATTAAACTCGTCTGATGCTACCAGCGCCTTTTAGAAGAGGCAGTCTGGGAGTCTTAAGAGTTGTTTTTAGTTATCCAACCCTTTTTTAGGCTTTATAATCACGCTTGCTCATCCTTTTCTTTGCTATCTGCCTGTCCTTCAGTTCAATTTTTTTCTGGTTTGTCAGTCAATATTCTAGTTCCACCTGCTAAATGATTTCTATGACCCGTTGTCAGTGTTCCATCAGCCCTTGGGAATGGTCTATGCAATTCTGGAGAAACCAAACTTGACTTTTGTCAGTGAGAATATTGGTATCTGGATCTGGCGATTCTCAAGTAGATTCATCAGCTAATTCACCATACAAGAGCGGCCTACCAGTAATTAAAGAAGGAAAGAAAGCCACTTCCGTGAAAATGTCACGAATGAAAGGATACATACCGGTAGAACTGACTAATCAAATTACGTTTTAAGGGAAAACATTTTTCAAAGATGGATGACAAGAGAGCTCTACCATCTTTTAAGTAGATATGTGTTTACCCAGATTCAGTTAACGCCAATCTTTCATTTTTTTTTTTAGTTCCTACTAAGTGGGTTCGAAGCCTCCAACATTCAAAGCGTGCATCTTGTGTGACCAGTAGGGTCAAAAGATAGGCATTTTAATGCACAGGTCGACCAAACTGAATCTAAGTGACTGTCGCGGTTGTCTAGGAGAAAAACAGTGGGATTTCTATTATCCATCTTTTTTACAAAGTCTTCCATTGTTTGTAAAAGCAGGCCACTGTTCACCCATCTATTTGAATCAGCTGGTCTATGTGCTAGGAGGGGTGCTTCTTGTCATACGTTGCACAAAATGCACCCTAGGGAACTCAAAATATTCCACTACCAATCTTTCTAACTCAGGACTAAACACTTGCCTTTTAAGGTCTTTTTTTGGCAAATTAAAGTGATAGCCATCACTTTAAGAGCCACTGCTGGGTGCTGGAGAAGAGGAGTGTTCGTCTGGAATGGCTATTTCCCTATTGATATTTGAAAATATTCTTTTAAGGTTGTCCTCTTAATACCAAATTCTTCCACAGCTTTTCGCATAGTGACTTGTCAAAGATGACGGCTTTGGCAACCTTTTTAATACATTCCATAAAAAAAAAATCTCACCAGCTAAAGCCGAAGAAGCAAGTGGGTGACAAGAACTTGTGAAAATTGAAAGTAATTGGCTAGAGATTGAATACTATCATTCCAAAGTAATTGTTTAAGTTGACTAAGGCTCAATATATTAAGAAATAAGAAGAGAATATTTGTTTGTGAGAAACTTTCAAATCGCATAGGAAAATGAAGAAAAATTCCAAGAACTCTTATAGCTGTATTTTGTATAATCTGGAGAGGTTTAAAGCTCTCGACTGCTAGGCAAAATAACATAGTCAATCATCTTTGAAAGTAAAAATGCACGTTTTCGACCAAAAGGGGGTTACTCCAGACATTTCAGTAAAGTGTCCGAAGTTATCTCTTAAAAGGTGTCTGAAATAATCCCACTCTGACTGTAAACAGTTGAACATGCTTACTCAAAAAACCAGAACAGATGGCAGTATTCTGCAAAAACAGAAATAGCCCTAAGAATACCTAACTTAAAGATACGAAGTTTGAATTTTAATGGAACTCCCAGTGACCTGCTACAGACCTTATAAAAGGATTAAAATATCATGACTCACCTTCAAAATTAATTTTATCCGATTTTTTCAGAAACGGTTATACTATTGGCTTTTTAATGAGCTTCTTTAATATATCCATAGAAAACACTATCTCATGATTTTTATGAAATTTTGTTGATGTCAATTAGGGAGCAAATGGCCTGTCCAGAGTAGCCCCTTGGATATCACATTTTCGATGCCTTTTTTAAAGTTTCTTTTGCCCACCCCCCAAAAAAAATCCTTTGCTGGAAAATACCTTTTGCTGGGAAAATTTCCACCAAGGAGGTGATTAGCGGCAGGATTTTAAAAACAATCAGAAATTAGTCTTTTCCAAATGAAAGTACACTAAGAAAAATTTTCACCCGAGATCGTCTGCAAGAAATTTTCTGGGTTGAATTTCAGCTAGAATGGAATTATGTTTGGGAAATTTCCCTGAAGGGGGGGGGGGTATTTTTACGTAAAAAGAACTTTCCACTGAGGAATTTTTCCGGCTGGGGGGAGGAATTTTTCATGAAGGAGGAGTCGGATTTCCGGGTATTATTTAAAAACGATCAGAATTTAAATTTAAAAAAAGTTCTCAACTGAAAGTAAGGAGCAACATTAAAACTTGAAACAGACAGAGATTATTACGTATATCAAAGGAACTGTCCCCTCCTCAAGACCTTGCTCTTTACGCTAAAGTTTTGACTTTTTGTCCCAATTCTATAAAATTGACTCCTGAAACACAATCGCCGTTTAATAAGAATAATAAGTTTTTTTTAAAATTCGGCTACTATTAAGGAGAGGTGGTAGATCTGTGTATAGGGAGGGGGCTAAGATACCCAAAGGAATGCATTTCAATGGCCTAATTTTCTAAGCTTCAATGACCATTCAAATGCAAACTAAATGACTGTTTGGGACTTGTCTAATTCTTCTTAGTTCCCACGTATATTTTCAGTCTTTACTTTTATTATTGGTGATGAGGCGGGGAGGAGAGGGAGGGAGCTAAATTGACATGAATATCGCTGACGACCCCCACGCCTTCTCAAGACCAGAACATAATTTTCAAAGCCAACTATGCTTTCAAAGGAAAGCTAAACTTTCTTAAACTTTTTGGTGCCATATGTTTCTAGCTTAATTTTGATGATTATTCGTCTACATTTTCTTCTTATTCTTTTTTTTTTTAATTTAGTACCCGCTACTGCCAAAAATTGCAGAAGCTCATATGAAGTCTTTCAACAAAAATGGATTTTATAATGTTTATTTTTAGGATAAGCTTTTAAAATATTTATGGTGTGTAAATTCTTCTTTTTCACTTTGCTTAGCACTTCTCAACGAAACTAAATAAAAACTCAATCATTTTCAGATTTGGAAAACCCTATTTTCCACGGGAGGATTTCCAGGCAAGGGGGTATTTCCAGGGGGCTAGGGGGGGGGGGGGGGTAAACACCTAGAACCGTTATAATATATGTACCAATACTTGTAGATTGGTTGGTAGCTTCCCACTTTTTCAGTTTTCTGCTTGAGAATCCAAATGTTGGATTCTAAGTAAAATTTTGGACAAGACTTGATTATTTATTCAAAATTTTTGATGAACAGTAGTTTGGTTGCATAAGTTCTTAATAGTCAAGGAATATTAAGCGGATTTTGAACTAAATCAAAACGAACTAAAAGCAGGTAGATTTTCAAAAAGATGACGAAGCAATATCTCAAGAACGGCTTTGATTATTAAGTAAGACATTTAACAGTAAGTTGCGGCGGATCTTGAACTAGCCAGAAGGTACCATGTGTTTACTATTAATACTAGCGTTACAGTTACTGTAACTATTGACGCTAAGGTATTAAGGTGAAACTTTTAGGGAACGTTTAGTGGGAGTTTCAATTAAACAAAAAAGCTACATGCATACAGGTTTTCAAAAAGGCATATAAGCAATATCATAGGTAGCGTCAGTGTATAAAAGCTAGCAATATCATCGAAACTTTTAAAGGAGCTAATTTGATTGGAAATTAGAAGTTCTAGTACCTTGTTTTAAGAGTCAAGAATTGGAAAGGAAGCAGCCCTCCTCCCAAGCCCATCCATTTTCCAAGCACATCCAATAAAAATTTTGAGACAGCCATTTTATTCACGTTTCTACCGGCACAGAGGGGGAAAGACGAGGCAGGGCATCATAAGCCTTGCCAGGAAATATTTGGGGGATGGTTGGTAACATGTACTACCAAGAAATTAGTTTTTGCTGATTTTTAATGGTAAAAAAAAGGGGGGGGGGAATACGCTGGCTCCCGTATATCTTACGCTTTAACAACATGTTCACCTAGCTGAACATTTGTCGGGCAATGTGAGCGGCGATTAAATACCATGAACTCAGTCTTGCTTCCGTTAAATCAAAGACCATAACGTTTATGCTCGCTATCGTGGATTCGAAAATTTTTTTCAGTTCCGAAAGTTTCTGTATATACGTTTCTGTGACATAAAGAAACATTTCGGTAACAAGAAACACACAATTCTGAGTGACTGAAATAGGTTTGGTGCCTAAGGATATTTTATGCGGTGAAAGATCGAAGAAAAATAAAGATCGAAGAAGATCGAAGAAAAAAAAGGGGACAGATCGAAGAAAAAACAGAGGTGACAGATCGAAGAAAAATAAACAATACAAAATGGAATGAATAGGGAA
Organism: Artemia sinica; assembly: GCA_027921565.1. NCBI lineage: Eukaryota > Metazoa > Arthropoda > Branchiopoda > Anostraca > Artemiidae > Artemia > Artemia sinica. The sequence goes on along the minus strand of CM051263.1, from coordinate 21,072,575 downwards.
ACTAACACTAGTACCCTCTACTAACAATTAACTTCAAAAGAGGGAACATTTGTTTTTTTTATTTATTCTCATATATTATGCATTAAAAGAATTATAACTAAAATTTAAAAAATTAAAACTAAGATTAAAAAAAAATTATGAGAATAAATGGAAACTAACAAATTCCTTGCGCAGCGAGGGATTGAACATGTATACCCTATTTTCAATAGGCACAGTTTCTTCCACTACGCTAGCACAAGGTAGGGGAATATATTATTTTAAAGCACAGTGGTATAGTACTTTGAAACCAACAAACAGAGCTGACAGATCGAAGAAAAATAAACAATACAAAATGGAATGAATAGGCAAACTAATACTAGTACCCTTTACAGACAATTAACTTTTGCAAAAAAGGGAACATTTGTTTTTTTATTCTGTCTCATAGATTAATGTTATATTTTAAATTCCAATAAATTCGTCAAAGGCAATTTAAACACTCCAGCTTATTTACACACCCACCCTACAGCATTAAAATTTCCAGAAATATACTTTGGGCACTTGTCTGACCCTAAAGTAGGTCTTCAGCATAAACAAAGGCTTCGCATAAACCTGACGAACATTCAAATTTCACATTGAAGTGAAAATAAAAGGCTTAGATTACGAAATTGGGAATACTAGAATTACCTTTACCTTGGTAAAAGCTTATAAGTACTTTAGTCATAGCAAAATATTGGATTAAATAAATAAAAAAATACAAGAATTACAAAAAAACACGTGAATAATTATACGGATGCAACACATGCTGACATACGCTTTCAGCCTAATTTGTCAGTTCTTTCAAAGTCACCGAAAAAACTTACAAGGAAGAAAGAGAAATAATTCTTTGTCAAAATAAAATGTAGCAACAAATGGATTTCCAAGCAAACAAGCCTAGGTCATGGACTCAATGTTTCTAGGCTTCCCTCTGCCCACCTCAGGGGCGGATCCAGGATTTTTTTTAGGGGGGGGGAGGGGCGCAAAATAGGTTGATCCGATAAACTTGTGTTAGGAGTAAGTTTAGTTAATGCAAACTTGAGTTAATTAAGTAAATTACACCCTGTAAACTAAACTAGGGGGGCACGCACCCCCCTCACACCCCTTCCCCCCTGGATCCGCCACTGGCCCACCTTGAAGGAGAACAAAGATTTGATTCGATCCGGTTAATACATCTACTGTCGTAGAACACGGTATAGGTTTAGATAACTCACTGGACAAAAGGAAACATGTTAAGAAAACAGTTCTTACTTCATAATATGCATAACAATCATAGTTACTGTATTTTGCAAGGGGGTAACCTTTGTCTTCACTTCTTTCACTGTTTTACACTTTTTCTACCAAATTTCTGACTTTTTTGTGTCTATTCTCTAGGTCGTTGTTTAGTTTTGAAAAACGTGCCCAAACAAACACCCAACAGCCACCTTCATAACCTAGTTTAGCCTAACCTAACCTAATTATTCACTGCTTTTATTTTAACATGTAATATGACCAATAATTTAGATGGTGCTGATGGTTTTTAATTTGTATTGACACCCCTGCGTTTTGTATACGGTGGCATCTATAAACAAATTTTGTAGATCCCATTTGTCTCACCATGAATTTTGAAAACTGAGAAAACACCTTATCGAATCCATGCTTTTTTTCAGAAATTTGGTAGAAAAAGTGTAAAACAACGAAAGAAGTGAAGATAAAGGTTCCCCCATGCAAAATGTGTTAACTATAACTATTCTGCATATTATGAAGTAAGAATTGTTTTCTTAACATGTTTGCTTATGTCCAGTGAGCTATCTAGGCCTTTGCCGGAGAACAGAAGCGTGAAAGGGCTCCGACAGGAATATTTTCTGGGGGACGGGTCTTTAATAAATCAACCCCCAGGGGGAGATGGTTTAGGTTTGAAAAAAAATTGTAGAAAACTTTTCCCAGGTGTTACATGATTTTGCACCGTTTACATATTTTTGGTCTCTATCGGGTGCCCTTGATAACATCCTTCTTGAACAAATGACTAGATTATCCCTTGAACCAGTTTTCAGACGTATTTGACTGAAGAGCTGTATTTATTGATTTTTGTATATGTTTCTTTTCTTCTTTAACAAAAAAGAATTGTTTTAGCTGCCATCAGCCAAAAGAGCATCCCGCGTAGAAACTAATAGAATAATTCAGTTCGTTTGTTAGTGCACATTTTTATTCTCTTTTAAGGAGAAACAAAATTATCAACCTAACAATTCACGAGCCTATCCCGCGGCCGAAACGAGACTGATTTGTATCACAACACTTCAAAACTCCTTGCTTTCCAGTCACAATACATAATAAAAAACAGGAAAAACAAAATAAATGGAGACATGTTTTCAGAATAAATCTTAGTAAAGACATTTCTGCACGACCATGAAATGCCTTTTTCCATTCTAGTTATAATCAGTAATACTAAGTCACCGTTTAATATCATTTGTATTTTAATGTCGCCTTTAACCACTCTGGTCCAAACCTCTATGACCTTAATCTCATTTTCTTAATTATAAAAGAGAGCGAAAATAAGGTTTTGATGATTTTTTTGCAAAAAAGGTTTTTTCTTCGAGGATTGAAACAAGTAATCAGTGAAATTTCATAGGTCCTAGTTGCATAACGTAGCTACGATCCATAAAACTATACTAAGTAGTTTGGCAGTCAGAACTACTAATACATAACTTGTCCTAATCATTTCCGGTGTCCAATATCTTTAAGCATTGCTCGCCAAATGATCCAGCTAGAATTCCATGCCTAAACATAGATGTACAGCCAGGCACTTGTTTTTCCATGGAAGTCTAGGCAGATACACATGTAAACAACACTTCTAAGCATAGATGATGATAACAGGGACAAGATTAGCCTCCTTATTGGTAAAATTTCAAACCCTACATAGAGAGTTCCAGACTCTGAAGGTGGGTGCTTGGTCGTGACTTGTGAAACCAAGCATTGAGCCTAGTGTTAATGGGACCTATGTGGACGGCATATGTCTCACTAGACACGTGTCTACGAAATGAAAATCCAGCTAGACATTCATGTGAACACCATTTTAGCAAACTAAATTTGTCTCAGGCTTCTATAACTGACACGACATTGCAGCATCCAGTCACTGGTCGTCATAGCGCAAAGCAGTATCAGTTTCTTGGGTTGCTACTCCTTAAAGCAGATGAAAATAGTATTTCTAGTGGTACATCAGGGTAGATCTAAGGCAACACGAATGAGTTATTTACGAAAAAGCATTTTAAGGTTAAAAAAAAGCATTATTTGCCGTAAATTTACGGTAATTGGTTTTAAATGGTAATTGACAATATTAACATTAATGGTTGTCACTTTTAAAATGTGCAACAAACCAAAATGGTATTATTGAAGGGTACAACAACCCAAGACGGTATTATTTTAAGGGTACAACAACCCAAAACGGTATTATTGGAAGGATACAACAACCCAAAATGGTATTATTGGAAGGGTACAACAACCCAAAATGGTATTACTGGAAAGGTGCAACAACCCAAAATAGTATTATTGGAATAGTACAACAACCCAAAATGATATTATTCACGGCAATGTGGGCGGTAATTATTCAAAATCAATTATTCTTGAACATATACACAGTAATTTCACCATAGCTTTTGAACGTTCCCACAACTACTAATGAAATTTATAAACGTTGGAATTTACAGGTTTTTTTTACTTTCAATAAATTTGGTTTATTAAATAAGTTAGCCAATGATTATGCATAATTGGATCCAGGTAGGCTATCAAGATTACTAGAATCCACGGCATAAATAAACATACCTCACAGAGGTCGGCTTACCCAACAAGAAAAATTCCGGCCATTGCAAGTCTAGAACCTTGAAAGGTTTGTCTTTATTGTGGAATAAATCAATCTACCTATCTTTGAGTATTTTTATGGTAAATTTTTAGAAATTTTAACTGGAAAAGTATTCGGAAGTTGAAATCTTCCAGGTTCCACGCCAGTATGTCTGAATACTAATTTATCACTAAATCCTGAATATTTGTAATTCCTTTGTTTATTTACGCTTCTTACTAAGTTCGGCCCCGATTTGTAAAGTTCATAACTTATCATAACTGGATTGGAAATCAGACAACTAAAAGAATACGCTTTTTTTTTATCCCAGATTTGAGGTGACGACCAATAGCCGTACTACTAGAAAAAGAAACTTTTTCGCTTGCTGACCAATGGTCTGCGTAGCACAAGTACCAATCTCCTGATTCTCTGCCTTCGGCCGGGAGTGGAATGCGTCGTTGGGGGCAGACCATCCAATGTTTCCCTTTTTTTCCCCAGATTTCTCCAGATACCCATTTAGAGCTGGTTCGACTCTGGCTGAGCTTACAGAGTCACACCTCTCACTCCCGTTCCCGACCAAAGGACCTGTGACACCAGGACTCGAACCCTTGTCCTCACAGACAAAGGATTTCAAGTCTAGCGCGCTAAACCCTCGGCTAGGACGATGCGCTACTAGAAGCAACTTTAAATTTCATTTGTAATACAGATATCGGTCTACCCAACACTTAATCGTAACTAATACTGCCTCGGACGACTATTAATCAGAAACTCAGAAACGTTGTAATTTTGCTGCCTACAAAGATTTTAATTGTATGAGAGTATTCTGTTTTAATGTATATATTATTTGAAAAAAACTACGTTTTCTAAAGAGTTAAAGAGGCTGAGTTACAAGGTCGAACCTTAAAACGTACAGGGATTAGGAGGCACAGTTGGGGGGCTGCCGCCCCCCAAACCCCCCGCTTTCGCAGCCTTTAAATAAAAAAAAAAAAAATTAAACTGAAAGTAAGGAGCGACATTAAATCTTAAAACGAACAGAAATTATTCCGTATATGAAAGAGGCTGTGCCCTCCTCAACGCCTCGCTCTTTACGCTAAAGTTTTTATTGTTTAAAAAAAGAGTTGTGAGAAAGTCAAACTTTAGCGTAAAGAGCGAGGCGTTGAGGAGGGCACAGCCTCTTTCATATACGGAATAATTTCTGTTCGTTTTAAGATTTAATGTCGCTCCTTACTTTCAGTTGAAAATTTTTTTTTTTTTATTTAAAGGCTGCGAAAGCGGGGGTTTGGGGGCGGCAGCCCCCCAACTGTGCCTCCTAATCCCTGTACGTTTTAAGGTTCGACCTTGTAACTCAGCCTCTTTAACTCTTTAGAAAACGTAGTTTTTTTCAAATAATTTCTGCACGTTTTTGTACAGTTTATTAGTTATTATTGCTTGACTAACTGTTAGCTGATCGTGTCAGGAGTTGAAGTTGGGGGGCTGCCGCCCCCCAAACCCCCCGCTTTCGCAGCCTTTAAATAAAAAAAAAAAAAAATTTAAACTGAAAGTAAGGAGCGACATTAAATCTTAAAACGAACAGAAATTATTCCGTATATGAAAGAGGCTGTGCCCTCCTCAACGCCTCGCTCTTTACGCATAAGTTTTTATTGTTTAAAAAAAGAGTTGTGAGAAAGTCAAACTTTAGCGTAAAGAGCGAGGCGTTGAGGAGGGCACAGCCTCTTTCATATACGGAATAATTTCTGTTCGTTTTAAGATTTAATGTCGCTCCTTACTTTCAGTTGGAAATTTTTTTTTTTTTATTTAAAGGCTGCGAAAGCGGGGGGTTTGGGGGGCGGCAGCCCCCCAACTGTGCCTCCTAATCCCTGTACGTTTTAAGGTTCGACCTTGTAACTCAGCCTCTTTAACTCTTTAGAAAACGTAGTTTTTTTCAAATAATTTCTGCACGTTTTTGTACAGTTTATTAGTTATTATTGCTTGACTAACTGTTAGCTGATCGTGTCAGGAGTTGAAGTTGGGGGGCTGCCGCCCCCCCAAACCCCCCGCTCTTGAACATTCTTGTGTTAAGGCTTTTAATTCCTGAATACTCAAATCACGTCGTACAGGGTGCCTCCTAATCCCTGTACGTTTTAAGGTTCGAACTTGTGACTCAGCCTCTTTAACAGCCCCCCCCCCCCCAACTGTGCCTCCTAATCCCTGTGCGTTTTAAGGGTTGACCTTGTAACTCAGCCTCTTTAACTCTTTAGAAAACGTAGTTTTTTTCAAATAATACACATAAACAGGTTAGACATGCTTTGTTATGAAAATTGACGCGCAGATATTTTCATAACAAAGCATGTCTAACCTGTTTATCTGTATTATTTGAAAAAAACTAAGGTTTTTCGTAAATGTAAATTCGGGGGATAATTTTTTCGGTCTGAAAATATCAAAAGGCCCTAACAGGTCGAATTCTGCTTCGAATGAGTCCTCATTCAACCGGATCCGTTGCCAACTGTGGCCTGTAGGCGTGGCTAAGAAAAAAAAAAAAAAGAAATGATGATGAATTTTAAGTGGCTATATTTGGTTTTTTGAAAACAGGGAAGGAGTGATCGGATTGAGCTGAAATTTCGAGGATAAGCTCCCGGGCCCTAGGAAAGCTTAACCTCTAAATTTCAGCCCAATCGGACAACGTTAAAGGGGGGCTGTGGTGGGAGGGTCCAAACTTCCGGCCCAGTTTACCCCATGAAGATAAAGTCGGAGGAGGATGAAATTTTGCAAGTTTCTTAGTTTGAGCTTGGGCTACAAAATGCGATTACCACCGTCTCTCTGCGACCTCTAGGACCTGAAATCGCTTAACATTGTGGTGGGTCGCCTCTTTATAGAGGCACAAGTGTGCCTCCTTGATTAAATCGGGACCAAAATCAAATGAGTCTACGGCAACACTAATTTACTCTGTCATGCCACTAAATCGAGGCCACAATCCAATTTGAATACCACTAGTTTACTTTTTGTTAGCTGAAAATTTAAGAGTTTGAACATAGAATAGAAATTGGAACAATAGTTCGCCACTAAATAGAATTGGGATACCACTAATTTACGAGCTTTGAAGAGTTAGATTTCGTATTTCCGATTTTGACTTCGTCGTCCAAACTGAACACTTATTTATCCTAGCCTTCCACGCAGGCACAAACAAGTTCAAAGAAACAAACCTTCAGTAGGAAGAGAAGAATACCAGCCATTCCATGTGCGCCACCTAGATAATAAGAATCATGCCATTTGTACATCAAAGGAGCTCCAAGCTCTGGATGTTTTTTAGCCAAGTCCTCACCAGATGAAATCATCGAACATACAACCTAAAAAACATATTAAGTTGGCTAAATTACTTCTTATTAGCAAATCCTCAGTGTAAGTAAATGACAAAAAAAAAACAGGATTTTGCTCTTTTGCTTTCAAAAACTCTGATCTCTGATCTGATTTTTCGTAAAATCTAGATGCATTCTAATGCTGTATATAATCAATCATGAAGGAAAAAACACTTTTTTTCATCAATCTGAACAAACACCAGGTTATTTCATTACCTGGGTTGAACTGAGTTTTTGTTGGTATAAAAATTCTCTTTAACATATTCTTCAATTTTGTATTAAGTCTCAAAATTGATTAATCGTTTCAGCTCTTTTCGAAGACCGTTATCAATTCCTAAATTGAAATTTGTGATAAAGTTACAAAAGGTAAAACATTCCTAGACTCAAATCAACTGACGATTTGATTGTCCTAAATGAAAATGTTAGCAAAATGAATGGTTTTTTGGAGGTGCTGAGAGTTTACGGTGCAAAAATAGGTTTAAAAATTAATGTTAAGAAGACTAAGTCGCTTAGAAAAGGAATAAATAAAGGTGAAGAGGTGATGTTGGGTAACGAGAAGATCGATCAAGTGAATACCTTCACTTACCTTAGTAGTATTATTAGTAAATAAGGTGGGCAGGTGAAGATGTTAAAATTAGAATAGCCAAGACCCAGGGTGTTTTTTCGCAATTGAAAAAGTTTGGAAGAATAGGAAGATAAGTCTGCGAACCAACACTAGGATATTGGAAGCTATACTGATGACAGTGATTAAGAGTGGTTCTGAAACAAGGGCAGGGACTTCGGAAGACAGTGGAGGATTTGTTAGATGTTTTCCAGAGGTATTGTCTACGGATTGTTTTACGTACTTGTTTCACTGACCATATGTCAAACAGTGAGCTGTACAAAAATGTGGTTCCTAAGGCTGTTACTAAGGCTGTAACGAGAGAAAAATTGAGATGGCTAGAACGCGTTTTGCGGATGAAAGACGACAAATTGGCAAAGCCCGTCCTTTTCAGCCATCCAACTAGGGCCAAACGAAAAGCAGGTCATCCCGAATGGGATGGAAAGAGGTTGTAAGAAAGGATTTAAAGGAAATTGGAACTTCTTGGGAGGATATAAAGAGGTGCTTTGAACAGACTGGGATGGAGGAGGATCATGGGCAGCTGTGTTGGGCTCAGGCTGCTTGGTGCTATAGGGAGTTGTTTTTAGTAGCAGTAGTAGTAGTAGTAGGGTGACTTTGACGAAAACAAAAAGTTTATTTAAAACAGGGCGATTGAGGCTACTATAAAAAATAATGAGACAGGGTTTGTCTATAATAAAATTAACAATAGAGGCCACTTTTTAAGAACTTGAAGCTTATACGCTTTCTTAAGTCAAGATTAACTTCGCTTTTAAGTAAAATGATATACACAGCAATACAATAGTTTAGAATATTGTACTCATTAAGAAGACTATGTCTGAGAATCTAACACTCAAACGTGGGCAGGATGAGAATCTACAAACTAGTCTATAGGATTATCCATCCCTGCATTCCAGTAGTCCCTTGAAATCGAAATTTCAGATTGAACACTTAAAACCATGATCATTTATTATTGATACACTGATATGTTATTGAATTGAATTTATTGAATACCCGTCGAATTAGAAAAAATAATGAAGGAGCAAAACAACAAAAAGAAAAACCAAAGAAAAATCACAAAACACAACAAAACAAAGGAATCAACAAATAAACAAACATTACATATATAGAAAAAAACCATAACTAATAAAACAAATCACCCGGCTACTGTAGAAGTAAATTGTGCCACTGGTGGTTATGAACCTTTGAATGATAATTTTGAATTTCTTTCTCAACTGCTACATACGGTTTTGCGATCTTGTAGTGTTTAAAGAATTTTGTATTTCGATTCCATGGGGGAAGGCGAAATAGGTATATGGCAAACTTGAAATAATGAGACCTAGTTTATTTCTATTTATTTGAGCAAAAATCCTCCAAAGGGTACGCAATAAAGAATATGGGGCATTACAATAGTGTTATACAGAGTTACGAGTGCTGCTCTATTAAGGCGAAGCTTTGCTTTAATAAATGAAGCATATGCAATGTAAATGCGGCACTGAATATGAGATATTAGCAGCTGACGAGTATGCTTTACCCATCCCATTAGTGTTGTGGCTTCACATAAATAATGCAAAGACACATTATTCAGGCACATACTGTTAAATACTGTATGAAAAAAAAGAAGCTCTTCAGTAAAATTATGAAAACACAAACATTAGGTAAGACCTTATAAAGCAAGATGATACCCTTTAAAGGGTAGTTATTTCCATCGACTTATTACTAAAATAAACATCAGATAATATTGAGAAGCATTACAATGCGCGAGCAGGTAAAAACAATATACTACGCATCTAACAACAAAAGTGGTAGCAGAGGTAGCAATTCACAAAAATGTTGGATGGGAGGAGGGCAATTTTTTTCAGTAAAAATAACAAAAAAAAATATTTGCCAATGAAAATACGAAAAAAAAAAATCAAAACTGGGGGGGGGGTTGCCGCCATGGCAACAATGGTGAAAATCGTTTAGCTAGATTGTTAGGTATGAACAAAATGCCTGTCTTCTTTGAACACCTGAAAAAAATAAATACAGAAACTTTATAAGCCATATGGATGCAAAAGCGCCAGGAGCTTTTTGGGCCAGCGCCAGGAAAACACATCTTGTCTAAAATTTATTATAAATTAATACATTATAGTTCTTTCACAAAAACTCAGGATATTGGTACCTTCTTTTATAATAATATGGTATGTCTCATAAAAAAAAAAAAAAATGCTTTCCAGTTTTGAAAACAAAAAAGCTAAGAAGAGAAGCTGTATAGCCATAGGTCCGATAAATTAACATCCCTGATAGCGTGCCTGTTTGATAAGTAAATCTCAAATCACACTGAGCTTCAATAAGGCTCCAAATGAAAATTGAGGACGAATAGGACTCAAATGAAACAATTCCAAAGTTTTACTTTCTCTTTAAAAGTTTTACTGTTATTCTTTTTTACTTTCCTGTGTCTATAGGGGCAGATTCCCTACAATCACTTTTGTTCCTTGAAGAGGACTCCCTATATTCAATTCCTTGAATCAAATGAGTCCCCTTTCAAGTCTCTTCGACCACAAATGCTATATAAAGTTGTCTGGTAAAAAAAACTAATAAAGAAACATAAATTAACACATATGAGACGTATCACTCTTTACTAGTCAATACTAGGATGTTAACTCTGATTAAAAGACAACTTTTACTTCATTTATTGAAGGGAGCATCTTCCGAAAGGAACAACCCATGAACTACCACCCCTGATAGCGTACCTGTTAGATAAGTGGATCTTTAATCACATTGTTATTAATGTCTTCTCGTACCAGAAGTAAAGCCAAGAAATAGCCAGCTGACACCTAACAGAGCCAACTGACACCCCATAAACTAAAGGCTCCGATAGCGTACCTGTTTGACAAGTGAATCTTCAATCACATTGTTGTTAATCTCTTCTCGCGCCAGAAGTAGAGCCGAGAGATAGCCAGCTCTGCCATATAGTACCTCGTCAGAAAGTTTAGTCCCAATTTTGTCGACATGATGGGAATTGGCTTGTTCCTTTAACCTGAAATGATAAAAATACTCCCAGTTTCAAGATAAAAAAAGGAAGATCGCAAAAGGACTTATAACACAAATTTTCTCCACTTTAGGGAGAAAAACGATTTAATGTTTATTGTCCCCCTAATTTATGGTATATGGTCCCCCTAATTTATAAATTAATTTATATAACTTATAAACCCTAATTTATTATACCCCTAAATTATGGTATAATGGTCCCCCTAATTTATAAACTAGTCTTCGTCACCTGACTATTCTTCGATTTCTGGCCATTTCTTCAATTCATTCTACTCTTCAATTCATGACTATTTCTTCATTACTTTCTCCTTCTTAAATGAGATCTTTTCAAAAATATAGAAAATCAATCGGTCAATTATACTGATTAGCAGATTAAAAATATTGCTTCAACAAACCAAAAATGACCAATGTTCCTTTCAAAAGTTCTATTTGGCCATCAATTTTTATAATTTTGAATAAAATAAAATAAAAAGTTTTGAAGAAAAAACCGCCTTTTTAAAAAGTAAAATTAAAGTAGAAGTCACAATTACTATTTTGAAAAATAAAAAACACACTGTTCGAAATAAAAAAATTAAGTGAAGCGCAAATGGACTCTCTTTTCACCAGACGAACTGCATACAGTCACATGTACTGTATACAACTATATATAGTAAAAGAAATACAATTGTTATATATTTATACGTATTGAATTGTTGTACCATCTATATAAAACCTACTTAATTTCGTATAGCATATATAATACGTTTACTTCATATGCATATATATATATATAAATGCAAAATATTCTATATTCATTATGTAGAAGTAAGATCACAAAACCAGTGAATTAATCAAACATCTAGGAATTAAAAAAAACACAGTAGCATTAATTTTGGGACAAGGCTGTGCCCTCGCTATTTGCTGCCCCCCCCCCCCCCATTGATTTAAAAAAAACACATTTTCGGTGGCATTTTCATTGAAACAATTGAAAAACATGACAATTTGCCCCCTATGGATTTTGAAAAATACATTTTGCTCCTCCCCCTAAGTTTTCATGAATTCACGCAACTGAACCAAAACGTAGTGGATGACAAAATCTTGGAAAGCTATTGAGCTAGGTGAATAGCACTTTCAGGAATGAAAGTGCAGTCTAGATTAGGTCTAACTTGGTCTACCTAAAGCAAAGGAAATTGTATTTTTATGCTGACATCAAATATGTGGAATTCATTAGTTTTGAATTTGTCAATTAAAAGCCATGTTTAATTTAGAACCATCTCATTTGTTCATTTGCAGTCTAACAGATCTTGACAAAAAAAAAAAATAAAAAATATTAGATCAGATGAACGGTGTCTTATTTTGACATTGTTTATATCTAGCATAAACCGCGTAAAAGAGTGAACTGCGTGACTGTTCTATTTTGGTGTGAACAGTTTTGCTTCATATTATTCAAAAGTCTTTATTATTAAAAATCATTTAAAATTAAAATCCAACATTTAAAAAACAACAAATTACATAATTTTTAATATTGGGAAATAGTGACAGAAGGTCTTCCTTCTAAATTTTGTTTCTTACTCTGTAACATTCCTCAGAAAAATTTCAAATCATATCACTTTCTATTCGCTCTGCAAGTAATCTGTCGCGTCCCTGCAAAAAAAAAAAAAAAAAAAAAAAAAAAGAAAAAAAAAAAAAAAAAAAAAAAAAAAAAAAAAAAAAAAAAAAAAATGGTGCAGTCTAGAGATGAATACAAGGCCCAGAAAAAACACCATCGATGTTTTGAAGGGATTTATAAACAAACAAACAAAAATACACAATTTTTATTATTATTTTAGAACAAAATTATCATGCAATTTTACTATTATAACAATAATTTTTATTGCTCTAAAAGCCTTAGGGTCAAGGCAATACAAAATGAAAAATTCGATAATTAAATCACATTGTATAAACAAAAACATAACGAAAATTGCCAAAATATATTTCTGTGGTCCATTACTAGTCTGAGAAACCGTCATAACCTTCCAATACAAGCAAAAGATTCATCAGTCACTATACTCACCAGTCATCAAACCTACTTTCTCTACACATTTTATTTCGCAACTCATTCAGTTCTTTGAACTGCTACATGATATAACCCACAATGTCATCCATACATTCACGCATAGGGATACGTCAAAACCATCCTGTCCTTGCATTCTCCCTAAATATTTTTTTCTTGTCTCAAGGGGTAAACTATTCCCCCTCAATGCAATAATATGTTTTAGTTCCTTCTTCATTAATTCATCTCCCCTTCACAAAATGTCTCTTTTACCCACTGTGTAGAGGCGCAGGGAATCAGAAAGGTTTTCATGCTGAATCTGTACCCCTTGATCACATAAAATATTTCCTATCATTTTTGCAACCTCACTAACTAAACTTAGTCCAATATCCCATATGTCCCAAACACCATAATCTTGTAAAATCCTCCATTTATTTGTAACAGCAATGAATTTGGAGACTCATCTCTAAGAGCTTCTAAATAAGCCGATTTAAGTAGCCGCACTTAGCCAAAAAAATTACCCTGCAAACTTTACTATATTTGGTTTTCAAGGTCACACTGCAGCTTTCACCGGAAGTTTTCCATAGTTCTCCGTGTCATTTCCGGTGAAATGGAAGTCATGTCCGGGTGATTGCCTCCTGCAGAACCGGCAGGGTTGTAAGACAAACGGATTTTGTGTGCGAGCATTTTTTTTTAAGTCTAAGCAGGATTCCTCGTGTACTCATTGCAGATAGCCCCAGGGCAGTCGCCTGTTTAAGCACTCGACGTATTAGAGATTGCTCAATTGAGGCTATAAATGCACCACATTTTCAGGTGCTGCGCCAGCCAGAGGTTGGCCAGGAGTTTTTTTTTTAGTGCAGCACCTGCTGCTCTGTAGTTTGATGCCCAAATTTGAACAGTTTATTTCTATCTGTAACAGAATCATATCGGCAGAGTTTTAACCAAATGTGAAGTGCTCGCTGAGTACTAATCACAGAACAATCACTATAAATATAGTCCTACCCAACAAACATGTGATGCTCACCGCAGGGCATCACACATTGTAAAAGGCATATGCGCTACTCTCTATAGATACCCAATCCACCACTGTAACACAACAACAAAGGACACAACATCTTCTCTAATACAGTAGGCATTATTGCCAGACCCTGTGTTTAATAATTTTTGTTCCTTCCCCTACAAGACGGACACTGGAACATTAAGAAAAACTGGAGAATTGAGAAACTGAGAGGAAGTAAGAGGAAGTTTGAAAGATCTAAAACTGAACTGGCTAGCCATGACAAAAAACAAAGAGAGAGAGAAATATCACGAAAAAAAGCAAAAAAAAAAACGAAAACAAACGGGACTACGGCCAGTAGAAGGAGAAGACAAAACTAAAACCACGCAGATATTTCGTCTGTTTGAAACAAGCCGTCTTCAACGCTAAGAAAACAAAGATGAAAACTAAAATAAACTAAAATCAAATAAAATCCTAAACCTAAAAGGAAATAAAATAACCCAAAAGAAATAAAAACAACAAATATCTATCTATACATACAATTGTCGCTATTGTGACTGAACGCCACAGAAGTTAAATAGAGCTGCTTCAATGAAAACACTAAAGTGACAGTATAAAATAAAATAAAACGAATATGAAATTAATTATTAAGTTGCGAAACAATCCTTTTGCTTGCTACTACTGTTGCAATTCTCCTAGGTTTTGTATTTAATCTAGTCCCTTGGTAGCATAGACGCCTTGTTTCATACAGGCGAGGTATTTGCGTCGTTTTTGTTTTGTCTTTTCTTTCTACTGATCCCGTTTACTTTCTTTTCGTAAGATTTCTCTCTCTCTCTCTCTCTCTCTCTCTCTCTCTCTCTCTCTCTCCCTTTATTCTTCAAAGTAGCTAGTTTTGACTAGTCCTAGTTAAACACCGAGGGGGCCTCAGTTACTGATATACAGTTCTATGGAGAGAAGAAATGAGCATTTTGAGGGAATGTTAAACCACGAAATGGTTTGAGGAAGAAAATAGTAAGAAAGTTTATAATAATTTAGAAGCAAAAGAACATTTTCTATCCAAGGAGGAGCTGAAAAGACAAATGAGATCGGGAGATGACAAAACTGTAACTCCTGGTAATGTGGTATACGAGTCTCTGAAATACGGTAGTAATAAAGTTAACCATAAGATACTGGAAATTATAAATATAACTTTACATGAAACGGGAAAACTTAGTGACTTCTTGAAAAAACGAAAACTTAATTCGAGCACTTTATAAGAAAGATGACAAGAGTAGATGAAACAATTATACAGGCATTAGATTTCGGTAGGAAATAAATTGCTTAGTATGATGACACTTATTACACCGCTACGTTGAAACCATTGTTAATATTTACCTGATATAAGTCACCAAATCAAACGAGTTTTATTTTCACTATGTAGATGATGATTCAGTTAGTCTTCTGCTAGACAGGGATGTTCGCAGAGGGGGCAGGGGGCTAGGTCTCCCTTCCTTTCGAAATCCCATATTTTCCTGAATTTCTTAGGCACGTCTTATTCAAATTCAAATAAAACTTTTTTTTTATTATTACCCACCCCATAACTTTTTATTACATAAATTGCTTAGTATGATAAATTGCTTAGTGTGATCATACTTATTATACTAAGAGATGCTGTAGATGAAGTGCTAAGAGAAGAACAGCGTAGTTCTAAGAAAGGGGGGGGGGATGCGTTGACCACGTTTTCCTGCTTAGATTAATAATTGAGAAGTTTTAAAATCATAGGGTTCTTTTAGTCGTGAGTTTTGCAGAATATGGACAGGCATTTGACTCAGAATGTAAAAAAGCTTCAGTGGAGTTCCTATATTTATTATAGTTATATGCTATACCAGATAAGTATGCTAAATGGATTAGTGCTATGCATGCGAGTAATATTACTGCTATTATAGTAAGTGAGTAGTGAGGTAGTAAGTGAGGTTGGTAGTTGGTTTGGACTCAGCATCTAGAAAGAGTTACGTAGTAACGTCGTTTATGTAGACTACTTTAAAAGATTTTGTCCTAAGCAACATGGCAAAGTCCAAGGGAGAACATGGAATCAGATGGGAAGGTATAACACCTCTAGACATATATTATTCATGTGATTTCAGTGCCCTAGGTAAAATCGTTAGCGAAATGAATGAATTTTTAAGGTTCGGAAAGTTCCCAAGAATTAGCATTTCTAAACAATTACTATTTTACCATAGAATTCGCTTGTTTTTTGTTGTTGTTGTTTTATAGAGAGCGGAAGGACCTCAGAGGCCTATCCCCTCCCTCACACTAAAATCCTGTGCGTTCACCACCCTCTTCTTCCCTTTCTTACAAAGTACAGCAAAAGAAACAGTTTTCAGACTTAGTTGTCGGGGAATCCGAAATTGAAAATAGTAGCCCAGAATTCACACTCATAATGCAGCACAACGTATGCAAATAAGATGGCGTGACACATACAATGTGAAAATCGGACCGTGCGTCATCCTCACAAAATTTACTGCATGTATTCCAAATTTTCGAATACAATCAAAACCTTTCGTTACTATTATCACAACTGGGTTGCAAAATAAAAGAATATTGTTTGAAAAATATGAAGACTTGAATTACGCAAGCAATATTTATGCCAGGTAGATGGAGTGCTATATAAACCATTGGAATTAGAGCTAAAGCCCTGTTTTTTCAAAAACGATCGTTCCAATTCATCTTTCATCATTCCTGGTTAACTATGTTTCTCCAAGAATTAAGTTAAATAAAGAGGAACTTGCTCTAGTAGTATTTTCTAATAATCCCAAACGAATTTAAATTAGATTGTGCAGGTCAGGAAGGATTCCTTAATAAGACTAAATTTTCGAAAAAAAAAAATCCACAACAGGAGAGCTAAATTAAACAGTATTGAAATGATTTCTAAAACAAATAGTCCTGTAGCGACCGTTCATGAGTCACATACAAAATTTCATCGTATTTAGTGATAACATAGTGGTAACAACATACACTAAAAAATAAAAACAAAGTAATAGTGATGGCAGGCCTTGCTAAGAAAAAAAAAGGCTGTAAAGACTGGAACTTACTTGCCAATATAAAGTTCCGATTTTTGTGTGTCTCCAAGACGATGATAAATAATAGCCCCCAGAGTGAATGGCCCAGCATCACCAGTAAGAAGAGGCAAATATTTCCCACGACAAAGAGCTACTGATCTTTCAACATATTTTCTTGCAGTCTGTAAAGAGATATTCAGATCCATTTATTCTTTTTAGAAATTATATAAATTGAAATTCTTACTAAAACTAGAAGCAAACTAAATTCATGAACGAGTGAGAAAACAACCTCACCATGCATCAAAATCCATCAGTAGAAAATTGAGTCTATAATCTGTGTGTACGTAATATAAATAGTAGTGCAGCCAGAGAGACACTATCCCTTTGAAATGAAGAACATGCTTTTCGATTATCTTCCTGCGGTTAACCCCCCCATGAATATGCGTTCTATCCTCCCAAAAGGAACCCCACAAAAGGGTACTAGTTAGAAACTACTTGGTTAAATGTACAAAAGGTAGAAAACAGGACAGGTAAGCATAGTTGAAAAAGGAAACCATTAAAAACTTATTACCATTAAGAGGATAACAGAATCCTTACAAACGCTTACAAACGCAGAGCTGGTCTGAAATTCAATTGATTTTTATAAAAGCACATAAACCGTGTATCATTCAATTTTCATGGGTAGAGGGAGCACAAGAGGGGCTTAGACTGGGTTGGCGAGCAAAAAAAAAAGAAAAAAAAACTTCGAAATTCAGGCCTACAAAGATGTAAAGAAGAAAAAAGAGAAAAAAAAAAGTCAATCCTTTATCTGACATCGTATTTTGACATTGTTAAAATATAAAAATAGAAAATTTAAGAATTATTTAAAATTACAGACACCTGAGTCGTTTGAAGAATTCAGAGTTTATAGGAATAAGCCAAATTCAATTATCAGACATGAGAAGAGAAAATATTATAAAGAGAAATTTTTGGAGTATCAATCGGATATGAGAAAAACAATGCAATTGATAAATGAAAAGATACGTCCTCATAGTCGTAAAAGTACTAGTGTTAATTGCCTTGTTTTAAATGGAGAAAATTTTACAGAACCGACTGAAATTTTAAATTCTTTTGGAGATTGTTTCAGTAATATTGGTTCTAGACTTGCATCGACTATGAATATGCAACTGAATTCCCCATCTGTTCCAGTTAATGAGCAATATACAGAAAATTCGTTTTCTTTTTCTGGGATTAAGCCTCATGAGATTGAAAAAGCTATTCTGAAGCTTAAACGGAGTTTTTCTAAGGAAGAATTTGGATTTTCGGCTCAAACCATAAAGCAAATAGCGTCGAGCATTTCACCTTTGTTAGCACATATCTTTAATCTATCACTTATGCATGGGATTTTTCCTGAGCTTTTAAAAAAAGCAAATGTTATAGCATTACCTAAAGCTGGGAGTTCAACTGACCCTTCAGATTATAGAGGCATTTCTCTACTTTCGATTTTCAGCAAAATTTTGGAAAAACTTGCAAATAGTCGATTACAAAAATATTTATTTGATAGTAAGATTTTACACACGTCTCAATATGGTTTTATAAAAGTGCTTCTTTTTAAACTCAAGTCTTATGGGTTTTCAGAACAAGTTGTTAAATGTTTTGCATCTTACCTTTCTGGGAGACGGCTAGATTCTGTAGATAAATCTCGTGATCTCCGTTTCGAAACTTTTCCGATTAATTACGGAGTGCCTCAGGGCTCTGTCCTTGGGCCTATTCTTTTTCTTCTTTTTATAAATGATTTGCCAGAAGTTTTGCCTCTTTGTAAAATTATAATGTTTGCTGATGATGTAGTAATTTTTGCTTCTCACCGGGACCTATCAGTTCTTTTCCAGAACCTCGAATGTACGTTACTAACTGTATCTGATTGGTATTCAAGGAATTTACTAGCTCTTAATGAAAAAAAATGCCAGCATATTTTATTTTCGCGAACTGGATCAGTAGTGTCAGATTGCTTCTCTCTTTTCTTGAATGGTCTTGAATTAAAACGGGCAGATCAGTTCAAATATCTTGGAATTATTTCAGATGAAAATTTGTCGTTTCATAAATATGTAAAAACACTGTCGTTAAAAACTTCCCAAAAAATTGGCATGCTAACTCGTCTTCGTCATTTATTTCCTAAGGCTATTCTAAAATCTATTTATTATTCTTTCGCCCACCCATATTTTCTTTATTGCATTTCGGTTTGGGCATCTACCTTTTAGTCTGTTTTCAAATCTCTCCAAATACTTCAGAATAAAGCATTGAGGATTCTTTTCAATGTTGATTTCAGATCTTCAGTTAGACACCTATATGAGACTTCAGGATTTTTTTTTCTTTGGACCAACTTCATTTAATTTCTATCTCTAGTTTTTGCCACGATTATCAATATAGTAATTTACCTGTAAATTTCTCCGGTATTTTCCAACTAATTCTCAATTTCATAATTATCCTACTACGCATCGTTCAGACTTTTTGTGCGAAATTCGCCCGACATCGAGAGCGGGATTCAGCATCCGTCACACTGGGCCAAAAATCTGGAACTCAATTCCAGCATCAGTTCGAGAATGCAGCAACAAGCGACATTTTCCAAGACTGGTGAAGGAATATCTTATGACATGCTAAGCATTTTGTTCATTAGGGTTTTCTTTTTCGTTGTTGTAAAATTTAGTTAGAAAATGCTGTGTATTTTCGTTGGCAATATTTTCAGCGCTAAAGTATGCCACCAGGCATGTGCGCTGTTTTGTGACATTGAAATATTCTACTCTAGGCCTACTCTACTGTTCCTGATGCCAAACTTCAACAGTCTCCAGTAGCAAGACTTCTAGCTATCGAAATGGTGAACATTGAAAAAGAAGGTTTAATCTCGGATACACCTCTGATTTAATACTTTAATAGATACAGTAGAGGTTCTGGCCTCTCTTGCGCCCGCGGCGAAATCTTGCTTAGCACCCCACCCCTATCTCTCGAAAATTTTCAGGCCAAATTTTAGCAAAATTTTATGGATTCAATTTGATTATACTTACTGCCGACTGCATCCTCTACTTTATTTTAATAAAAATTAAATTTTCAAAATTACAAAATGATTATAACCGTTAGATTATTTATTTAAAATTTTTGCGCCCCTAAAATTTCTGTGCCCGAGGCAAGAGCCCCCTCTGTCCCCCCTAAACCACCTCTGAATAGATACAACAATTATAATCCCTAGGCACCTCCACAGAGTTTTTTTTGCGGGGGATGGGGCTATTTTTGAAAACCAATGTTCATGTAAACCGAAAGTATTATAAATATCAGGCGACATTTTTAGAGCAATTATTAAAATAATAAGCCTTCAACAGGTCTGGAGCCCCTCTCCCTATAGTGTATACTTGATGGCCAAATCCCATGTCTAAAGTACACTTCCCAGCCTATTGACACTACCGTATCAGTAACATCATTATTGTGGTGTTTTTTTCTTGGGAAGACAACAATCTATTCATGAATGACAACAGTTGAATTGCTGACCTATAATCAGTAGATTCTAAAAAATTGAGAAGTAAGTGACGGACATTACATTTTTCAGTTCTTATTACTTTTAATGACACTAAAATAATTAACTGCATTATTGTGATAATGAACTGCATCAACTGCATAATTGTTGGTAGTTCGACGAGTGATTATTTATTGACGCTCGTCAGTACACCTGATGACTAAACAGCAAGGGAGTCGTTTGGGGGTGGCAAGGGGGGGGGGGGCAGTTGTCCCCCCCAATAATGTGGAGAAAAAAATATTATACATCCCATGCCCTTTGACTATCCAGATATGGACCCCTCTTGCCCCCCCCCCCCAATAAAAATGCTGGAGAATCGACCCTGCTAAACAGATATATGATTTTTTAGCTTGGCTTCTTTTCTTGCCACTCAAATTTGTATTTTTCAAAATATACAGAAAAATGTGTCTTTCATTGGCAATACTTACTATGCTTGACTTTACTTAGCCTAGTAGGTAGGTTTTTTAACGAGAGCTCTTTGAAAATTAATCTCTTACGTTTTTTATGACCTTTCTAACTATCGGAATTGGAAAAGAAATAAATGAAAGAAACATTCTATGTTGAGTAGGTTTGAAAAAAAAAAAACGTTTTTTTCACGAAATTTTTCTTGAAGCTACGCCCATAGTGAATACCACAGATAGCTTATGATCGCTTCTCGTCACTAGTAGACTTCGGATGACAGATGTGCAACTCTCTTCAAGAGATTTTGCGAATTTTAGGAAACTTCGTACAGGACAAAGAAACCCTATTTTACTAAGAAATGCTAAGAAGAGTAGCCTAATAGCCTTATTGAAATGATGACCAAAATCTGCTGTTGTAATGAAACTATACCCCCTCTGATTTGGCTCTCGATTTTTGTATTATCTCTATAGCTTATTTCAAGCAAATCATGACATTTATCTCAATAGACATTTTTTTGTTTTCCTGATGTAGATTTTTTTTTCATGCATTTACAGTCTTTGCAATTTACCTCTAAGGCACCGCTTATTTTCGGTTTGGTTTCCAGAAGGTAATACAAGTATGCATAGCCAGCAACTCCAGTGTATACTGACCCATCAGTCCAATCTGTTCCATTTTCAAGATTTGATTCAAAATGAGATAGAAGCTTTTCAGTGCCCTCAGAGATCTTGGTCTTAAATGAAGAGGAAATCTGCAAAATAATGAGACATAAGATTTATTTGAAATAATAAGCAAGCTTCTCTAAAGAGAAATCCCTGGAAAATCCAGTGCTAGAAATCCGATTTTGTTAGAAGCACTTACTTTTTTTTCACATATATTTTTCCCAAAATCCTACTTAGTTAGAAAAGTGGCTATGGAGCCCTACTCTTGGGTGAGCCTGTAGAAACATCTACGATTTTTTTTTATTCCTTTTGTTCTAAATTTCTTCCAAAGAAAAAAGAAGGAATACTTTCTTATGGTTAAGTGGTAAAAAAGGGCTTTAATTTTACTGGTTTACATCTGTGATGTACTATTGTAAGCCAATTACATTATTCCTTAAACGAAACCTAAAAAGGAAGCTAATAACCCATCTTGTGAAACCTAAAAAGGAAGCTAATAACCCATCTTGTGAAACCTGATTTGTTCATTAGTTTTCTGTGTGAAATATTAAGCCAGTAAAAAAAAAAAAAAAAAGTCAAATTCCAGCTGATTGGTTCTTCTGTAAGAAATTGTTAGCCAGTGAAAAAGAACAAAAGTTCTTCTTCTTCTTCTATTTAACAGCAGGCGGGCTTTTCAGTAAAACTATTTAGCCCTTTTCCTTTTGCTTCACTCTGTGGGCTACAGAGCTACTGGCTTGATTGCCTCATATTTATTAGATATATTCAAATATCTTTCAGCAGATCTTTTGACTCTAGGAGTTCAAATATAAGATGATAGATGTCGATTTCTATGCTCTGTGTGCAGGTATAGTTGGCTAGGCTCTTGGCTGATAGTGGGATTTTGTGGTGTTTGAAGTATTTTAACAGTTTACAAAGCAAGGTATGTTGTGCAGACGTCAGCATATTACATTCAAATAGGCAATGGTCAATTGTTTCATTATTCATATTACAATGCCTGCAAAGAGGGGACAGGGGAATTGAGCCACTTGAATTAGAAAGCTTATATGAGAATGCAAGGAAATTTAGTCCATTTGTTCCAGAACGAATTCTATGATAAATTTTAGAAAGATACTTATTGGGAAAGGGGGAAAGGATAGGATTAATCTTATTAAAATTAATATCTGATAGCCTCCATCGGTAAATATCTCTAATTGGGATTGGTCTCCCACTTGGCTGGTCAATATTTATAGCATTTTTTGCTATTTCATCAACCTGATGATAACCACTTATGCCAGAGTGGCTAGGAATGTACTGAAAGTAAGTTTTTATGCCACTTGAAGCAAGATTATCAATAATACTGAGACAATGATAAGTGTCAATGTCCAACTTATATTGAGGAGCTGAGGCCAGCAACTCAAGGCTTGATAAAGAGTCGGAATAGATGATAATATTATTCGAATTTTCAATCAAAGGTTGGTTTTGCTTAAGGTGTTCTAATGCCATGATTATGGCATTTAACTCAGCAGACATTATAGATAAATTATTAAATAATCTCTCGCCCATTGCAATTTTCAGGTGAGGAAGGAAAACACCACTTGCAACCTTCTCATCCATTTTTGACCCATCAACAAATATTTGGAAGTGATTTTTATAGGTAATTGTATTAAGTTCTGCAAATTTTTTCTGGACAAAAGCAATGGGGGTTAAATCTTTATTCCATTTTGAAAATTCAGTATTTATTATGGGAAATGACCAATTCCATGGAGGGGATTGGGGGAAAGTAGGTGCAATAGACTTTGCTGGTACAGGGAACTTCTTTTGAATATTGGCATACTCATCTGCAATACCTCTATACATGGCTGGATTTCTTAACCAATTATGTAATGTGTGTGAGCTATTTGATTCAATTTTTGTAAGATGTTTTATCAAGAGAAAGCTACGTCTCTCCCTTATTGTTGTTAATCCACTCTCCATAAGCAGAAACTTGGTGCTTGTGGGTTTCCTAAGACCAAATATGAGACGTATTATATCATTTTGTGTTGTTTCAATTTTTTGCATCTGGGTCTTTGCACATGCACCATAGACAATGAGCCCATAGTCAATATGGGGTCTTATATGTGATTTATAAAACTGGAGTAAGGTTTTCTCCTTACAACCCCAGGGTGTGGAAAGAAGTCTTTTTAGTATATTTGCTTTTCTATAACATTTTTTTATTGTGTTTGAAATGTGGAGGTGGAAATTAAGTTTTTGGTCAAGCATGAGACCTAGGTAATTAATATTATTATCTTCTGGAATAGTTGTTTTATTTAGAGTTAGTTTTGCATTAACATGGTTTCGCTTCCGGTGAAATTGGATTATTTTTGACTTGGTGGGTGCAATGGGTAAATCTGAATGTTGAGAGAATTTTCAAACTGGAAAAGTGACTTTTGCAGATTTGACTGTGCTATCTGAAAGGTGTTGCCAGATGACCATAGCACCAGATCATCAGCATATTGTAGATTCGTGTGGGGTAGGTTCATGTCCCAGAGATATAGGGCAAAAAGGAGGCAACTGAGGACTGCTCCCTGAGGTAGGCCTTTGGATATTGTCTTTTGGGGTGAAGAGGCTGAACCAACACAAACAATGAAACTTCGCACTTCTATGAAGGATTTAATAAAGGATACTAGCTTAGGAGGTACTCCAAGGTTTGCAAGTTTATTTAAAAGGATTTGGTGGTTCACATTGTCATAAGCTCCTTCAAAATCTAGGAAAGCTGCCACTAGGATATTATTTTTTGAGAAAGATTCATTTATTGCATTTGTTAGCAAAATGAAAGCATCTGTTGAGGAGTGGTATTTCCTGAATCCAGTTTGAGTGTGTGGGATCATGTTATTTTTCTCAACAAACCAGAGGAGTCTGTGATAAATCATTTTCTCCATTATTTTCCCCATCACAGGTGTAATCATTATGGGCCTATAAGACTCAGGGTTATCATTTGGTTTATTTTTCTTTAGGATTGGTAGGAGGGACGAACATTTCCATATATTGGGGAACCTAGAAGATGCCCAAGCGTGATTATAACAATTTAGCAGTTCTTGTTTGTATGAAGGTGTGAGATTCTTTATCCATGTAGGGTGTATATTGTCATAGCTACTGCTAGTTTTGGACCTAATATGATGTATTGCATTATTCAATTCCTGGATTGAAAATGGATTAGTTATGTACTCGGATCCTGGGCGTGGTTGGTAACTAGGGTTCATAGGAATTGTGGACAGCTTGCTTTGATTATTTGATGTTAGCTTATTAACAAAATGAGTTGCAAATAGGTTAGCCGTTTCATTATCATTGTCATAATGGGTATTATTATGTATAAGCTCATACAGGAGTGGGTTGGGAGAAGTCTTTTTCCCACATATGTGGCTTACGACATTATGTATAATTGGCTCATTTGTTTCTCTGGAGAGATTATTTGCAAAATTATTCCAGTATTTATATTTAGCATCTATTATAGTCCTTTTTAGATTAGATTCTGCTTGTAATTTTTTTAAATATGTAGTAGGTGTTGGTTTTTTTATGAATTCTGTCCTAGCTGCCTTTTTTATCCTCCATTTATTTAGGCACTCATTTGTCCACCATGCTTTAGGAATTTGTTTAGGGAATGTTTTCTTAGGTGTTGTCCTGGGGATAGCATGATTAGCTGTATTTATTAGTAAAGATGTCAATGCTTCAGCATGTGTGTCAACTGTTGTCTTAGAAATGCATGAACTTTGGGTGAAACTTGTAATTTCATCATTTAGCTTATTTTGGAAAATAGACCAATTTGCTTTAGTGTTGATATATTTGGATGTATGAGATAAAGTTTCAGCAGGTTCATTTAGGGAGCAAACTATAGCAAAGTGGTCTGTACATAGACTATCAATTTTATTTATGTAAATTTTGTTCAAAAAATTTAAAGACACAATTTATAGGTCAATTGTGGAGAAATTGCCAGTTTTGGGGTTGAAATAAGTATAAGGTTTGGAGGGGTAGCAACAACTAATTCATTATTATTTGAAGTCATATGCTCAATAAATTTACCAGCTTTATTTGCTGGTTTATTCCCCCACAAAAGGCTGTGGGCATTGAAGTCTCCACAAATAATGATATTTTTTAACATATTAGAATTATTTATATAATTAAAGAAATCCTTGGCATCTGTAGTTTGGCCATTAGGGTTATAAAAGCTTATTATGTAGGTTTTTAAATTATTCAGCCAAACACTTATACCAATTACATCAACATCATTTCCAAAATCTGGAAAATTGATGCCACAAAATTTTATATTATTATTAACTAATAAAGCTACACCACCTCCTTTTCTCTCTGAAGATCTATCCTTTCTCAGGATAGTATATCCCAGAGACTTAATTAGTTGATTTTGGGTTAAATGAGTTTCTTGGAGGCAAGCAATATTAATTGAATTATTATTCATAAATGATGTTAGTTCATTTAGCTTATTTTCTGTGAGTGATCTTACATTCCATTGGAGTATTGATAAATGTTGTGTTGTTGATTTATTCTTCATATGAATGTGTATCAATGTTCAGCTTTGTTAAGAGTAAAGCAAGATCTTTTTTTGCTTGAATGAGCATATCATCTGGGATGTAAATTTTTGCCAATTCTGCAATAATTTTTGTTTTCTGTAGTTGATGTATGTTCATGGCCTGAACTGCATTACAGTTTAGAATGAATAAGCATATATTTGGGGATTGCATTTTTGGTAGTGCATCCTGTTTGTTGGTTAATGGATTGATTCCTGGTAGTGTTTCTGGTTTGTTTCTTCTTGGGAGGGAGGGCCAGGCTGGCCTCATCTCACCGGACAAGGAGGCTTGTTGGCTTGGTGATTGCTTCTGATAGGTATTTGAGCTAGGGGGCTTAGAAGATGGTGTTTTATATGGGGTGCTTGATGCATTGGGGGCATTTGACTTGGGGGTTTTGGTTGGTTTCATTACAGGCTTTATTTGGTATTGTTGGGCAGCATTTGCTTCCATTGCTGCAAAGGGGTATGGGATTGCCTTCTCTGTTGATATTTGGAGTGTTAGAGCTCTTTTCTTGTATGCAGGGCATAATGATTTATTTGTAGATTCATGTGGGCCTTTGCAATTGATGCATGTAGGCTGAGTGTTGTTGCAAGTTGTCAGCTCTTTAGGATGGAAAGATTTACAATTACTACACTCTTGGAGAATTTCATTGCATTTGTTTGTTGTGTGTCCCAGTTTGAAACACTTCTGACACTGAATAGGCTTAGGTTTGTATTCCTTGTGTGGTTTGATTTGCCCAAATAGGAATAATTTTTCTGGGATATCAATTTTATCCTTCAGTGTGAATAAGAAGGATCTACTAGTTTTTAGGCCATTAGAGTTGGGTTTTCCAAGTTGGGTAACATCCTAAACTGGGATTGTGTTTCCAGCCCTATCTGAAAGGCCTTCTTTTAACTCCTGAGTAGATATCTCTGGGGAACATTATAAACTACTATTTTTGTTGGTGATTGTTTTGGGTTCCAATTAGATGCAATAATTGGGGTATTCAGAAGGGATTTAAGGTTAATTACTGTATCTGCTGATTTCTGATCTTCTACAGCTATTAGCAGAGATCCATCACGGTTAATGTTAAGAGAGAACATTGATTTTAGCAATTTAAAAATTGCAACTCTTATTGCAGTGATCATTTTTATTTCAAAGGGGGTAGTGGGAGTAATTTTAAGGTAAATTCCTAAGTTTTTGGAGGGAGGATCTTGGGCAGGGAGAGGGGAAATGCTTTTAATTGGGGAGATTTTTTTCCTTTTTTTAGAACTTCTAGAGAGGACCTCTTGAAACCCATTATCATCATTTATGGTTACATTAGCCCCTACACTTATCATTGTCCTATTCTCCGAATTGGAGCTATCATTTGAACTTTGAGAAAGTGTGCTTGACCAGCCAAGATGGGTATCTTTCACTATGGCACGTTCACTGGAATTTGATTTGGGATCTGGGGGGACATTTTTTTTTGGAGGACTTCTAAACATTGCCTATTGGAAAAAGCTTTAAACAGAGAAAAACAAAACTAAAGCAAGAAGGGAAAATGGAATGATATCAAACCGTCTGCACTATACTATGGGGAGGAGAACACCACAGTCCTGAGGATGAGTTGAGCAGGATTGGTTTGGTATAACTGCTGATTAGAAGCGATAATAATTCACAAGAAAATTTGTTTTAATTTTCTTATAGAGTTGCTGTTGTGTGAGTTGCATTTGTCAAAAGTTTTTAGTCATGAGATTTATTACAAGTAGTTCCTCTGTCTCTCTGTGCTTACACCTTACTTTTTAAAAAAGATTAAATTCAAAATAGATATGGGTGCAAACATAGGTGAAAATATGTTTCATCTTTTGGAGAAGGGATGCTATTGGAAGATTTCTATGGGTAATTGAAAAAACAAACAAGTACATTATTAAGTTCAATTTTTCAATTTACATGGAGAGGGAGCCACTTAAACCAATCTTTAAAGGGGAATATCACCAATCCCCACCCCTTGCTTGGATGTAGGTGGTATATTTTTCTTCTTTCTTCCTGTGCCCTTCTAATAACATTCTTAACACACCAATTATTAGCTGATACTGGTAAATACAAGAGGGGAGGGAGTTCAGGCCTGTATCTCCTCCCCCTAAATTCTCACGATTTGAAAGGCGCTTCCAGTAATATTCTGTATTATTTATATATCCCCTGTTGCTTTTTCAAATTTGTGCCCCCTGCAGCCAGAGAAAAAATCTTGCTGTTGCACTTTGGATGAAACTTGAGTATCTAATTTTTTATGAAAACAGGTGGAGAAGCTGTGTAACATCCAATTTTTGTTCATTTCAAGGATAGAAAAGGTAACTAACTCCCTAAGACTCACATTATTTTTTTTTATACAAGCTCCAATTCTTTGTAGCTAACTTCATTAATGGCTTAAATATCTATTTACCATCACTTAAATGTAAGGGCATATACAACACATAAACCAAACTTATTAATCATCTATAGCATACCTGACATTTTCCAGATTCTGAAACTTCAATATAATCTGATTGATTGGCGGTAAGCTTGGGAATTTGATGAATAAAGTACCTTTTATCAGGTGAAATCTTCATTTTTGCAACCTAAAATTAAGATCAAAGTAGTTTTTTATAGCCTTTAATAAACTGCCACATAACAGGATCATACAAATGATCATTTCAATTCTTTCTTCAAAGCCTGTAGTTTTACCTGATGAAGGGGTGAGATTATTCTCTTTTCCAGAAATATGTCAAATAACCTACTTTTTAGTCTCTAAATTTTCTAAGAAGCATCTCCTCCCATTAGCTTCTTGGTTTCCAGGAGAATTAAGCGAAATAAAAAATAAGACCCAAGTTTCTGACACTTTCTTATCTGAAGGTTGCATGGGCTAATATTGGGGGTAGGGTCCTTATACCTTGCATGTGTCCAAGCAAGCATGCTCTGATTCCCACTAATAGTTGAAATTTTGTGTGAATATGTTTCTAATGTGTCATCATAAACATATAAAAAACATAATTAATAACTTTGTAAAACTAACTATGCATTTGTATGGGGTCTTGGGATTTTGGGCCCTTAATTATGAGAAAAAAAATGCTACTGGTTGCTCAGGATACAGAAAAAGCATTATTTATTGATATAAAAAAATAACATACATCAGAATATGGAGAATTTGCTATCCTAAGAGTGCTGTTGTCCCTTCTAGATAAACTTAGAGAACATAGGCATAGAAACTCACTTTTTGTTAATTAAAACAGTCTCCCATGGAACATTGTCTGACACATTACCACCCAAAAACAAATATATATGGAAGCACAAATTATGTGGACCTGGACTCACTACATTTGCATTTGTCAGTGTACATTACATTTGCATTTGTCAGTGTGGTTAGTCATCTTACCAATCTTTGAGTCTTGAATACAATCAATTTTTTTGGCAGATTAAAATTTCTGAACTTATAATTTGGACTCAGTGTGCATCCTGCTCCTCCAGCAAACCAGGGAGTCAGCAGTAAATTAACTGCCAAATGAATCCCAAGTTGCTAAATTATCTTTCTTCAAAATTTGTTCCACAGCTCTACACTGATCTATGGCAATTTGTGCTTTTGAACAAATTTGAGGACAAGTGGACAGTGACAGTTTGGCCCTTACTCCTATATCTCTCATTTGTGCCTTTGTGACTATAAATACAGGACAGAATACTCACATTATTTAGTAGAAAATTAGTTAATAGGTTAGAAGCTTTGTTTGACAAGGTAGATACTTTACTTATTGCTTGATGTAAGACTACTACTTATTTTCTCACTTGCTCTGCTGCATGACTAAAAAGGCAGAAAGATTTTCATTGTGCCCTTGGCAAAGTTTAGGTTTACCTACAGATTGGGCAAACTAATATCAAATTTCAATCTTATTTACTTGATAGACTAGGGTAAAAAGCGTTTACCAGCATCCCAAGATATTTTTACCCTCTTTAGATTTAAAAAACCTTTCTTTAGTATCTTCATTGAAAAATGGCTTCTTTGGTATTTTCCCTGAGAAAATTGAAAAAAACAACAAAATTCCACCTGAAAAAATTAACAAAAATGCTTTTTTGCTACCCTGTCCCCCTTGAATCCAGACTCTGACATCATTCCACAAAGGGCTGGGTCTATATGCACCAGTTACAACTTATTTTCTCACTTGCTCTGCTGCATGACTAAAAAGGCAGAAAGATTTTCATTGTGCCCTTGGCAAAGTTTAGGTTTACCTACAGATTGGGCAAACTAATATCAAATTTCAATCTTATTTACTTGATAGACTAGCAAAACAAACTTAACCACAAATGCATCTAGATGTAGAATAATAACAACAAAACTAAAGCTATAAAATAGCAATCTTACTAAAACAACATAGAAACAAGAGTAATAGCTCTTCCCTTGTATTGATATATACAGCTGCTCTAATTACAGCAGGGGGTAGAAAGCATTTACCAGCATCCCAAGATATTTTTACCCTCTTTAGATTTAAAAAACCTTTCTTTAGTATCTTCATTGGAAAATGGCTTTTTTGGTATTTTCACTGAGAAAATTGAAAAAACAACAAAATTCCACCTGAAAAAATTAGCAAAAATGCTTTTTCGCTACCCTGTCCCCCTTGAATCCAGACTCTGACATCATTCCACAAAGGGTTAGGTTTAAATGCACCAGTTACAACTAGTAAACCTATCTAGGAAGCCAAAAAATAAAACAGAGAAAATCAGACTATTTTATCACTAAATCTTAATTACCCCTTTTCCACAATTTATCTGTTGTTACCTCCCTTTTCTCATTAGTTCATTTTAATAAGTTTTCAAAGGTTTTGTAATTAAAGCTAAGACTAGGATATACTTGTCATTTCCCTGTCATACTTTAAAAACCATAAAATTGCACAGTAGTTGCTAGAAAAAACAATACTTTTCAACAGATTTCAAATTTTCTGCAGAAAAAAGGCCATAACTAATTACCCCCCCCCCCTCCGAATGCCTTCCAGGTATGCACATGCAGAGGGTAAGACTTAAAGATAATTCTCCCTGAAATATCAAAGTTTTATGATTTCCAGTTAGATTTCCTATTTTCCTTATAACATGCATATTTTTGGGTTTGAATACAAAATTTAGTTTTAATCATGTCTTTCCTGTGTGGGTAACTTTTAGGTAATTCCAGATTAAAGAAACCCCTGAAAAAGCTTATAGCCATTAGATTTTATAAAATATATTATTTCTTGGGAGTATTTTTGGTTACCTGAAACTATGATCATGCAGGTACATCAATTCTTATGTTTTTAATTTACTATACAGCCTAAGATTATCCTATCAATGCAGTATATCAATAGATTTTCAGTATAGAGAGGAACAAGAATCCAACCATAGAGCATTGAGAATGAAAGAACACATCAAAAACTTTAATACAGAACATCTAAATTGGCAGTCTCAGACCTGGCATAAGTACTGGTGACCAAAATGCCCCTATTTTTAACAGCTCAGGTGAAAACAAACAAACCAGGTACTATTATTCCTCAAGCATCTATATAACTGAACAAATTATGTTAACAAGATTGTCACTTTTGCTTTCAAAATTCCAAATAGAACAATAATATTTTAAATAGATAGCTAAATTTTACCCTAAAAATTTCAAAGAATGCATCTTCTAGTTTTAAAAGCACATACTACAAGCATGATTATGTTTCAGCTTCCTCAAGAGACAACATATACTGCCTTATTCTCTCAATCACATATTAGAAAGAAAATATTAACTCATTTTTAAAACTTACTCAAATTGGGGAGCAGCTGAATGACTGGATTACCTGATGAGCTCACCAGCTTTCAAATAGCCTACATTGTGATAGACTCACAGGAAAATCAACCACTCTTTTGACCATACTTTATTTAGTCATAAGAAAAAACCAAACTATAGCCAAAAGCAAATCAAGTTGAAAAAAAATTGATCTTTCTATCCCTCAAGGTTTAAATAGCCCTGCTATCAACTAAAATTTAAGAAATAAATCACTAGTTTGTCTGGTTCCAAAGAATTTACAGAAACAAAATATTATAAATAACAGTTCAATAGGTGAAATTATTTCATTTGACAGTGAAACATAACAAAAAACTCACAAAATTTTGGTCACAAACACTGTGTCTGTCTTCAGGAGATAAAGTTTTATCAAGTTTTATTAGCAGATTAAAGTTTCACTAGCATAGAGTTTCAGAATTTAATTTTCTGCCTAGCAGCTGGCCTACATGATATCCCTTACAACAAGAGACTAGAGCACCTGCAGGTTCCACCACTTGTTTTCAGATACCACCGTGGTGACATTATGCTGGCCTACAAGTATCATACTCAACCTAATAATCCCCTCCTTACCAAACATTCAAGCCAGCAACATACAAGAGGTCACTCATATAAGCTATCACAACATCTGGTTAAAGCACCAACATGACAAATTTTTTTTCTCTGAGTGTGTTGTTAACAATTAGAATAGTCTTCAAGATGAAACAGTGATTGCATCCACAGCTATGACCTCTAAGTTCAGACTTGCCAAGGAATAGAGTCACAAGTCATGAAAATATGAGTGGGACTGCCTATCCTATTCAATTAACCACTGATGCCAATGTCATCATAAGAGTGTCTTACTTGGAGGCTGATGCTACTTGTCATACCAGCCATCTTGCACACTCTATACAAAGTTGCTGTTGTGCGGTGGTGTCATTTTGAACAACTGAAGAATAGTCATTAGCCTACAAGCCATAGGCTACCTATTTTGTAGTCACCATTACTGAGTGTGCTTAAGTTGCATCTCTGTAGCAGACCTCTCTTATTGAATGTCACAAAGCCCTAACACAGTGACAAAATTCCATCATCATCAGCACAAAGCACAGCACATCCAGTGTGGACCTTAATTTGGCTCCAATGTGCAAATTAAGATAATTAAGGTGGATAACATAAGAAAAGATAGGACAAAGTATTATCTACCTAGACTAGTTAAATGTTGATGTTACACATAAGAGAAATAAATAGGCTACCTAGCTAGTTGGATACTATTGTCAATTTGCTTTGAGAATTTACTTATCTGCCTAGTTGGATATACATAAGAAAGTCTAATATATGCTATTATATATACCTATTATATCTAATATATACCTAGTTAGATATTCAGGGTGTGAACTTAGTTAAATCCTTATTGAACTAGGTTAGATATTTAGCATACAACATAGACAATCAAATATTCAGCTAGGTAGGTATGCTATATGTGTGAGGTTCTTAGAAATAGCATCATCTGTCAAGATGGATATTTTTGTAAATTTTTACCAAATCATATTACTGACTTACAAATAAAGTGAATACACCACTTGATGCCTTTTTTTATGCTCTTTCAAAATATTCTTGTTTGGTGATGATGCAAAAAATGGTGGATGCAAAGTGAAAACAGTTATGATAAAAATAGAATAACAAAGAACCTAGACACTTCTTGGTCATACCCCCCTGGTAAAGAAATTACTGTGAAAAACGAACTCATATAAATATACAAGCCTCACCTGTGAATAATTTCCAAAATCTGGATAACTAACCTAAGACACGTCATCTTTCTCTCCTTATTATTTATTCCCTTGGGAATCAACGTCACTGTTGGCGTGTTTCTGGTATTTGTTGTTGTTGGATGCTGAATACAGTGAATAAGGCGCTACCACATTGAAAGTGAAATTCCCTAAAGTCCCAGTGTTGCCACTTGCAGGAGAATCCCACAAAAAATGGCACCAAAAAAGAGACAACGTGAGAGCCCCGTAAAAGGACAAGATAAGTGCCCGGGATGTGCAAAAAGCCTGGACGAGAACTCGCAAGCCGTCAACTGCGACAAATGTCCTAACTGGTTTTGTATTGAGTGCCTAGGATTAAGTGATGAACAGTACGTCCTGCTAGAGAAAATGAATCGTACAATGACCTGTGAATGGAGCTGCCCCTGGTGCATCTTGAACAAACCTGTGCGCAACGCCGACACCCTAACCAAAGCCATCGAATCTTTCAAATCAGAGGTGCAAGAGGACATTGCTAGCATAACGACCACAGTCAACAAGGGTCTCAGAGAGATTCACGATGAACTTGCCACAAAATGCAATGTTCTCGAGGTAAAAGCAATTGTTGAATTGGCAATTACCGTTCAAGTGACGGGGCTTGCACCAGATGCACTAGACGAACATATACGCCGTAGAGTCAGAAGTGAGCAAGACAGGCAGAGACGCAAACTTAACGTCGTCGGATACGGGATTCCGATCCAAGCAAGTGACGAAGACTTCCTTGCCAAATACTTCCAGGACAACTACAAACTAGCGACCAAAGTCTTCAACGTGAAAAGACTACAAGCCTCGGCCCCCACGGCCGGACAACCACTGCTACACCCACCACTCCTATTCACGGTGGCCAGCTTCACTGACAAGAAGCTTATCCTGGATGCGTCCTACCAGCGTAAAGACCCGATTCGATTCTATGGCGACAGCTCCAAAGAAGATCGCAATGCTAGAAAAGCCTTGTTGGAAGAGATGAAGAAAAGACAGGTGAATGGAGAAACAGACCTAGTGATAAGAAAGGACAAAATCACAAAAAACGGTCAAACTCGAGCAATTCCGATGGAGAGCTGCTCGAGCATGCAAGAATAACCACTACCTCCAACCGTCTCGTCCCCCATGTAAATAGTTCATGTGTGAGTGATAATAACGATGTAAACACAAGTTGTGTAAATGTATGAACAGTGAATTAACAGTTATGTCCCCATGCCCTTCTGCCTCGTCCCTCATTAGCAGCTCTGTGTACCTATGCTGCAATTCACCCACTTCAACCGAAAGCGAGAATATTAGTGAGCAGAATAAAAACTTGCCCAGACACACCCAAAAACTTGTGAACATTATGATGGCAAACGTTGATGTTATTACCAACAAGATGCCGGAACTGGCAACAGTGCTCCAACTAAGTCAGATAGACATTGCAACTCTGACAGAAATTTGCCCCAAAAACTCAAGATTTCAACTGACAGAAGACTCAATCTGCCCCTCTGGATACAACATCTCCAGCAATCTGTCTGATCCAAACTGCAGAAGAGGAGTGGCTGTTTTAGCTTCCAAGGAATTCCAGGTAAAAGAAATTTCTGTCCCAAATTCTTACTTACCTTGGGTTGAAGCTACATGGGTCTCCCTGTCCCTACGTAACGAAATTTTTGTCCTAAGCTCAATTTACAGGAGCCCCAGCAGCCCTTGCCAGCTGTCCTCTGAAAGAGCAATTGCCGAAATGACGCAATTCATACTATGTAATTACCCAAAGGCAACCCTGCTCATGACAGGGGACTTCAACCTCCCAAATGTGTCTTGGGTAGATGGTCAAGGTATGACCAAGTCAAGCCCTGAACAAAACCCATTAGTACAAGCCCTCTCCGACAACTTTCTGTACCAAACAGTAACTATGCCCACAAGAATGTGCCCAGGACAAAATCCCTCCATACTGGACCTAGTCATAATGAATGACCCAGAAAAGGTGATCAACACACACACACTCTCAGTCCAATTGGCTCAAGTGACCACATGCCAGTTCTTTCATCTTTTCAACTCAACTCCAAACCATCAAAATATACCAAGCAATCCTTTACAAATTACAAGATGATGGTGGAGGAGCTGTTAGATGCTAACCTGGAAACACTTATATCAGAAGATGTCAAAGCCTCATGGCTAACTCTAAAAAAGACCTTACTAGAGAGCCAAGCCAAACACACCAGCATAACATGGAAAAAGAAACCCAAAACTCTACCTTTCCTCACCCCAAAAATCAAGAAACTACGCAACAGGAAGAGAAAACTTTGGGAGAAGTACACAAAACAAAAGACTACAGCTTTGTACAAGCAGTACAAAACTGCAAGGAACCTCCTCAGAAAAGAAACTAGAAAACTGACCTCAAACTACGAAGAACGACTGGCCAAAAACGTTAAGGAAAACCCAAAACTATTCTGGAAATACATCTCCCATAAGAAGCCAGGCAGACACTCCATACCAGACCTGGTAAACAAAAACTCTTTATCCTCTTGCCCCTCTGAAAAAGCAAACCTGCTTAATCAGCAGTTTGCCTCAGTGTTCTCCATGGATGACCCCCAATCAACCCCCCCCCCACCAGTAGAACAGGCTCACACTCCCTTCCCGATGGTACACTCACCAGTCACAATCAAAGAAGTAACCAAACAGCTTAAGGACATCGATCCCAACAAATCGATGGGACCTGATGGTCTCAGCCCATGACTGACAAAGGAATTAATCCCTGCAATATCAGCCCCACTGGTAAAACTATTCAAACTGTCGCTGACACAAGGAAAGCTTCCAGGGGACTGGAAGAAGGGAATAGTCATCCCAATTCACAAGAAGGGTAGCAAAACGTCTGCAGCAAACCACAGACCTATCAGCCTCACATGTGTGGCATGCAAGGTCATGGAGAGAATCATAAACAAGTGTATCATTAACCATCTTGAGGCCAACTCACTTATCAGCAGTAATCAGCATGGTTTTTGCTCAAAGAGATCGGTGGACACAAACCTTCTTGAGTCACATAGTCTTGTAACTGACCTACTAGAGAAAGGATTACCTGTGGATATAATATTGTTGGACCTAGCCAAAGCATTTGACAAGGTTTGTCACCGATACCTCATTCACAGGCTACTTACTCTATCTCTTAGTCCACAAGGGGTCAGTTGGACTGAGGACTTTCTGAGAGACAGAACACAGCAAGTGACTAGTGCCATGTCCTTTCTGACGAAATCAAAGTCACTAGTGGGGTTCCCCAGGGTAGCGTCCTGGGCCCCACCCTGTTCAACATCTACATAAATGAGCTACCCCTCATCACCAGCAACAAAACCACCCTATATGCGGATGACTCGAAACTCATAGGTCCTGCCAACACTTCTTTATCCATCCAATCCCTCCAAACTGATCTCAACCACATGTGGTCTTGGGTCAAAAGATGGCTGCTGGAATTCAACGCAGAAAAATGCAAGGTCATACACTTTGGACACAAAAACCCCAAACATCAGTACCTCATGACCCAAAATTCTGGAAGTCACAAACAACACAACAGCAACTCTATAAGAAAATTAAAACAAATTTTCTTGTGAATTATTATTGCTTCTAATCAGCAGTAATACCAAACCAATCCTGCTCAACTCATCCTCAGGGCTATACTGTGGTGTTCTCCTCCCCATAGTATAGTGCAGACGGTTTGATATCATTCCATTTTCCCTTCTTGCTTTAGTTTTGTTTTTCTCTGTTTAAAGCTTTTTCCAATAGGCAATGTTTAGAAGTCCTCCAAAAAAAAATGTCCCCCCAGATCCCAAATCAAATTCCAGTGAATTGGCCATAGTGAAAGATACCCATCTTGGCTGGTCAAGCACACTTTCTCAAAGTTCAAATGATAGCTCCAATTCGGAGAATAGGACAATGATAAGTGTAGGGGCTAATGTAACCATAAATGATGATAATGGGTTTCAAGAGGTCCTCTCTAGAAGTTCTAAAAAAAGGAAAAAAATCTCCCCAATTAAAAGCATTTCCCCTCTCCCTGCCCAAGATCCTCCCTCCAAAAACTTAGGAATTTACCTTAAAATTACTCCCACTACCCCCTTTGAAATAAAAATGATCACTGCAATAAGAGTTGCAATTTTTAAATTGCTAAAATCAATGTTCTCTCTTAACATTAACCGTGATGGATCTCTGCTAATAGCTGTAGAAGATCAGAAATCAGCAGATACAATAATTAACCTTAAATCCCTTCTGAATACCCCAATTATTGCATCTAATTGGAACCCAAAACAATCACCAACAAAAATAGTAGTTTATAATGTTCCCCCAGAGATATCTACTCAGGAGTTAAAAGAAGGCCTTTCAGATAGGGCTGGAAACACAATCCCAGTTGAGGATGTTACCCAACTTGGAAAACCCAACTCTAATGGCCTAAAAACTAGTAGATCCTTCTTATTCACACTGAAGGATAAAATTGATATCCCAGAAAAATTATTCCTATTTGGGCAAATCAAACCACACAAGGAATACAAACCTAAGCCTATTCAGTGTCAGAAGTGTTTCAAACTGGGACACACAACAAACAAATGCAATGAAATTCTCCAAGAGTGTAGTAATTGTAAATCTTTCCATCCTAAAGAGCTGACAACTTGCAACAACACTCAGCCTACATGCATCAATTGCAAAGGCCCACATGAATCTACAAATAAATCATTATGCCCTGCATACAAGAACAGAGCTCTAACACTCCAAATATCAACAGAGAAGGCAATCCCATACCCCTTTGCAGCAATGGAAGCAAATGCTGCCCAACAATACCAAATAAAGCCTGTAATGAAACCAACCAAAACCCCCAAGTCAAATGCCCCCAATGCATCAAGCACCCCATATAAAACACCATCTTCTAAGCCCCCTAGCTCAAATCCCTATCAGAAGCAATCACCAAGCCAACAAGCCTCCTTGTCCAGTGAGATGAGGCCAGCCTGGCCCTCCCTCCCAAGAAGAAACAAACCAGAAACACTACCAGGAATCAATCCATTAACCAACAAACAGGATGCACTACCAAAAATGCAATCCCCAAATATATGCTTATTCATTCTAAACTGTAATGCAGTTCAGGCCATGAACATACATCAACTACAGAAAACAAAAATTATTGCAGAATTGGCAAAAATTTACATCCCAGATGATATGCTCATTCAAGCAAAAAAAGATCTTGCTATACTCTTAACAAAGCTGAACATTGATACACATTCATATGAAGAATAAATCAACAACACAACATTTATCAATACTCCAATGGAATGTAAGATCACTCACAGAAAATAAGCTAAATGAACTAACATCATTTATGAATAATAATTCAATTAATATTGCTTGCCTCCAAGAAACTCATTTAACCCAAAATCAACAAATTAAGTCTCTGGGATATACTATCCTGAGAAAGGATAGATCTTCAGAGAGAAAAGGAGGTGGTGTAGCTTTATTAGTTAATAATAATATAAAATTTTGTGGCATCAATTTTCCAGATTTTGAAAATGATGTTGATGTAATTGGTATAAGTGTTTGGCTGAATAATTTAAAAATCTACATAATAAGCTTTTATAACCCTAATGGCCAAACTACAGATGCCAAGGATTTCTTTAATTATATAAATAATTCTAATATGTTAAAAAATATCATTATTTGTGGTGATTTCAATGCCCACAGCCTTTTGTGGGGGAATAAACCAGCAAATAAAGCTGGTAAATTTATTGAGCATATGACTTCAAATAATAATGAATTAGTTGTTGCTACACCTCCAAACCTGAATACTTATTTTAACCCCAAAAGTGGCAATTTCTCCACAATTGACCTACAAATTGTGTCTTTAAATTTTTTGAACAAAATTTACATAAATAAAATTGATAGTCTATGTACAGACCACTTTGCTATAGTTTGCTCCCTAAATGAACCTGCTGAAACTTTATCTCATACATCCAAATATATCAACACTAAAGCAAATTGGTCTATTTTCCAAAATAAGCTAAATGATGAAATTACAAGTTTCACCCAAAGTTCATGCATTTCTAAGACAACAGTTGACACACATGCTGAAGCATTGACATCTTTACTAATAAATACAGCTAATCATGCTATCCCCAGGACAACACCTAAGAAAACATTCCCTAAACAAATTCCTAAAGCATGGTGGACAAATGAGTGCCTAAATAAATGGAGGATAAAAAAGGCAGCTAGGACAGAGTTCATAAAAAAACCAACACCTACAACATATTTAAAAAAATTACAAGCAGAATCTAATCTAAAAAGGACTATAATAGATGCTAAATATAAATACTGGAATAATTTTGCAAATAATCTCTCCAGAGAAACAAATGAGCCAATTATACATAAAGTCATAAGCCACATATGTGGGAAAAAGACTTCTCCCAACCCACTCCTGTATGAGCTTATACATAATAATACCCATTATGACAATGATAATGAAAAGGCTAACCTATTTGCAACTCTTTTTGTTAATAAGCTAACATCAAATAATCAAAGCAAGCTGTCCACAATTCCTATGAACCCTAGTTACCAACCACGCCCAGGATCCGAGTACATAACTAATCCATTTTCAATCCAGGAATTGAATAATGCAATACATCATATTAGGTCCAAAACTAGCAGTAGCTATGACAATATACACCCTACATGGATAAAGAATCTCACACCTTCATACAAACAAGAACTGCTAAATTGTTATAATCACGCTTGGGCATCTTCTAGGTTCCCCAATATATGGAAATGTTTGTCCCTCCTACCAATCCTAAAGAAAAAAAAACCAAAAGATAACCCTGAGTCTTATAGGCCCATAATGATTACACCTGTGATGGGGAAAATAATGGAGAAAATGATTTATCACAGACTCCTCTGGTTTGTTGAGAAAAATAACATAATCCCACACACTCAAACTGGATTCAGGAAATACCACTCCTCAACAGATGCTTTCATTTTGCTAACAAATGCAATAAATGAATCTTTCTCAAAAAATATTATCCTAGTGGCAGCTTTCCTAGATTTTGAAGGAGCTTATGACAATGTGAACCACCAAATCCTTTTAAATAAACTTGCAAACCTTGGAGTACCTCCTAAGCTAGTATCCTTTATTAAATCCTTCATAGAAGTGCGAAGTTTCATTGTTTGTGTTGGTTCAGCCTCTTCACCCCAAAAGACAATATCCAAAGGCCTACCTCAGGGAGCAGTCCTCAGTTGCCTCCTTTTTGCCCTATATCTTTGGGACATGAACCTACCCCACACAAATCTACAATATGCTAATGATCTGGTGCTATGGTCATCTGGCAACACCTTTCAGATAGCACAGTCAAATCTGCAAAAGTCACTTTTCCAGTTTGAAAAATTCTCTCAACATTCAGATTTACCCATTGCACCCACCAAGTCAAAAATAATCCAATTTCACCAGAAGCGAAACCATGTTAATGCAAAACTAACTCTAAATAAAACAACTATTCCAGAAGATAATAATATTAATTACCTAGGTCTCATGCTTGACCAAAAACTTAATTTCCACCTCCACATTTCAAGCACAATAAAAAAATGTTATAGAAAAGCAAATATACTAAAAAGACTTCTTTCCACACCCTGGGGTTGTAAGGAGAAAACCTTACTCCAGTTTTATAAATCACATATAAGACCCCATATTGACTATGGGCTCATTGTCTATGGTGCATGTGCAAAGACCCAGATGCAAAAAATTGAAACAACACAAAATGATATAATACGTCTCATATTTGGACTTAGGAAACCCACAAGCACCAAGTTTCTGCTTATGGAGAGTGGATTAACAACAATAAGGGAGAGACGTAGCTTTCTCTTGATAAAACATCTTACAAAAATTGAATCAAATAGCTCACACACATTACATAATTGGTTAAGAAATCCAGCCATGTATAGAGGTATTGCAGATGAGTATGCCAATATTCAAAAGAAGTTCCCTGTACCAGCAAAGTCTATTGCACCTACTTTCCCCCAATCCCCTCCATGGAATTGGTCATTTCCCATAATAAATACTGAATTTTCAAAATGGAATAAAGATTTAACCCCCATTGCTTTTGTCCAAAAAAAATTTGCAGAACTTAATACAATTACCTATAAAAATCACTTCCAAATATTTGTTGATGGGTCAAAAATGGATGAGAAGGTTGCAAGTGGTGTTTTCCTTCCTCACCTGAAAATTGCAATGGGCAAGAGATTATTTAATAATTTATCTATAATGTCTGCTGAGTTAAATGCCATAATCATGGCATTAGAACACCTTAAGCAAAACCAACCTTTGATTGAAAATTCGAAAAATATTATCATCTATTCCGACTCTTTATCAAGCCTTGAGTTGCTGGCCTCAGCTCCTCAATATAAGTT
Organism: Artemia sinica; assembly: GCA_027921565.1. Classification (NCBI taxonomy): domain Eukaryota; kingdom Metazoa; phylum Arthropoda; class Branchiopoda; order Anostraca; family Artemiidae; genus Artemia; species Artemia sinica. The sequence goes on along the minus strand of CM051263.1, from coordinate 21,030,670 downwards.
GGACATTGACACTTATCATTGTCTCAGTATTATTGATAATCTTGCTTCAAGTGGCATAAAAACTTACTTTCAGTACATTCCTAGCCACTCTGGCATAAGTGGTAATCATCAGGTTGATGAAATAGCAAAAAATGCTATAAATATTGACCAGCCAAGTGGGAGACCAATCCCAATTAGAGATATTTACCAATGGAGGCTATCAGATATTAATTTTAATAAGATTAATCCTATCCTTTCCCCCTTTCCCAATAAGTATCTTTCTAAAATTTATCATAGAATTCGTTCTGGAACAAATAGACTAAATTTCCTTGCATTCTCATACAAGCTTTCTAATTCAAGTGGTTCAATTCCCCTGTCCCCTCTTTGCAGGCATTGTAATATGAATAATGAAACAATTGACCATTGCCTATTTGAATGTAATATGCTGACGTCTGCACAACATACCTTGCTTTGTAAACTGTTAAAATACTTCAAACACCACAAAATCCCACTATCAGCCAAGAGCCTAGCCAACTATACCTGCACACAGAGCATAGAAATCGACATCTATCATCTTATATTTGAACTCCTAGAGTTGAAAGATCTGCTGAAAGATATCTGAATATATCTAATAAATATGAGGCAATCAAGCCAGTAGCTCTGTAGCCCACAGAGTGAAGCAAAAGGAAAAGGGCTAAATAGTTATACTGAAAAGTCCGCCTGCTGTTAAATAGAAGAAGAAGAAGAGCCTGTCCAGGAGGAGAGAGACCTTGGCGTCATCGTTGACTCCCAGTTGAAATTCAGCTCCCACTCACAGAACATCTCAGCCAATGCTAGTAGAGCCCTAGGCATCATCAAACACTGCATCACCAGCAGGAGTAAACACGTAATCACCAAACTCTACAAAGGATTAGTAAGACCTAGACTGGAGGTGGGGACGATACTGGCCACCCCTCAATTCAAAAAGGACAAGGCAGTTCTTGAGCAAATCCAACAAAGGGCCACTAAGATGATTGCCGGCATGGAAAACAAGACATACAGTGAACAGCTGAAGGAACTCAACCTCCCCTCCTTAGTATACAGACGGAAACGTGGAGACATGATCCAGGTGCACAAACTCCTCTCAACCAATCAAGAAAATGAGATCCTTGAGATTGACACCTCCCACAAAACACGAGGACACCCTAGACAAATCCGCAAACATCACACTACAACTGGAGCAAGATGCAATTTCTTCTTGAATCAGATCGAGAACCTCTGGAACAACCTCAAGGAGGACACTGTTGCTGCTGAATCAACAGATGCTTTCAAACGCCATCTGGATGCTGAGTGGAAAGATACACCATGGAAGTTTGACTGGGAAGCACCAGAATCTTCCACCAGAACTTAACCAACTACAACAGTCATCACAAGGAGTGATTCAACAGGATTGAAAGTCCTTATTTCACTCCAAGCTGTGATTTAAGGTAATTTTTGTCAGAAATGAATTTTACCTCCACGCCTATATACCAATTCAGGGTATATATTTGTGCATTAGGGGGGTGGGGGTAAAGTTGAAACTTACCTCCCATTTACATCAGAAATAAAATTTGCCAACACCCCTAATGTGCAAATATATACCCTGAATTGGTATATATAGGGGTGGGGGTAAAATTCATTTCTGACAAAAATGATTAGGCCTATTATATTTAGAAAGAGCATAAAAAAAGGCATTGAGTGGTATAATCACTTTATTTGTAAGTCAATAACATGATTTGGTAAAAATTGACCAATATTTTATTCTGACAGGCTATTAAGTGTAGTCAGATATTATTTATAATTCTACAGAATAGAATTTTTTTTAAGAATATCCATTGGGCACCTTCCCATCATTTTCAATTGATTTGGGAAAATTGGCTCCAACTTTGCCCCCCCCCCTCCAGGATTTTGGCAAAATTAGGCTACATCACTGGCTAAAAGAAGGCTGAAATGAATGAAAATTGACCCATTGTACTGATATAGTCGATAATAAGGTTAGACTAAGCAAAAAATAACTCCTTCCTTTTAGGCCAACCTGTAATGAGTTCTCTAATTAATAACTGCTTCCAATAAAACAAAACACAAAGCAGGTATTATTATTTCATATTTGTTTGCGTTTTTAGTGCCAGTATTAGTTCTGGCAGTTGAGGGCAAGTAAAATTTTCGCTCGAAAGAGTTAGAGTTTAGCCCAAAAACTTTAAGTTGAAAAAGTCCAGAAATTAACTAAAATAGAGCTTAAGTTCAAGTCTAAAAGTCATTACACGCACGAATAGCGCAACTTGCGCCACCCCTTACACTGTTCTGATTATTATCATGTCATTTAGTACACACTTTAAATTGTCCTATGGTCGTAAAATTACCGCTCTTGAATCATTTTTAATGTCCTTGAAATAAACAGTTGACCAAATTTTCACTCTTTGATCAATAATTGAGAAGTGACTGGGTCATCAGACTCTTTCAGCCCTCAGTTTTGTAGATTTTGAGCAAGCGTTTGATTCAGCCAATGGAAGAGCGTGAGCGAGTAAATCCCTATCCTTGTAAAGTGTGCCAGATAAGTACATTAAAGTGATTAGTACATGACAAAAACATTTCTGTGGTTAAAGTGGGAAGTCATTTTATTATTTGGTAATGTGTTGAATCAGGAGGTAAGCAGCGTAAGGCTCTATCCCCGTATATATGGATCGTTTGATACATTTAGTTTTAAAGAGCACATCAAAGGCTATAGGAGAGCACAAAATCAAATGGGAATGTAAAACTATCCTAGACCTTGATTACGCTGAAAATTTTAGCATCCTAGATGAAAATGGTAATAAATTGAATAGAATTTTGTAGGTTTTTCGAGTTCAGGCAGAAATTAATTTTAAGATTACTAAGTTGCTAAGACTAGAAATAGGTGAAGGTGAAAAGGTGATGTTAGGTAATAAGAAGGTCGATTAAGTGGACAGCTTCATATACCTATGTAGTATTATTAGTAAAGACGGTGGTTGTAGGGAAGATATCAAAAGTAGAATATCCAAGGCCCAGAGGGTTTTTTCGGAGTTGAAAAAAGCTTGGAAGAATAGAAAGATACTAGGAGGTTACAAAACAAGTTAGGAGGAATAGGAAGATAAGAAATTTTTGAAAGTTTTGAAAATTCAGGGTACAAGAATAGGTTATAAAATTAATGTTAAGAAGACTAAGTCGCTATGACTGGAAATAACTAAAGGTAGAAAGATGATGCTGGATAGCAAGAAGATCGATCAAGTGAACAGCTTCATCTACCTAGGTAGCATTGTGATTACAGTAAGGATGTTAAAAGTAGATTAGCCAAGGCCCAGGGTGTTCTTTATAGTTGACAAAGTTTGGAAGAATGGGAAGATAAACCTGTGACCAAGGTCAAAATATTGGAATCTACAGAGATGACAGTGTTCAAAAGTGGTTTTGAAGCGTGGGTGCTCCGAAATATGAAAGAGGAACTGTTACATATTTTCCAAAGAAACTGTATACGGATTTTTTTGGGTGTCCGTTTGATAGACTGTATTTCAAACAATAAGCTGTCCAAGAAGTGTGGTTCAATCCTGCTGTCTAGGTCTATAATGAGAGAGAGGTCGAGATGGCTAGGATATGCTTTGCGGATGAAGGATGACAAATTGTCTAAAACCGTACTTATTGGCCAGTCATCTAGGGTTAACGGGAAATGTCTTTCCCGAATGGGATGAGAGGATTTCGTAAAGGACGACTTAAGGGAATAGGAATTTTTTGGGAGGGTGTAAAGAGGGAGGCATAGGATGGATTAAGATGGAGGAGAAGCGTGCGTAACTGTGTCGACTTAGCACTATATATAGTAGTCAAGTCAGCTATCGCAGTTCTAGATCCGAACGCACTCCCAAAGCGCACAGTTGCTGTATTTACCTTCGGTGACCAGGATGAGAAAATAAAAAAAAAATAACTGCTTATACTTATCGGAAGACCTGGAATTAAACGATAGTCGTACAAGGGAATCTCCACCTCTACAGATTTTTCCATTTTTCATTTCCTGGAAATTTATTTCCACTTTTTATAATGCCACGAGTAGCTTTCTGGCCACATTCCAAGAAGGTAGATAGCTGTTTATGCGGATAATGTACTGCTTATCCCGATGTCACGCCTGTTTTCTTTTCGACACTGCATAACTGATTTTTAGGGAAAACGGGGTACGCCGCCTTGCTGAAGCTAACTTTTCTTATTAGGAAGGAGTTTCAGATCCGCTTAAAACACCCCAAGTGACGCATCATTCCAATTCGAATAAACAGGTGCATCTGTCAAAGCCCTTTAGAGTCCAAAAGCATGTAGTACATAATGACTTGCGTAAATTGGTGGAGAAAACAATACAAACAACAGCACTCAAAAATCTTAAGGATCGAGAGTCTTATTTCAGTCTTTTTTATCTCTTGCTATTGAGTAAACGGTAGCTTTCGCTTCCCTCCGTGTTAATGTTTTATGATACATGTCGTTGTATTAAATGAAATCCAGTAATCACAGTATCATGCCTTTCAACCAAGTGTGGGAAAGTAGTTATGCAGCTTTTGTTCTGTGTATACAGCAGAACACAAAAGAACACAAGAACTCAGCTCGTTTGGGGAAGAGGAAGAAAAAGAACAAACAACAGCGTCTGCAAATACCTTATAGCATTTAAATTAGACCGAGTTTTGAGGCCTTAACTAGGAGACAATTTAAGCAATGGAAGCCGCAATGCATGTCAAATCAAGTGGATGCTGTTTTGATCTCCATTCTAGCAGGCAGGGGCATAGCAGTGGGGGAAGGGCAGCAAATTAAATTTTTTAGGCTTGGTAAAATTTTGATCAAAAGTCCAAACTCATACTGAGTCCGAGAAAAAAGCGTAGTCGTTGCAATAGAATTTCAGAGACAGAGCCGTTCCTAGGGTAGGCGGTGCACGGGGTAAAATAACTACAGCCCCCCTTCCCGACTCGAATATAAGCAAAAAAGCCGAAACAAAGTGAAAAATTGAATCAAAATGGAGAATTCTCCAACCAAGGCCCCCCCAAGCAACGGTGCTGGAGCAACTGTTCCGGTTGCCCCCCTAGAAACGGCTCTGTTCAGCTAGTCCGAAATTCCCATGCAATTTCAGTATCAATTCCATGATCCGATACAGAATGTCCAAAATTCAGCAGTACAAGTTATGAATTCTGCAATGCAAGTCTCTTAGTAATATGTCCAGTTATTCAAAAGAAATCTAAAATCATTCCGAAAATTTAAAAAAGGTTGAAGATTTGGTTGAATTTTGCCCAATATTTTAATTTTATTCCTCTCTTTATTTTCAAAATCCAAGTGAACTTTCTGGAACGGATATTGTAAAATGCAAAACTCGTTAACTTTGCATTTTCGTAGTTTCGCCAAATCGGCTCAACTTTATCTAAGAAAGTAAAATCGACTTCTGACCTAAGATAAGTTCTTCACTTACAGAATTTCCTTTTTTTGCATTAATTAGGCCTTTTTTTTGTTATCCATTCTTCTCCGTCAAAGTTAAACAGTGAGCAATAAAATAAAAGAAATATGACCTTGGCTACAAACAAGGCCGTACCCAGGATTTTGTTTTCGGAGGGAGTCGTACTGAAAAAATTCGGGGGGGGGGGGGGGTGGGGGGTTACACAAATAAAAAATAAAAAAACGCATACAAAATTTATTTATGTCCATTTTTGTTACGTTTTTACGAGTCAGACAAATATTTCGGGGGTTCAAACCCCCCTAACCCCCCTCCGGATACGGCCTTGGCTGCAAGAGTTGAAGAATATTCTTTCAACTCAAGGCTTGTGAGAAATTTCCCTAACTTAGAATCGGTGATCTGTGCTAAGGTTTCCACCTGCGTTTTAAATCAAAAATAACAATTGAAGGTATTTTTCATCCAGTTTTCAAAATGCATAGTATGCAAAATTCAAAAGAAGTCAAAACTGTTGTGGGTTTTTCAAAACTATCATAGATCCAAGCAATTCAAATCGTTTTTTAGAATTGGTTATCTGTGCTACAATTTTCATCTGTGTTTTAAAACGCATTTAGTGTTATTTTTTAGTATTATTATTACTAGGTAGTATTATTTGTAAAAACGGTGGATGTAGTGAAGATATTCCAAATAGAATATTCAAGGACCAGGGTGTTTTCTCGGAGCCGGAAAAAGCTTGGAAGAATAGGGAAATATTGGGTTATAGAAAAAGTTAGGAAGAATAAGAAAATAAGAAATTTTGGAAGTTTTGAGAATTCGGGGTACTAGAATAGATTGGAAAACTAATTTTAAGATCAAATCTTTCAGAAATATTCTTTCAACTCAAGGCTTGTGAGAAATTTTCTTAATTTAGAATTGGTCATCTGTGCTAAAGTTTTCACCTACGTTTCAAAGAAAAAATAACGATTGAAGGTGTTTTCCCTCCAGTGTTCACTATGCATAGTATGTAAAATTCGAAAGAATTCAAAACTGTTGTTTTCATTTTCAAAACTATCGTAGATCCAAGCAGTTAAAATTTTATTTTTAGAATCAGTCATCTGTACTAAAATTTTCATCTGCGTTTTAAAACAAAATTAAAGATTGAGGGTATTTTTCGTCCAGTTTTCAGTATACATAGTATGCGAAATTCGAAAGAAGTCAAAACTGTTGCGCTTTTTCAAAACTATCATAGATCAAAGAAGTTCAAATCTTTTGCTAACACATGACATTGTGAAGTCGTCTTATGAAGGAAGAAAACTTTTATGAAAAAAGAAACTTTGTAATCTTCTAAATTCCAAATATTTTGTCGCTTCGTGGCAAACTGGTTTACTTAAAAGACAAAAACTGATCATCCTTAATCTTGAAAAAAAGGATTAAAATACGGGAAAATAGAGCAAAGGGGTGGAATGACCGAGGGAAACACCAATAGTTCACGACTTGAGATAGATCTTCATAGTAAATAATCTTAATAGATGTATAAAGCAAAATAAGATCTGTAAAGGGGAACATTTTTATTGTTGTGTGCCACTTCCAATAAATCGTCAAACTATGCTGCAAGAAATAAAGAGGACTGGTGTGAGCGAGGGAATAAGCTCTTCCAGAAAATCTTGTTAAAATTCTGGGGGGCCTAGACCCCTTGCTTTTCTTTGAGTATATCAGTGCCTACTCTATCCAGAGACTATTATTCCCATTTTCTGGTAAAGAAATTTATATTAATAGACTTATATAAAGTTACTTAGCATGTTAACTTATTTAGCCCACTGAAATCAACAAATCACTGCAAAAACATAAGGCTAAATAAAAACAGATCGGTGGCACACCACCATACTGGTGGTACCAGTGGCATGCCATCGTGCCGCCACCGTTGTGGTTTTTTCATTGCTATTATAGATCTAAGTGGCTCATATAATTTGTAAATACATGACGTTATGAGGCCGTTTTATGAAGGAAGAAACTCTCACGAAAAAACAATCACTTTATAACCCTTTGAATTCCAAAAACTTAGTCACCTCACGGCATACTAGGTCACATCAAAGACATAAACTGATAATCCATAATACTATGACTAGAATTAAAAAAAAAACTAATATTTTGTAATAGAATACGCTAGATATAAAGCACAGGGATCAAATGACCGAGGGAATGACAAGTTACGATTCACGACTTGATATAGATCTTAATAATGAATACTCCTAATAGATACATAAAGCACAATATGATCTGCAAAGGTGAAAATTGCAATTGCTGTTTACCACTTCAAATAAATTATCAAACTACGTATACTACAAGAAATCAAGAGGACTGTTGTAAGTAAAAGGATAAGCTTCTTTAGAAAATTTTGTGAAATTTCTGGTGGGCCAAGACTCCCCTCATCCCTTATATATGCCACTACTTACCCTGTCTGTAAGCTCTTATTCCCATTTTCTGGCTAGAAATCTTATTGAAAGACTTTTATAAAGTTGCTTAGCACGCAAGCTTACTTAGTACACCGAAAACAACAAATCACAGCAAAAACATAAGGTAAATATAGACATACTGGTGGCGCACTGCTACGCCAATGGTATAACTGGCACACCGGTGCTGCCCAAAATTCTTTTCCACACTGGTACGTTTTTCATCGGTGGCACGCTTCCGATAAATTGGTGCGACGTCGGGGTTTGGAGTCCATTCAGTGCTGTACTATTTTGATTAGCATTCTGTTTCTGACTTTGGTTTTTCGATTATTGAGCTTGGAAATTTCAACTTGGCATTTGTACTTAAGTGTGATAAAACACACAAAAATTAAGCATAGTCAGGTAGTTCTTTAAAAACTAAATCTTTGGGTTTTCATGCAATTTTGTCTTATAGAACACTAAAAAGTGAATAGATCTCTGAAACGTTTATCTTCTTCTCTTCTATTTAACAGCAGGCGGGCTTTTCAGTAAAACTATTTAGCCCTTTTCCTTTTGCTTCACTCTGTGGGCTACAGAGCTACTGGCTTGATTGCCTCATATTTATTAGATATATTCAGATATCTTTCAGCAGATCTTTCGACTCTAGGAGTTCAAATATAAGATGATAGATGTCGATTTCTATGCTCTGTGTGCAGGTATAGTTGGCTAGGCTCTTGGCTGATAGTGGGATTTTGTGGTGTTTGAAGTATTTTAACAGTTTACAAAGCAAGGTATGTTGTGCAGACGTCAGCATATTACATTCAAATAGGCAATGGTCAATTGTTTCATTATTCATATTACAATGCCTGCAAAGAGGGGACAGGGAAATTGAACCACTTGAATTAGAAAGCTTATATGAGAATGCAAGGAAATTTAGTCCATTTGTTCCAGAACGAATTCTATGATAAATTTTAGAAAGATACTTATTGGGAAAGGGGGAAAGGATAGGATTAATCTTATTAAAATTAATATCTGATAGCCTCCATCGGTAAATATCTCTAATTGGGATTGGTCTCCCACTTGGCTGGTCAATATTTATAGCATTTTTTGCTATTTCATCAACCTGATGATTACCACCTATGCCAGAGTGGCTAGGAATTACTGAAAGTGAGTTTTTATGCCACTTGAAGCAAGATTATCAATAATACTGAGACAATGAAAAGTGTCAATGTCCAACTTATATTGAGGTGCTGAGGCCAGCAACTCAAGGCTTGATAAAGAGTCGGAATAGATGATAATATTATTCGAATTTTCAATCAAAGGTTGGTTTTGCTTAAGGTGTTCTAATGCCATGATTATGGCATTTAACTCAGCAGACATTATAGATAAATTATTAAATTATATCTCGCCCATTGCAATTTTCAGGTGAGGAAGGAAAACACCACTTGCAACATTCCCATTCATTTTTGACCCATCAACAAATATTTGGAAGTGATTTTTATAGGTAATTGTATTAAGTTCTGCAAATTTTTCTGGACAAAAGCAATGGGGGTTATATCTTTATTCCATTTTGAAAATTCAGTATTTATTATGGGAAATGACCAATTCCATGGGGGGGGGGGATTGGGGGAAAGTAGGTGCAATAGACTTTGCTGGTACAGGGAACTTCTTTTGAATATTGGCATACTCATCTGCAATACCTCTATACATGGCTGGAGTTCTTAACCAATTTTGTAATGTGTGTGAGCTATTTGATTCAATTTTTGTAAGATGTTTTATCAAGAGAAAGCTACGTCTCTCCCTTATTGTTGTTAATACACTCTCCATAAGCAGAAACTTGGTGCTTGTGGGTTTCCTAAGACCAAATATGAGACGTATTATATCATTTTGTGTTGTTTCAATTTTTTGCATCTGGGTCTTTGCACATGCACCATAGACAATGAGCCCATAGTCAATATGGAGTCTTATATGTGATTTATAAAACTGGAGTAAGGTTTTCTCCTTACAACCCCAGGGTGTGGAAAGAAGTCTTTTTAGTATATTTGCTTTTCTATAATATTTTTTTATTGTGTTTGAAATGTGGAGGTGGAAATTAAGTTTTTGGTCAAGCATGAGACCTAGGAAATTAATATTATTATCTTCTGGAATAGTTGTTTTATTTAGAGTTAGTTTTGCATTAACATGGTTTCGCTTCCGGTGAAATTGGATTATTTTTGACTTGGTGGGTGCAATGGGTAAATCTGAATGTTGAGAGAATTTTTCAAACTGGAAAAGTGACTTTTGCAGATTTGACTGTGCTATCTGAAAGGTGTTGCCAGATGACCATAGCACCAGATCATCAGCATATTGTAGATTCGTGTGGGGTAGGCTCATGTCCCAGAGATATAGGGCAAAAAGGAGGCAACTGAGGACTGCTCCCTGAGGTAGGCCTTTGGATATTGTTTTTTGGGGTGAAGAGGCTGAACCAACACAAACAATGAAACTTCGCACTTCTATGAAGGATTTAATAAAGGATACTAGCTTAGGAGGTACACCAAGGTTTGCAAGTTTATTTAAAAGAATTTGGTGGTTCACATTGTCATAAGCTCCTTCAAAATCTAGGAAAGCTGCCACTAGGATATTATTTTTTGAGAAAGATTCATTTATTGCATTTGTTAGCAAAATGAAAGCATCTGTTGAGGAGTGGTATTTCCTGAATCCAGTTTGAGTGTGTGGGATCATATTATTTTTCTCAACAAACCAGAGGAGTCTGTGATAAATCATTTTCTCCATTATTTTCCCCATCACAGGTGTAATCATTATGGGCCTATAAGACTCAGGGTTATCTTTTGGTTTATTTTTCTTTAGGATTGGTAGGAGGGACGAACATTTCCATATATTGGGGAACCTAGAAGATGCCCAAGCGTGATTATAACAATTTAGCAGTTCTTGTTTGTATGAAGGTGTGAGATTCTTTATCCATGTAGGGTGTATATTGTCATAGCTACTGCTAGTTTTGGACCTAATATGATGTATTGCATTATTCAATTCCTGGATTGAAAATGGATTAGTTATATACTCGGATCCTGGGCGTGGTTGGTAACTAGGGTTCATAGGAATTGTGGACAGTTTGCTTTGATTATTTGATGTAAGCTTATTAACAAAAAGAGTTGCAAATAGGTTAGCCTTTTCATTATCATTGTCATAATGGGTATTATTATGTATAAGCTCATACAGGAGTGGGTTGGGAGAAGTCTTTTTCCCACATATGTGGCTTATGACTTTATGGATAATTGGCTCATTTGTTTCTCTGGAGAGATTATTTGCAAAATTATTCCAGTATTTATATTTAGCATCTATTATAGTCCTTTTTAGATTAGATTCTGCTTGTAATTTTTTTAAATATGTAGTAGGTGTTGGTTTTTTTATGAATTCTGTCCTAGCTGCCTTTTTTATAATCCATTTATTTAGGCACTCGTTTGTCCACCATGCTTTAGGAAGTTGTTTAGGGAATGTTTTCTTAGGTGTTGTCCTGGGGATAGCATGATTAGCTGTATTTATTAGTAAAGATGTCAACGCTTCAGCATGTGTGTCAACTGTTGTGTTAGAAATGCATGAACTTTGGGTGAAACTTGTAATTTCATCATTTAGCTTATTTTTGAAAATAGACCAATTTGCTTTAGTGTTGATATATTTGGATGTATGAGATGAAGTTTCAGCAGGTTCATTTAGGGAGCAAACTATAGCAAAGTGGTCTGTACATAGACTATCAATTTTATTTATGTAAATTTTGTTCAAAAAATTTAAAGACACAATTTGTAGGTCAATTGTGGAGAAATTGCCACTTTTGGGGTTGAAATAAGTATTCAGGTTTGGAGGGGTAGCAACAAGTAATTCATTATTATTTGAAGTCATATGCTCAATAAATTTACCAGCTTTATTTGCTGGTTTATTCCCCCACAAAAGGCTGTGGGCATTGAAATCACCACAAATAATGATATTTTTTAACATATTAGAATTATTTATATAATTAAAGAAATCCTTGGCATCTGTAGTTTGGCCATTAGGGTTATAAAAGCTTATTATGTAAGTTTTTAAATTATTCAGCCAAACACTTATACCAATTACATCAACATCATTTTCAAAATCTGGAAAATTGATGCCACAAAATTTTATATTATTATTAACTAATAAAGCTACACCACCTCCTTTTCTCGCTGAAGATCTATCCTTTCTCAGGATAGTATATCCCAGAGACTTAATTTGTTGATTTTGGGTTAAATGAGTTTCCTGGAGGCAAGCAATATTAATTGAATTATTATTCATAAATGATATTAGTTCATTTAGCTTATTTTCTGTGAGTGATCTTAAATTCCATTGGAGTATTGATAAATGTTGTGTTGTTGATTTATTCTTCATATGACTGTGTATCAATGTTCAGCTTTGTTAAGAGTAAAGCAAGATCTTTTTTTGCTTGAATGAGCATATCATCTGGGATGTAGATTTTTGCCAATTCTGCAATAATTTTTGTTTTCTGTAGTTGATGTGTGTTCATGGCCTGAACTGCATTACAGTTTAGAATGAATAAGCATATATTTGGGGATTGCATTTTTGGTAGTGCATCCTGTTTGTTGGTTAAGGGATTGATTCCTGGTAGTGTTTCTGGTTTGTTTCTTCTTGGGAGGGAGGGCCAGGCTGGCCTCATCTCACCGGACAAGGAGGCTTGTTGGCTTGGTGATTCCTTCTGATAGGGATTTGAGCTAGGGGGCTTAGAAGATGGTATTTTATATGGGGTGCTTGATGCATTGGGGGCATTTGACTTGGGGGTTTTGGTTGGTTTCATTACAGGATTTATTTGGTATTGTTGGGCAGCATTTGCTTCCATTGCTGCAAAGGGGTATGGGATGGCCTTCTCTGTTGATATTTGGAGTGTTAGAGCTCTTTTCTTGTATGCAGGGCATAATGTTTTATTTGTAGATTCATATGGGCCTTTGCAATTGATGCATGTAGGCTGAGTGTTGTTGCAAGTTGTCAGCTCTTTAGGATGGAAAGATTTACAATTACTACACTCTTGGAGAATTTCATTGCATTTGTTTGTCGTGTGTCCCAGTTTGAAACACTTCTGACACTGAATAGGCTTAGGTTTGTATTCCTTGTGTGGTTTGATTTGCCCAAATAGGAATAATTTTTCTGGGATTTCAATTTTATCCTTCAGTGTGAATAAGAAGGATATACTAGTTTTTAGGCCATTAGAGTTAGGTTTTCCAAGTTGGGTAACATCCTCAACTGGGATTGTGTTTCCAGCCCTATCTGAAAGGCCTTCTTTTAACTCCTGAGTAGATATCTCTGGGGGAACATTATAAACTACTATTTTGTTGGTGATTGTTTTGGGTTCCAATTAGATGCAATAATTGGGGTATTCAGAAGGGATTTAAGGTTAATTATTGTATCTGCTGATTTCTGATCTTCTACAGCTGTTAGCAGAGATCCATCACGGTTAATGTTAAGAGAGAACATTGATTTTAGCAATTTAAAAATTGCAACTCTTATTGCAGTGATCATTTTTATTTCAAAGGGGGTAGTGGGAGTAATTTTAAGGTAAATTCCTAAGTTTTTGGAGGGAGGATCTTGGGCAGGGAGAGGGGAAATGCTTTTAATTGGGGAGATTTTTTTCCTTTTTTTAGAACTTCTAGAGAGGACCTCTTGAAAACCATTATCATCATTTATGGTTACATTAGCCCCTACACTTATCATTGTCCTATACTCCGAATTGGAGCTATCATTAGAACTTTGAGATAGGGTGCTTGACCAGCCAGGATGGGTATCTTTCACTATTACACTTTCACTGGAATTTGATTTGGGATCTGGGGGGACTTTTTTTTTGGAGGACTTCTAATCATTGCCTATTGGAAAAAGCTTTAAACACAAAAATAAAACTAAAACAAGAAGGGAAAATAGATGATATCAAACCGTCTGCACTATACTATGGGGAGGATAAACACCACAGTATAGCCCTGAGGATGACTTGAGCAGAATTGGTTTAGTACAACTGCTGATTAGAAGAGATAATAATCACAAGAAAATATATTTCGATTTTCTTATCTCCTACTAGCAATACAACATCTTGTTTTTGTTTCTGGAAATGCAGACCGCTGATGCTCCATTAATCTGCGCATTTTGTCACGTTTCACCTTTGGGTCACCTAGAAAATTTGAAACCGTTGAGGCAAAGGTGCAAGTGTATCTATTTCTTGGGATCAAGCACCTGATTGCTCATTTGTGAGCACAACTCACAAAACTTGCTATTGATAAGAGTTTGTTACAGTTGCAAAGTCTTTTCATATCTCAACTTGGTTGGACGGAGAAGGAATCATTCCTCGATAAAACAAAAAAAAAATGTTTGTCTTTTCATTTTTAGTTAATTGAAATAAACACAATTCCCTAATAAAATCTAGAAAGTAAGGAATGAACTGGAATAAAGTTTCTTTAATTAAAACTGGCCTTTCGTTACAATTTTAGCTAGTCTAGACTTCTACATGCCCTAGAGTTTTCAGTCACAGTGCTAAATTTAGAACGCTAAATTTGACGTACCTTTAGGGTTGCCACCTGTAGCACTAAAGTGCTGTTTTAGCAGTATTTCATCATGTTTAGCATCTTCTACATTGAATAACCAAATAGTAGCACTTGTCGTGCTACAATTTATCAGAATCAGAATCATTTTAATGAAAACAGCTGTCATAGACACATTAAAAAAATGCACTAAAAGGCGCTGTTTTTTACATGAAAACTTTTTTACATGAAAACACTTCTCTACATTTTATTAAAAGCACTTGTAAAAAAAGGAACAAAGGAGTTACTAAGTCTGTTTGTGCGGCACGAGACGGGCATAAGTTTGCTTTTGCTTCTGGTATTTGCGCGGACAGGCATTTTAGGTGGTAATATTGTCCTATGTACAGGACTAGACAATAAAAACTGAACAAAACGAATCATCAGCTGAAAACGGCGATCGCGAAGGCTTGGTATTTCAAGTGACTTCAGAGCGGAGCTGTAATCTACATATTTGTTGCAAAAAATGATCTTTACAGCTCGTTTCTAGATCCCCTCCAAATCATCACTTAAGTAATCTATGTAATGAACTTGTGGGCCCCAGACGGGACACGCATAGAACTTTCGTGCCATAATTCATGTTTTTGTCTTAGACGAAATAATGAAAATTTTAGAAAAGGAACAGGAATTAACAAACATCACGGAGCACATTTCCCCCATATTTCTTTCGAAAAACAAGACAGGGACGAAGGTGATATAACCAGCACCACCTTGGCGATCTGTTTGTTTCGGAAGATTGGCACTAACTTTGAAATAACCAGACATAAGAAGATGAAAAAATTGGCCAAAACCTAATCCAACAAGTTGGCTGGCCATTTTTACTGACTGGCTTGCCATTTTACCGACTGTTTTTTTGTCAAAACAATTAGCATAATTTCCGTTTCAAATATAATGCGTAAAATCCCTGCGCGAGTCGGTAAAACCACTGCATTTACCAACTGAGATTTAGATTTTGTTACATATCATGTTACTATTTTAATGCTGATTATTTAACTAAATAGGAAGTTGCGTCGCCATCTGTAAAATCACGGCAGGAGTCTGTAAAACTGCTGTGTTTACTGATCAAGTTCACAATTACTGTAGATAACATGTCAGTATTGTCGTGGTCTTTTTTGAACCGAACAAAAACATTGGAAAGGGCGTCCCCCCGTATATGACGGCCCTGCCAAGAACCCTTAAATGGACCATGCACGTGTCGCGGCTTGCACCGCGACACGCGAAAGAAAAATAGTACCGAAATTCGCTGTGTAGCGTGATCTGGCTAATTTTAGCACTTTAGAAACTACCGTTGTCCGCAATCCTGCGTATCTTAGGTAAAATATCCCACATTCAAAATTCGAACTAATGCATCATGGCAGATTCAAAAGAATTTTACGGCCCTTGTATAAAGAAAGCTTTTGAATATCTGCATGAAACCGAAAAGAATCTTAAACCTCAATTGAAAGCCAGTGCAAATTATGAATTAATGTATGCTGACATATGTAAAAGATGGGAATCCGCCCTTTTATTAAGGCAAAAAGGTGAGCTGGGGCTAATTTATAGGCTAGGCTTGCTCAGGTTCAATATTCCACAAGCTTATCTGATTGAAACACTATGGCAATAAAAGAGTGTCAAAATTCAGTTTCCGATTAACACTCTCAATATAGCCTAGCCCAATGGTTGCTATCATGACAAAACTGCCCCTGGTCAATATATACCAAATCATATTATTGAGT
This sequence comes from Artemia sinica, assembly GCA_027921565.1. Classification (NCBI taxonomy): domain Eukaryota; kingdom Metazoa; phylum Arthropoda; class Branchiopoda; order Anostraca; family Artemiidae; genus Artemia; species Artemia sinica. Next base: position 21,014,547 of record CM051263.1, on the reverse strand, counting down.
TTCAAATAAAGTGAATACTCCATTCAATGCCTATTTTTATGCTGATTACAAATATAATAAGCATTTCTATGGGAAATGAATTTCAGCCCCCCCCCCTGTATAGGCCTAGGCTATACCTAACCTAACCTAACCCTAAGTTGGCATATATAGGGGGGGGGGCTGAAATTCATTTCCAATAGAAATGCTTATTATATTTGTAATCAGCATAAAAAAGGCATTGAATGGTGTATTCACTTTAGTCCTAACTCAATAATATAATTTGGTAAATATTGACCCTGGCCCTTTCCTGGCCAATTGGCACCAGATATAGCCCTAGGCTATGTAAAAAAAAAGAAGATAAAAGCTTAATTGGTAAATTTTTTGCAGTTCATATTATTGACTTACAAATAAAGTAAATATACCACATGATGCCTTTTTTATGCTCAGGGTATATATTTGCACATTAGGGGGGGGGGGGAAATTTTAAACTTATCTCTCATTTACATCAGAAATAAAATTTACCCCCACCCTCTAATGTGCAAATAGGCTATATACTCTGAATTGGTATATATAGGGGTGGGAGGTAAAATTCATTTCCAACAAAAATGATTATTATATTTGGAAAAAAGGCACTGAGTTGTATGTTTACTTTATTCATAAGTCAAGGAGGCACACTTGTGCCTCTTTAAAGAGGTGACCCACCACAATGTTAAGCGATTTCCAGTCCTAGCAGTCGCAGAGAGACAGCAGTGATTGCATTTTGTAGCCCAAGCTCCAACTAAGAAACATGCAAAATTTCACCCCCCTCCAACTTTATCTTCATGGGTAAAAGTGTGCCAGAAGTTTTGACCCTCCAACCACAGCCCCCCTTTAATGTTGTCTGATTGGGCTGAAATTTAGAGGTTAAGCTTTCCTGGGGCCGGGAGCTTATCCTCGAAATTTCAGCTCAATCCAATCACTCCTTCCCTGTTTTCCAAAAAACAAATATAGCCACTTAAAGTTCATTTCTCTTTTTGTTTCATCAGCCACGCCTACAGGCAACAGTTGGCAATGGATCCAGGTGAATGAGGACTCATCCAAAGTGGAATTCAACCTGTTAGGGCCTTTTGATATTTTCAGACTGAAAAAATTATCCCCCAAATTTACATTTACAAAAAACCTTGTTTTCCTATAAGAGCCCATGTTAATTTTTCCCACCACAGCCCGCCTTTAACGTTGTCCAATCTGGCTGAAATTTAGAGGATAAGCTTTCCTGGGGCCTGGGAGCTTATCCTCAAAATTTCAGCTCAGTCTGATCCTTCCTTCCCTATTTTCCAAAAACCAAATATCAAGTTTTGTGGGGATTTGCTTGCATCAAAAATAGATACGAGAGACTAAAATAATATAACAAGTGTCTCTGTGGTACAATGGTCACTGTTCCTGACTGTCAGGCTGAAGATCCGGGTTCAATTCCCTGTCAGAGAAAATATTTTATATACTGAATTTAAAGTTAAAAAAAGAAACTCAATTTCTTTTTTAAATCTGCTTATCCTCAAAATTTCAGCTCAATCCAATCACTCCTTCCCTGTTTTCCAAAAAACAAATATAGCCACTTAATGTTCATTTCTCTTTTTTTTTTATCAGCCACGCCTACAGGCCATAGTTGGCAACAGATCAGGGTGAATGAGGACTCATTCAAACCGGAATTTGACCCAGCAGGGCCTTTTGATATTTTCAGACCAAAAAATTATCCCCCGAATTTACACCTGTCAAGAAAGAAAAGAATGTTACACAATCATCTAACAGTTAGTCAAGCAATAATAAGTAATAAACTGTACAAAAACGTGCAGAAGTTATTTGAAAAAAACTACGTTTTCTAAAGAGTTGAAGAGGCTGAGTTACAAGGTCGAACCTTAAAACGTACAGGGATTAGGAGGCACAGTTGGGGGGCTGCCGCCCCCACCCCCTTTTGCATCCTCTTTTGTTAAGGTTTTTAAGTCCTGTACCCTGCAATCAATTGGTCTTACCAATACAAATGAAACTGTTTCAATGGCATTTTTTTAATATCTTCTGAGGATTTGACAATGACTACTCAGTCTGTTACAGTTATAACTACAAACTTGCCTCTGTGCCAGGTAGTGTTATGTACTCAGTGTGATCATGTATGATGGTAAAATAAATAAACCTGAACTGCTAGTTTATTCTGAGCCCTTCTTCTGCTCCCTGTTTTTCTGTTCAAAATTGTCAAAGTTCATCACAGTATGGCTTGTTATTGGTTAGGGGAAAATCTCCAGAGGAAATAGAAAATAATAGTTCTCAGTAGGGTTTTTAATCAAATAAATGCAATAGGGTGTTCTTATGGTAAAAAATTCAAGCAGACTTTGTTTTTGTTGTAAAACAGTTCTTTGCAAGGGCAAAACCAGGAAGCGGTAGCCCTCATGAATAAAAGATGCAATAGTTGTTTTTATGGTAAAAAACTACAGCAGACTTCATTTGTGTTGCAAACCAGTTCTTTGCAAGAGCAAAAGGGGGGGGGGGGGGTGAGGGGGCGGGAGCCCCCCAAAATAAAAAACGTTAACAAAAGAGGCTGCAAAAGTGGGGGGTTTGGGGGGCGGCAGCCCCCCAACTGTGCCTCCTAATCCCTGTACGTTTTAAGGTTCGACCTTGTAACTCAGCCTCTTTAACTCTTTAGAAAACTTAGTTGTTTTCAAATAATCAATAATATGAACTGCATAACTCTCCTCATAAGGAAACACTAGCCTAGCTTATAGAATTCTAAAATAGCCTTTTTGCTTATATCCTAAAAGTATTTCACTTTGCTCTACCCCTCACCTAATGTGAAAATATGGCTTGTGACCCAAATTATATATTCTCCATGAATTTGCCATGGTAGTAGCCTAACCATTATAGGGGATTTGGAAATAATATTAGACAGGAATTTGAATGGTAGCCTACCACTGTTTTATTATTATAGTAGGCTATTGAAATTGTAGTATTAATACAGGCTCTTCTGAAGGAAAAGCCTATAGAACAGATTGCTTCTGATTCAGTTAGTTACTGTTCTAATGTTAAAAACTATTCCTTCTTCCTCAGTGTCATTCTAATCTATGGGCTTGTTCAAAGGAAATGCTGTAGCATAATAACAAAATAGGAGTACCATTTGGTTCTTTATTCAATTCTATTCAAAACTATAATGGTTGCTAATATGACAATTATATTTTATTCCCACCTAATGGTCCCAAATATAGCTCTAAATAATTGAATCAAATTTAATTATAACCAATTGTAAATATAAGGGACAAATATAATTCATACATAATTACTAAAACATAATTCATAGTATAAAACAGGCACAATAATAACACAAGAAACTCAATTTAATTACTACATTAAGATGTAAAACCATAGGTGTCTATTGATTTAGTTGTTATATTCATCAATACATCTACTGATGGTAGCTCTGGATCTATGATGCCATATCTTGTAGCCCAGGAACTACTTGTCCAAGGTGGGAAGCTGAGGAGATACTTTGCATATTAGTATTAAATTAGCTAGAGTTGTCTTGTATCTATTGCTGAAAAAGTAAGCCAAAAAGGTGAAAGGAACAGGGAATCTAGAAGTGCACAAGTACAATACATATAATCAGTGATGATAGTGATGAAGTATTGGCCCAGAGGCTAAATTTTCAATAATACAAAATCAGTACTTTTTGGTGTGACCAAGTGTTCTATCTATATATAAAGTTATACCAAAGTGTTCAGAAAAGTCTTATCTATCATAATAAATTGACTAGAAAACAAAATATTTATCCATTGCCCAGATATAGGGTACTTCATTTGCCATAGTGTCCTGCCATCTATTTTAACTAGACTACCTGAAGTTATTCTAATTGGATAGGTAGTGCTGTGGACAGTCCTTTTCTTCAACAGATGATTCATAGTGCATCATAATCATCATTGTTTACACAAACAATTAGCAACAAAACTATCAACTATTTAGCCTATAATAATTTATTTTTGACCCACTATACTGAAAATGAAGTGGAGTAACACAAGAAAAAAAAAATACATTTAACAACAACACAATAAATAAATATTAGGCTACACTCAATGTGCTGTGGCTACCCAGATAAGTGGGTGGTTAACACCCAAAGTAGCATAAATGTTGTCTCGAAGACAGCTACTTTGTCTGACAAAACAATTTAAAATATCTGGAGTGCCAAAAATCTGCATCATCTTTCTATTACTGTATCTGCAAGGCAGATACAATCAAAACTTGCAATATCAGAAATACATAAGTCTAATATTGCTAATATCCCCTTGTTGAAACAGGATGCAAAGGCCAGCTGGGAACAAAACCACATGGTCACAAAAGCTTGAGTACAATTTAGCCAATGCCTTTCTGTTATATCTTCCCCTGTTGGGGACAATTTTCACGTACCCCAGTTTCAGCTTCTCTTTAATATCACTCAATGCCCAGAAACAAAATAACATAAGCAATTTGCAAATATTGATCCCAAGCCATAGGAAGATCCCAAGCACAAGAAACTCAATTTAATTACTACATTCAGATGTAAAACCATAGGTGTCTATTGATTTAGTTGTTATATTCATCAATACATCTACTGATGGTAGCTCTGGATCTATGATGCCATATCTTGTAGCCCAGGAACTACTTGTCCAAGGTGGGAAGCTGAGGAGATACTTTGCATATAAGTATTAAATTAGCTAGAGTTGTCTTGTATCTATTGCTGAAAAAGTAAGCCAAAAAGGTGAAAGGAACAGGGAATCTAGAAGTGCACAAATACAATACATATAATCAGTGATGATAGTGATGAAGTATTGGCCCAGAGGCTAAATTTTTAATTGCCCAGATATAGGGTACTTCATTTGCCATAGTGTCCTGCCATCTATTTTAACTAGACTACCTGAAGTTATTCTAATTGGATAGGTAGTGCTGTGGACAGTCCTTTTCTTCAACAGATGATTCATAGTGCATCATAATCATCATTGTTTACACAAACAATTAGTAACAAAACTATCAACTATTTAGCCTATAATAATTTATTTTTGACCCACTATACTGAAAATGAAGTGGAGTAACACAAGAAAAAAAAAATACATTTAACAACAACACAATAAATAAATATTACACTCAATGTGCTGTGGCTACCCAGATAAGTGGGTGGTTAACACCCAAAGTAGCATAAATGTTGTCTCAAAGACAGCTACTTTGTCTGACAAAACAATTTAAAATATCTGGAGTGCCAAAAATCTGCATCATCTTTCTATTACTGTATCTGCATGGCAGATACAATCTGAAGGGGCCTTCTATTACTGTATCTGCATGGCAGATACAATCTGAAGGGGGCCAAAGACCTTCTGAAGGGGTTCAGAAACAAGGAGGAAAGATACAAACACCAAAAAGGACCCTCAGCGAAGTATCCATCAGAGGAAACGAAAACAACCATGCAAAAGAAAGAAAAACAGAAGGAACAGAAAACAAAACCAAGTCAAACAAAGGAAAAGGAAAGAAATAAAAAAACTGAAGATATTTTTTGTCAGTTTTAGAATTTTAGAATGAATTTAACAATTGGAACCCTGAACTTAAACAGGCTAAAGCAAAAAAAACGTCAGGAAGTTTTTATGAAGTATCTTAAAGCATCAGGTTTTGATATATTAGCAGTCCAGGAGGTTGACACTTCTCGTGTCTGTGGAATAGAGGCAAGTGGTTATTCATTTCTCTCAACAAGTGTATCTTTTGACACAGGTTTTTTCTTAAAGCAGGATATTGCAGTGGACCCGGAGAACTTCGAATTTGAAGAAGATGGAACCATATGTAGCCTCCAGATTGAAAGCATCACGCTTATAAGCGTGCACATGCCTTCGGGAAGTAATAACATCAAAGCCAGAGCTGATTTTATTCAGAATATCATACCAAGATACGTCCCTGTTTATGGATGTAAATTATTGATGGGAGATTTCAATTGTGTAGCCAGAGAAGAGGATGTGCAAACAAGAATGGGGACGAGTCTCAAAAAGAGAGTAAGTGAAGATCTGAAAAGCTTGGTAAAAGCATATGATTTAACAGACATGTGGATTCTAAAGAAAAAGAATGAGTCTCCTTTCACCCGAATCGGAAACCAAGGAGCAAGTAGAATCGATAGGATTTACAAATCCAGGGAGATGGAAAAGTCTGTAAATTCCATTCAGCATGAGCACGTTTTATTCTCTGATCATTACGCGGTCCGAGCAAGTATAGGGGATGTAAATAGGAAAACAAGTTTCATGAGAGCTCCGTATTGGAAACTACACCCTGATACTATCAAGGATAAAGGAAACAAAGAAATAATCCGAGAAAAAATCCGAAAAATACTCACAGAACGACAACAAGACGAAAACCACCTAACAGCATGGATTAAATTTAAAGAACAGATCGTAAATTTTCTAAAATACCTACAAAAGGAAAGCGAAAGAGAGCGGTTAGCCCACAAACGATTTTTAAGAAAAGTCCTTAGCCAACTGAAAGATGAAATAGACCAAAATACAGGCGATCCGATTTTCGAATACCATGAAATAAGGCGACAATTAAAGGAAATTGAGCAGAAAAAATTTGAAAACTGGACAGTAAAAAATCGTTTAAACGATTTCTATGAGGGAGAACAAATAAGCCTGGCGACAATCTTGAAAGCTAAAAGGAAACGAGAAGAAAGCAAAATTGACAGAATAAAAACACATGATGGAAAGATAACAGATGATCACAAAGAAATAAAAAAGACGGTATACGGTTTCTTCTCAGAGTTATATAAATGGAAAGGAGCAAGAGAGGCAAATACTTTTGATGATTTTGAAGTGAAGCGAAAGGTTTCAAAGGACGAGAATGAAATGTTAAGTCAGCCCATAACTGAAGATGAACTAAAACAAGCTTTAAGTTCTACTAAAACAGGGAAAGCCCCAGGAAGAGATGGTTTAAGCTACGATTTTTACAAAGTGTTTTTTAGTGAAATCTCGGAAATCATGTTATCAGCAATGAACGAGATGATATGTGAAGGAGCTACACCGGATCAGACCCTAGCGATCATCACATTAGTGCCAAAAAAGGGAGACATGCAACATATCGAGAACTGGAGGCCCATCTCTATACTTCCCTGTGATACCCGATTATGTTCCAAAGTACTCATGAACAGACTCAGAAAGCTGATGGGAGACATTCTGGGTAAGACCCAACACGGGGGCATAAAGGGTCAAAAAGTCCAACATATTCTTGCAATTTTACACGACTTACTCCTTAGAAGAGAAGAACTATCGGAAAGTAATCTCAAATGGGTTTTAATATGCGTTGATTTTATCAAAGCTTTCGACTCGGTAGTCCGGAAAGTCCTATGGGAAGTGATGACGGCGAAGTATTCGTTTTGTGGTGAATTTGTCGTTTTTTACAAGAACCTATACCGTGGCGCAGCAGCAAAAGTGGTGGTAAATGGAAGCCTCACTGAGGAATTTCCCCTTGAAATATCCCTCCGGCAAGGTGACCCAAGCTCTTCATTTCTGTTCGAGATCTATCTCGACCTGTTGATAAAATACATAGAAGCCAGAATAACGGGTATCAGAGTACTGCCAACTTTAGTTCTCAAGTCTGAGGCCTTTGTGGATGATGGGAATTTCTTCGCCGATGGAGTGAGTGACATTAAAACTGTAATGCGGGGCCTAGAATGGTACGAGAAAAATTTTGCCGTGAGGACTCACAAGAAAAAGAGCAAGATCCTCCCGTTAACAAAAAGCGCAAAGGCGAGTTGGATTAGGAGCTTGGAAAAGGAAACTTGGCTGGAAGTCAGTCCTACAGTAAAGACACTTGGCGTGGAGTTTTCGATCAGAGGAAATTGTTGGCAGAACGCATGGGAAAAGAAAGTACTCGAGATTCAGTGTTTGCTATGTGGCGAAGATAAAGGCAGGAATCTTTCCTTGTTCCAGAGATCAACTTTCGTCAACATGTATTGTGTATCAAGAATACTTTATCTGGCCCCAGTAATACCCCTCCTGGAACCTATAGCAAAGAAAATTGAAACCTATATGTGGCGTTTTATATGGAGCGGTAAGCTAGAAAAACTGAGTAAGAAGTTGCTCTTTTGCACAAAGGAATCGGGAGGTCTAGGAGTACTGGATTTTAGAAAACTGTGCCAAAATATGCTTGCTAGAATGACACTTGACTTTTTAAATGGACCACAAGAACACTTTCAAATGACCAGAGAGTGGTTGGTTCCCCTGCTAAACAATCCTAATTCAACAAATTCAGACACAAACGTCCCAATTTTCATGAAAGATTCTTTCCCGATATTAAAGCAACTGCAAGAGAAGGGGCTTCTCATGGCAGATAGTACAGAAATAAAAACTGAGATAACCAGGATTTTAACTCCCGAAGAGGAAAATAACGGATATCATGTAAAAGAAAAAGAACCATTTGTAAATTTTGAAAATGCCTTTAGAAATCTACATTCTTTCCCCATGGAACCAAAAGTGAGAGAGCTTATGTTTCAAGTCATACACATGATTTTGCCTTACCGAAATAGAGTGTCACGTTTCCTGAGAAATGAAGATAAAAAATGCTCTTTTTGTTTTGAAGTAGTGGAAGATGGTTTAGACCACGAGTTCATCAAGTGTAATGAAAATAAGGGAATTTTTCAGTTTGTTTTTGATTTAAGTGAAAAGTGCAAAATTAAAGTTCAAAGTGATGAAGAAAAGAAGAAGCTGGTGAAATTTGACATAAATTCGGATTTGGAGGTGAAAAAGAAAAATTCTCTGTGTTATATTATTGGAAATATGTGTCATTATGTGTGGAGTAGAAGGAAAAGAAAGAAAGTGGTGTGTTTAGAGGGTTTTAGGAGTTTAATTGTGAAGAAAATGGAATTATTGAAGATAAGAAATGAGTGGAGAGAGTATTTTTTTGATTTTGAATGATGAATTTTTTTTGTAAATATGGTGGGTGGAAAAAGAGAGTGAGAAAGTAAGTAGTGGAGAGAGTTTGAGTTTTTTATTGGTAAGAGATAGTTTTTTTGCGTGAGTGAGTGAGAAAACAGCGTTGCCAGTAAGGTAGTTTAAAGAAAATTATTGATAATTGTTTTTTTTTCTTTTTTAATTAGCAGCCAAAATAGGAAAAAAGGAAAAAAAATGGGGTTTGGTGGTCATTTCAGCTTATTTGTTTTTCGTAAATATTAGTGTGTTTATTTTTGTGTGTTGTAAAAATAAGCTGAAATGATAATATAAAAGAGGTTTTTTTTTGGGTTTTTTGTTGGTTTTTTTATTTATTTTTTATTGGGGTATTTTTTTTATATTTTTTTTTAGTAGTGGCTTCTTTGCAGAATTGGAATTTGAGAAAATTTTGTCTGTTGTTGTAAATGGCCACCGCAAGCGGGGACTTCCTGTGGAGGGGGGACGTCCTCTCTGCGGGAGAGAATTTTATTTTATTGTTAATATGGATTAAAAACTATTTTAGTAGAAGTACAATAATGCAAAGACCACTCTTTGGCTGCTAATTTTAGTAAAATGTAGAGTGTAGGTGGCATTTAGATTTTTGTAATGTTTAAATGTAGTTTTTTTTAATGTTAGTGCCACTGAGAGGAGAGGATGTGGGATAAAAAAAAAAAAAAAAAAAAAAAAAAAAAAAAAAAAAAAAAAAAAAAAAAAAAAAAAAAAAAAAAAAAAAGCCATAGGAAAGATTCAACACTTTTAAAGAAAATAAGCCACAATCAAGTAGCATTGCTGAAGATTTTGAATTAAACACTAAATATTTGCATTTATCAGTGTTGAGGCTTAATCTGATTTCCCCATACAGCTGCAATACTAGTAGCACAGACTTTGTTAAAGCAAACTTTGACCTGCTAACAAGCAGAAGATCATCTGCATATGCAATATAGGAGACGTTTGACAACCCTGAAGAGTAAGAAAGTGGTATCTTATTAAGAACATTCAATAAACAAGCTTTAAAAATATGAGGTGAAAGCAAACCACCCTGACAGACCCCAGATCTTGCTGGGATTTTACCAAAGGCCTGGGAACCCTGCCTCAACTGAATAAATGCATTCTGGTACCAAAACCAAAGTACACAAATAACTGAACTATTCACACCCAAATGTGTCAGAGAAAACCATGCCGGAGAGTGACAAACAATATTGAAAGCTTTAGATAGGTCTAATGCACAAAAGTGAACTTTCATTTTGAAGCAATGTGCTTCTTGTAACACTGTTGAAAGTATACAGTGGGCATGCTGGCATCCTATATGCAACTTAAAACCAAACTGATTTGTGTCATAATCCACCTTATCTTGAATAAATGGGAGCAATACATATTCAAATAGTTTGCTTAAATTACACACTACAGTGATAGGGTGGTAGGATCCACAATTAAGTGGATCCTTCCCTTACTTCAGAACAGAGATAACAGTACCACACAGGAAAGAGTCAGGCACTAGTGAGCTACTAACACACATCTGAAAAAGTAGTTGCAGATGGCTAATCAACTCTTAAATGTTCAACACAAATTCCATCCAAATCAACCACCTTAGATTTTAGTCTTTTAATGCTTTTCACAACAGACTCAGCACTAATAGGGATAATATCTTTCTGGCGTAGTCTACGCAGAATAACTGAATCAAGCAGTCTACAAAACCCAGAATGGACTGCATAATTTACTGTACTGAAAATTGTTGAGTAATGACTAACCCATGAATCACCAGGAATTAAACTGGACAAAACAGTCAGGTTTAGCTTACTAGAATTCACCACTTCATTCCATTGCTGAGGACTTTTTGGAAATTCCTTACCCTTATATTGGACGCATTGCAATTAAGATTTGAATTCAGACTTAGTTTTTCTTTTAATATTGAATACATGACCAAAAGTGGGGCTGCCACATGCATTGCATTTCCAAAGCCACATTTTTGCCCAATTTTTAACTGAGGGTCTTTAATAGCCTACCAATTTGAGCAAATAAGAGGAGTATTTTTCTTTTTTTGTTATTGGTTATAGTTGATTTTAGATGAGATCTTCTTCCAGGTGGTAGCCTAGCTTTGATAGGCCTAGTAGCCTATATAGCCTGAACCTGTTTGGTTCATTCCCTGATTAAGTTGATACATAATGTCCAACAAAGTTAAAAGAAAATATATTAGCCCAATTAAAGGCAATGACAAATGTGCTGCCTGTTCTACTGAACTGGATGAAGGGTCCTCTGCTATTGAGTGTGATATATGAATGAAGTGGATCTGTGGTGAATGTCTGGACCTGTCCCCTGGAGAATATAAACTACTAACTAAGATGACGCAATCCCTTACATGTTCCTGGTCATGTCCAGCCTGTAAAATTAACCCTCCCCCTCCCCCTCTAGTGAGCAAGCTATGATAAATAAGTGGACAATTCCTTGAAATCTTTCAGAGAAGATCTTAAGCTGGAGTTTGCCACCACTAGTCAGTTGACACAAACACTTTCCCAACTGAGAACAGACATAAAAAGTGACATTTCTGCCCAAGTTCTTCTTCTTCTAATTCACAGCAGGCGGGCTATTCAGTTGGTACTATTTAGCCCTCTTCTTTTTGCTTCACTCTGTGGGCTACAGAGCTACTGTCTTGGTTGTCTCTTATTTATTAGATATTCTCAGATATCTTTCAGTAGATCTTTTGACTCAAGGAGTTCAAATATAAAATGATAGATATCGATTTCTGTGCTCTGTGTGCAGGTATAGTTGGCTAAGCTCTTGGCTGATAGTGGGATTTTGTGGTGTTTGAAGTATTTTAGCAGTTTACAAAGCAAGGTATGTTGTGCAGACGTCAGCATATTACATTCAAATAGGCAATGGTCAATTGTTTCATTATTCATATTACAATGCCTGCAAAGAGGGGACAGGGGAATTGAACCACTTGAATTAGAAAGCTTATATGAGAATGCAAGGAAATTTAGTCCATTTGTTCCAGAACGAATTCTATGATAAATTTTAGAAAGATACTTATTGGGAAAGGGGGAAAGGATAGGATTAATCTTATTAAAATTAATATCTGATAGCCTCTATCAGTAAATATCTCTAATTGGGATTGGTCTCCCACTTGGCTGGTCAATATTTATAGCATTTTTTGCTATTTCATTAACCTGATGATTACCACTTATGCCAGAGTGGCTAGGAATGTACTGAAAATAAGTTTTTATGCCACTTGAAGCAAGATTATCTATAGTACTGAGACAATGATAAGTGTCAATGTCCAACTTATATTGAGGAGCTGAGGCCAGCAACTCAAGGCTTGATAAAGAGTCGGAATAGATGATAATATTTTTCGAATTTTCAATCAAAGGTTGGTTTTCCTTAAGGTGTTCTAATGCCATGATTATGGCGTTTAACTCAGCAGACATTATAGATAAATTATTAAACAATCTCTCGCCCATTGCAATTTTCAGGTGAGGAAGGAAAACACCACTTGCAACCTTCTCATTCATTTTTGACCCATCAACAAATATTTGGAAATGATTTTTATAGGTAATTGTATCACATATTGAAAATTCATTACAATCATTTTGCTCTACCTCAACAGTTCAGGACCTAGTGGTATCTACAGTGTCCTCTAAGTTGTCTCAACTTCCGTCAGCCCAATTATCTGAATCTGATGTTCATTATATAGCATGTTCATAGCACCAGTGTTTTGAAAGACGTTTTAATATTGGTGCTTATGGTACCCCCCCCCCAGACTGATGATGCAGTTTTCCTGTACAATTATCTCTTACGCAATTATGGAGTTGACATTGGTGCCCCCCAGCCCTAGTAAAAAGACTTTCTAATAGCCATCAACTATCTGGTAGCCGCCCCCTCCTCTTCTCTTCTCTGTACCATCAACTGAATCTAGAAAGCAAATTATACAGAAATCCTTTGAAACAAAAGGATCAATTAGTTTTTATGGAGATAGACCTAAGGAAGATCACATAAAGCACAAAGCTCTAGTTGAGGAGATGAAATGCAGAAAAGCTAAGGGAGAAGCAGACTTGATAATCTCTAATGGTGCCATCATTAAAAAAAACTTGCCAGTTGGAGTGATCCCCAAGACTGCTCCAATGTCCGGCTAATGTACAGGCCTCCTTCTACCTCTAATAATTGTGTAAATGTTTATGGACTTAAATCACCTAATTCTGTCTCTCAATAGTCTAGTAGTGAACACAATAATAATAGTTTCTTTTCTGATGCTGACACTTCTCTTGTTTCTTCAACAACAACTTGTTTAACTGATGTTTCTTCCTTGTCATTTCATAGTGATGTATCCATCACCAACAACCTTATCAGTCCTTTAGTTCCTGCATCCTTGCTGATTCCTACCTCTCAGGGGATGAGATTCGTTAGCTCCAATGTTGATAGCCTCCCTAATAAGCTTTCTGAACTCTCTTTTTGTATGAAATCTGAAGGAGTGGATGTTGCTGCAATTACAGAAGTTTCACCAAAAAATACCTTGTCAGTTTTAACTCCTGATGAAATCAAAATTGATGATTACCAACTTTTTTCTAATCTGAATTCCCCACTCTGCCACCGGGGGGTGGGCCTTTATATAAGAGATGTACTAAATGTTAGTCTCATTCAATTCTCTGAATACTGATGGAATTGAGTCTGTGTGGATTAAATTACACAATCAAAGAACTTCAATTGTAGTGGGTGTTGTTTATAGAAGCCCCAGTGCTCCATGTGTTATGGACTCGGAATCAAATTTGGCTGCCATGTTGTCTCATATGATGACCAATTTTGCCAGCTATGATCTTGTCCTTATGGGGGACTTTAATCTTCCTGATACCCAATGGATTGATGGATCTGGTTTTGTAATAGAGATTCTCCTTTTTGTCTGCCCTTTCTGATAATTCCCTCTGTCAAAGAATTTCACAACCAATTCGTTTCAGGGAAGGTCAAGTCTCCAACACTCTTGATCTGGTTATACTCAGTAACCCTGACCTTCTTATTAAGAATGTTATAACCCAGTCTGGAACAGCCTGTCTGAAGCCACTTTCCAGTCTTAAACCCTAGAAGCCTTCAAGAAAGGAGTTGATCAAGACTGGGTCAATGCTGAATGGAGACTAAACTATGATGTCAGACCATAACCTCAAAACACCACCAGCAAGATTTTATACAGGAGGTTCAACACCACCTTATCTTGCTGGATAGTCTTAACTTTGAAAAAAATGTTTTCTTTTAAGTCTGGTTTGAGCCTGCTTTTTTGACTCTAGGTTTAGAAACATAATTTCAATGATTTAAGTAGGAGAGGATTTTTTTTCTAAACTTAACATACAATTTGACATTTCTTTAAAATCTTGCACACTGGGAGTTAGCAATGTTACAAGGCTCAAAACACTTTCCTTGGGCCTTGTGTGTCTTGTAGATCTATTTATGAAATTTCCATTTCTAATGCACAAAGTCTGTGTAACTTCAATAAAGGTAAGTGCCGTTTTGAGGGAGAGGGGATATAGATAACTTAAAAGAACTTTCTGGGTATAGTTTAGTCTCTTGAGAGATTCCTGAAAGTTTCATTCACCTAACTCAACTACTTTCATAGATATCTAGAGTTTCACCCAAAAGACAGATATGCTGTTCTCTTGCATAGATGGATTTGCAGGTTTCAAAAATGGCAAGATTTTGTGAAAATGTCGTAGTTTTGTCTGAAGATAAAGAGTGACAAATACACAACAACCTGGGCCCAAAAGTCTTCCTTTTTCCCACAGGGTTGGTTGAGGGTACTGTTTCACCCTCTTCTGGCATCTATGGATTCAGGCTCTGTTTTCAAATTCTTGAAATTTTTTTCTATTAATAATAAACTACTGTTCAATTGAAACTGAAAAAAAATTATTATTACCCAAATAGTATTACTTGGTAAATGTTTGTCACTTGACAACATTGTTTGCCTACCTCCCTCCTCCCTCAAATGAATTCTGTCGTATGTGGTTGCCAATATTCATGGCAGCAAGAAGATATATATGAATCCATTTAGGAGGATCAGAAGAAAAACAATTTTGATATTTAGACATATTGATACATATTGACTGTCAGAAGTAAAAATGTTGACAAGTCAAATAGTAGAGAAACCAGAATGGATTTGTCTCAGTATATAGTCTTTGGTCATGCTGATGACAAATAGCAGTGTCACGAAGACACACTCTTGTCTAACACCAGACAACATTGGGAACCATTCTCAAACTGATTTCAGTAATAGAATAATAACTTTCTGTATTGCTGAAAAGAAATGTAGGGAAATAAATTCTTTGTTCTTTTAGAATGTAGTATCAGAATTTAAAAATTGCTAATAACTACACTGCTTAAACATAGTGTAGGTTTGGTCTAAATATTGTTGGAAAATTAGCCTTTTCTTTGCTTTGTTTGTGTTTTACTTTGTTTTGTTTTTTTATTGCAGCTAGGCAAAAGGAGGATGAAAACCTTCATAGACAACTTGAAGAGACAAGAGTTGCTGTAGAACAGGACAAATCATATGTGAGAAAAGAAGAAGAAGAAATAGCACTTTTGAAGCAAACTTTGGTATTTTTGAATTTTATTTCCTTGTATTGCCTTCTTGCTATTTTTTTTTTCTTTTTTTTTTTTTTTCAATGCCTTATCAGAAAAATTTTGCTCTAGTGGTTTGAGGAATGGATTTTGTATAATAAATTTTTTAGAAGTTGGGTGAAATCAAGAATAAATTCCCAAGCTTCCAGAATCTTTCCAAGCCATAGGTGCCCAGTTTATAGATCTTTCCAGGGTAGAAAATACAGCGTTTAGAGGGTTTGATATCCAAAGTGAATTTTTAGGTCTAAGTATCAACATTTTTTTTTGTTTTTTAATTTAAATTTCCTAGAAAGTCAGTAGACGCTTCTTACATTGGCTCCTGTATATTCAATTTCAATTTATAACTTTTTTTACATTTTTTACAACCATAGATTTATCATCTGAATAGGTTCTAGGTAGTATAGTAAAAATAATGCTGTGCCTGAGCAGGCACACCTTACAATAAGGGGGCAGTCAATGGCAATAGAGAACCATACCTAAATAACCTGTTTTATCAGCTTCAAATGCATTAGGAAGCTTTTGCTTGTGGCATGGAAGAAAAGTACAAAAAGCTTGCCAAAAGCACATACTGTCTGTAGTCTGCTTAAATTAGTATGTATATGGTTACAACTTATCCATGACTCAATGTATTTGTATGTACTTTTGGTCTTTTGTATGCATTCAAATTTTTGTTGATGTGTGTGACAAAGGACAAACAGCAAAGTAATACCAAATAGTAATGCTCAACATCTTTTGTATAAAGTTCTAAAAGCTTCAGATGTAAGAAAGTATCAACATTTTTTTTTAAGACTACCAAAGATTTAAATTTAAATTAAATTACACTTACTTCTATTGAATCTTACATCCAATTCCTTGATCATCTGTACAATCTGTCTGTAGTCCACTTAAATTAATATGTCTATGGCTACAGCTTATCCATGATTCATATTTGTACATACTTTGGTCTTTTGTATGCATTAACATTTTTGTTGATGCGTGTCACAAAGCATTAACAGCAAAGTAATACCAATCCTGTAGTAATACCATAAACAGCAAGTAATACTTGATCCTGTGTGCAATCTACTTAATTCTGATTTTTGTTATTTGAGTTTTAATGGGTGCAACTTTACTGTTTCTTTGTCAACAAGTTTTAGTGTTTGTTGACACTCTTTTGTGGGTTGCACTCTTTTCCTGTATGTTTATGATGTATTGTATTTTTGTATTTATTTGCTTAATATCAAGTGATATTGCTTGTAGCTTGTACATCTTTTTTTTGTTTGGTCTGTCATGACCCTTGTTAACTTTTTTACAAATAAATTATTACTGTAGTTATTATGCTTATTATTAGTGAATATACAAGAAAAAGAATAAAATGTCAAAACTAAAGAATTGCTTTTGAGAGTTGGCAGTGGTTTTTGTTATTTAAGAACCATCTCTTAAAATATAGTGATACGTTTTTTAGCTAGTATTGGTTGTAAGAATGAGTATCAAGTAAAGATATGTTGAATCCTTTAGCAGTTTAATATGCTTTAAACAGTTAGTACTGAGCAACTCTTCACCAGCTGCATAGAAGTAACTTGAGAGGTAAGTAGGGGAGACCAGGGCATTGTGGACACTTTTTCACAGGATTGCAAATAACTTTTCAGTAAGACTCTTCTTTGCACATCCGATTTTACCACCATAACTTCAGTATGTTAGCTTTATTTGAGCTATTCATAACAAACTTGTACCTCTTACCAGATTCTCATGGGAAGTGATCAAACGAAAAGTGGCAAAACTGTTCATATACCTGGATTAAAGGGGTATAATGGACATTTGGTATAGGTAATTCGGACACTGATGTCCAATATACCCTGGGTTTCTAAAGTCAGAAATAGAAGATTAAAAATCAGAAGTGAAAAAGAGAGTAAAAGAGAAGCATAAGAAATCAGAAAGAGAAGAGTTGGTTGTTTATTAAAAATGTATCAAATATGTATAACAACTAGGTATGCAGTGACAACTTAGGCAATATTCAGCTTTACGCTTTAATTCAACTCAGCTGTCCAGCTGTGGTACTTTAGCAATAACGAATACTTGATGTCAAGTTGGGACAGGTTCACATGAGAAATAAGCTGTTCTACTTGTCACATAGTGCCACCAGTAGATGATGGAGGCCCTATGTTCATTTTGATGCTTGCTCTGTTGAATGTAAAAATCTGATCTGTTCTCGTAAACTTCATTAAAGGCACAAGTCTTTTCAAATAGAGTACCTCATATTTGTCTTCCTGCTGTGAAACTATCTTCCCAATCGAGTGTGTTGGGATTTTCTCCATTTTTCCCTCTAAGACAAGTACATAGTAACCAGTTTTCACTTCCTCATAGTCAATGTCTCCCACAACATCGGCATGCATGCTTTCATCATCTGAGTTACTTAGATTGAATTCTTCTACCATTTCATCCTGACTACTCTCTATGGTGTCAAAAGTCAGGGCCCTTTTCCCTTTTTTCTTGCTAATTTTTGCCTTGTTACTTCTCACTCTTTTTTTTCCCTTAGGCTTTGCTGTTTGTTCAGCGAAGTCTTTCATGAGTTGATTTTTAACAGGTTTGTCAGTGGCTATAATGCTCTTGGTCCTTTTGCGGTTGGTAATATTTTTTTCTGGCACTGGCTTTAGGGTGAGGAGAAATCTGTTCAAGGGAGATATTTGAGCGTACTGGCGTTTCTTCTCGTTATTCTGAGGATGTATTAGAAGATGTACTTGGTTTAGGCAGATCATTGCTTTCATGAAGATTAATGCTCAGAGTGGCTGGTTCTACATGATTAGAAACATAGGAACTCAAGAATTCGTCATCCGTAAAAATATCACGGTTGAAGGGATAGACTCTAGAAACTCTGAAGCCAGACTGAATATTCTGCGGTGTGAAAGCCTGTGGAAAAGTAGTGCCAAGCAGTCCTGCAATATTATCAATCTTGATTAGCTGACCAGGATGGTTAAGCATCCCCGCATCAGCAGCTCTATTGTAGTGAGTTTTTAATGGTCAAAAGACAGATCTACCCAGGTGTTGAAGCTTGTGACTTGTGTGTAATGGGATAGTAAGTATTACAATTCCATTCAATTTAGCATATTCTACTGATTCCGGGCTGATATGGCTCGCATGGATGTCCATGATCAATAAGACTTTTGAGGAAAAAACAACATCGTGTGTGCTTTTGAAAGTGTTTAAGAAATTCTGGAAAGGTTTCAACAGTCATCCGTTCGCTTACATAAGCAGCACCTTTCGTACCAGTAGGGGCACCAGAGATCATACGATCTTTGAAGTAAACACGCGGAAAGACCATAAGGGGGGGGGGGGATCGCTACATCTATAGCACTAACTGCACAACATACTCTTACAAGGTCACCCCTCTCGGATGATGTTAGTTGACCAACTTGCTTAGCACCTTTTGGAGCTAACACTTTCCTAGGATTCTGCACAGTTGTAGGACCAGTTTCATCAACATTCCATATAGCATAAGCTTCAAATTTCTCCTTTTCTAACACAGCTGAATAATTGTCAAAAAAACTCATTGACTGTTGTTTGATTGAATGCTGTTGCCCGAGCAATGCTCGTAGCCTGAGGAGAACGGATAAACATACTTCGGTTTTTTTTTTTCAGGAAAGGACGTAAACCAATCTGCACCAGCAATATTATTATTTTCCCAGCTGTCTGGAATCTTTTTCTTGTTCATTTTTGCAAACTGATAGGCCAGAATACGGCATTGTTTTGGACTGAGTCCATAGTATAGCTTACTAGCTTTTGTTAGATAATTAGCTAGGTTGTTTTCTTCAATACCACTTAATATTTTGTTAATGCCTTTATCAGCTTTAAATAGCTCTGGTTCTTTACTCTCAAGTTCATTTAAAGGCACTTCTTTCCAAAGTTCTACCCATCTTATCAGGCTTGCTCAAGAAATGTTGAGTTTCCTTCTTGGAAACACCACTGTGAATCATTAGCAAAGCTTCTTTAATCGTCTGCCCGTCTGTTAACCCCCTGTTTGACTTTCTTAGATAAGCTCTTGCCATCTGAAACAGAATTATCTAGATGTGGAGTAGATTTTTCTGCTATTGGGGCATCATGGACATCCCTGTCCATATTACAATGGTCTTTGGTGTCTATATTGCCCCTTAATCAGTTACAATAAAAAATTTAAATATGCCCTCTCCACGAAGTGCCACTTCAATTTATAAGTATCCAATACCTAGCCTAATCAGTACTCTCTTGAACTTACCTTAAACAAATTGTGAAACTAAATACTGCTTGCTGAAAATTTTAATTCAGTGAAAACAAAGAAATTTACTTCACCTTTGAAAATTTCAAATTTATGCTCTCAGAAATGAATGCGTAATCCAAGCGACAGAAGTCATTTACCACGTGTCTCTACCATTAACGCCACCTATTTTGGCTATAATGAACTTTCATCTAAAGTCACCCGGAGTGCATAGGAGTGGGGTGTCCATATTACCTAAGTGTCCATATTGCCCCGGTCTCCCCCATTAAAAACCCTTGGAACAATTAAAGCAGTAGAACCGAGTTAAATATGACCAACTCTTCTGTCTTTGAAACTTGGTTAGAGTAAGTGACTTTCGAAAAATAATATTTCAGGTAACTCATGAGTATTAAAATGAATATGGAATGATGTGAAAAAGAAAGCAAATTAGATAAACAGATTTTTCGATGGTGATGCTTAGAAGAAATTCTCATGTATAAATAGTGCATACGTTTTAGGTGTTAATTGATTTATTTATTTATTTTAATCCTAAAATGATAAGGACTCAGCGCTTGTCGTAAAACAAAGACAATTCAATAAACCCAAAATGCATAAACAACATACAATAAATGCGGTGAAAACATCAATAGTGCTAAAGAAAAGAAAACAACACTAAAAAAAAGATTAAACATGATAAATGCCTCTATTCAAATAAACACCTCTAGGAAAATGTACCAGCATTATATATTGATTAAAACAGGGTACCTACATTGCCTTCCTGAAACAAAGACAAACTTCATTTGCCGTTTGTATTTATAATATCATTTTATTTATAATATTGCCTTAGGTTTTCGTTTGTTTTTTATACTGCAATAAGTTTTTTGGTTACTACCACTGCTTTCAGCTCTTTACTCTCTGGCTTTTCAGCCAAAATAAGGTAGAGAAAGTACCTTTTAGCATTCTTATAAAAGTTGGACAGTTACTCAGAAGTAGTATGTATTAGTGTTGCACTTACTTACTTGTACTTGTTGCACGTTCAAGCCGCATCCAGACTCATCGTGGCGCCCAGCAGATGACGACATGTCTCCTTCCATAGGTTTCGCTCGAGGGTGGCAGGCTCCACCATTCCCAGCCACTGGCGATCCCAGCGACGGCCGTATTTTCGGAATCCCCCGATTGGCTCCAGATCAGACTTAACTGTTGCTAGCCACGTCTTCTTTTGTCCTCCTGCCCTCTTCTTCCATGCAGGTAGTGGTAGACATTTGAGGCATTTTTTGCTTATATGGTCATCTGCTCTGCGCATTGTGTAGCCAAACCATCTCAGTCTCCTATGCTTAACAGTGTCAGAGACAAGTGGGCAATCCCCACATCTTCTCCTTACTTCTTCATTCGAGATTCTATCTGAGAGGCGGATACCCAGGATATAGCGCAGGCATTTGTGGTTGAATATATTCAAGCTCAACGCTTCGGCTGCTTTAAGTGACCAGCTTTCACATCCATAGAGTAGGACAGAGAGAACCATAGCTTCATACACTCGGAGCTTTGTGCGTAGCGATATTTCGCTCCGCTTCCAGAGATAGTTCCGTAATTGAAGGAAGACACTCCAGGCTGACGATATGCGGCTCTGGATTTCTTCTGAAGATTCGCCGGCAGGGTTTATCATCGATCCGAGGTATTTCAACGACTGGACGTCCTCTATCTGATTACCATTTAGGGTCGCAGGGGTTTCACCCATCCCATCTGTTCGCATGGATTTTGTTTTTGGTAGGCTTATTTGGAGACCAGTCGAAAGTGCCTTGACTGCCACGTCATTTATCATAACCTGGGCTTCTGCAACAGATTCAGCAAGCATGTCCACATCGTCAGCATAGTCAAGATCCGTGACGGAGAAGGACGGGCTAACTGCAACGCCTTTATAATTGTCCAGGACCCTGAGGATCCAATCGATGACGAAGTTGAACAAAGTTGGTTAAAGGACACAGCCTTGACGTACACCTTCCTCTATCAAGATCGCCATCGACTCTTACCTGGGCCTTTGTTCCAGCATAGTATACCTTGAGCAGATTGACGATCTTCTCAGGTACGCTGTCCTCTCTCATTGCCTCCCATATTGCATTACGATGGACCGAATCAAACGCGGTAATGAAGTCTATGAAGATTTGGATTGTTTCCTGCTGGTGTTTAAACCGGTGTTCAAGGATCTGTCGCAGGCTAAAAATATGGTCACAGCAACCCATACCCGGCCTGCATCCTGCTTGCTTGGGTCGCGTTCGGCTGTTTCTGGTGTCTCTGGATCTATTTAAAAGTATGACTGCGAACAGCTTGGCAGCAATGGGGATAAGGGATATACCTCGGTAGTTTTTGCAGTCCATTTGGTCTCCGTTTTTGAAGATAGGGACAATTATTGAGGTCTTCCAGTCATCTGGGATGTATTCATTGTCCCAGCCTTCGGTTATCATGCTATGAAGTTCATCCACCGCAACCTCGGGGAGAGCTTTCAGTAACTCGGCAGGAATCCCATCTATTCCTGGGCTTTTATGGTTTTCCAAAACTTGGATCGCCTTAATTACTTCATCCCTGGAGGGTGGGTCCGTACATACATTTTCATAAGCCTGGTTGTGCGGGGGGTTCTGCAGTGCTGTAAGTGGTTGCTTTCGATTACTATTGTCTCCTGGTCTCAATAGCTCTTGGAAATGAACTCGCCATCTTTCGATACGTTCCTCGCTGCTTGTGAGTATTTTCCCATCCTTCGCCTTAAGCGAGGGGATGGTAGTTTGCTTCTTCTTCCCAGTGCATTCTCCAAGTATCTGATAGAGTTTTCGTGTATCGTTCCGTGATGCTGCTCTTTCCATATCACTGGCAACATTAGACCAGTAGGCTTCTTTGTCAGCTCTTGCTGATTTGTGACATTCTTGTCGTAGCACTTTGTATGTGGGGGACTTCTTGTTAGTCATTTCTTTTTTCTTGGCAGAGAGTTTGAGTGTCTTTTCTGAGATACATTTCTTGGTTTTATGCTTGACAAACCCAAGTATGTTTGAGGCAGCTTCATTGATGTGGTCCTTGAATTTGCTCCATTTCTTCTCAATCTTTATCTTGGGGCACTGATCAGTCGGGATTACCTCCTCGGTGTCATCTTGAAGGACAGCGAAGTGGTTTGAGAGTTCAAGAACAAATGCTCCTCGGTACTCATCTACTTTCAGCTTCGACACGTCTATTTTCTGGCTTGGCATAGTAGTCTTCCTTGAGCTAAGTCTATACTTTAGCCTTGTTTTCAGCAAGAAGTGGTCAGATCCATTTTTCGATCCCGTGTCAGCACCTCTGTAAACTCTCGAGTCCAACACCATGGATTTCCATCGCCATAATCCATCGAGATAATCTATTTGGGCCTTTACTCTTCCATCGCGGGATTCCCATGTATACGTATGACACGGCTTGTGCCTAAACCAGGTATTAGCCACAGCGAGATTGTTCTGCATTGCGAACAGCAAAAGCCTGTTTCCATTTGTGCACCTGTCTCCGAGGCCGTGCTTGCCGATCGCATGTTCCGAGTTATTCAGCTTTCCGCCGATTCTTGCATTGAAGTCGCCTCCAATTAGGAGGATATCTTTCCGGGGAATCTTATCAATGACTGTCTGCAGGTCACTGTAAAACTGATCTTTTTGCTGTTGAGTGGCATCTCTTATTGGGGCGTAAACGCTAAGGACAGTCAGATTGTTCGTGCGACCTTTAATTCTTGCCCGTACGATTCTCTCAGACACAGGCTCATATTCGGTGAGCCCAGTAACTGCTTTGGGGGACAACAGGATACCTACTCCTGCTCGGCCAGATCCATCTAATGGTCCCGAGTTATAAAAAGAGACCGCCTTCCCAGCCGAGGATTCAAGGGTCAAGATGTTACGTCCATTTAGTCTCGTCTCAGAAACGCACAGAATATCAAGGTTATAAAGATAAAATTCATCCGCTACAAAAGCTT
Source organism: Artemia sinica (assembly GCA_027921565.1). Classification (NCBI taxonomy): domain Eukaryota; kingdom Metazoa; phylum Arthropoda; class Branchiopoda; order Anostraca; family Artemiidae; genus Artemia; species Artemia sinica. Next base: position 20,990,858 of record CM051263.1, on the reverse strand, counting down.
ATGTCAATGAACATTTAATCGAGCACAGGTTCCAGCCGCCGATATTCAGGCCTTGTCTTCTTGATAGGACGGTAGCTAGCATACTTTTCGACGACAGCGCCATTCTCGTCGCATCGCATAATACCGGGGATGCCGTAGCCAAACTTTTCATCATCATATTTGTCATCATCATTGAGCGTTTCTTGGGGATAAGGTACACTACAAGGTCCCCAGTCTTGCGGTCACCCGAAGCGCGTTGGCCATCACCTTGCTCGGCGTGGAGCTCAGTGATGTTTACACCCCTTCACCACTTTGAGGTGCGCTAGCGGATTTCCTATGCTGCCTAGGGACGGAGGGTCAAGCCTCATTGCCTGGATGCCCACCATGGAATGAACCTGTAATATACTAATTTGGTTTAAAAATTGCCTGGTGTTACTAATAGGACAAAAGAGGTTGTCAAAGTTAAGATTAGTGTCTCTAAAAAGTACGTACTAGTAGCTTAAATTTTCAAACTTCTTATTTTGATGTTACAACTTCTTATTGCAAACTGTGTTGAAAGAAGGAAAGAAAGTAATGTTATAAATTATAGGGTAAAATAGTTATGTTTGAAACGATGCAGATTATTACTTCTTTAGAAACTCTTTGACAAAAATGAGTTGAATTTGTTGGAGAGGTATGGGGCTCAGAGGAATTCCTGAGGGAGTGGTAAAAATAAACCGATCATACACTATTGTTTTTTTTTTCAGAAAGGAGAAGGGTAGTACTTCAAATCAATGTTATAGGAGCCCACTCTCCTTGTGTACTAATATATTAAGGGATATTCAACTCTTTTGAAAATGCTGGGGTAAAAGCAATGATGTTGTTACTCTGGATTTGGTTGTTGCTATATTACTTGGATTTTTTTTTTTGTAAAACTGAGAAAAGACAACAAAAATAAGTTTGCATTGAGACTATTAATCAAAACGAGTATGTCCAAACTCTCATATGGTAGAAGCATGTGAAAAGTTGAACACAACTAAGCAAAACAAATAAGCATAAGTAAAAATGTAAGACTCTGCGTGTGTGCTGGGGAATGTTGTACACAAGAATGAATTTTTTTTTAATGCATTGAAAATGTCCAGGCATGTTATGTATTTGTCTACATAAGGGCCGTTCTTTTACTCATCTTTGTGCTAAGATCTTACATCGTTTGACAAAGAACGCTTAAAAGTGAAATCTTAGTACTAACATCTTATATCTTATAACGTTCTTTTGCAAACGTCTTTCATCATTCTGCTCTGATAAGCGGTCTAAGAACAATGATGAGTATATTATCAAAGTTCTCTCATCATTGTTCTATATAGCAGAAAGATGGTGTCTTTCAACTTTTTTTGCTAACATCAGTGAGCTTTAAGATCTTAGAACAAAGATGAGTTAAAAGAACGGAAATATATGCAGAAATATGTGAGATCTTAGATGTAAGGTCTTAGTGCAAAAGAACGGGCCTATAGTCTAAAACCAAGCTTGAGGATGTGGCTGACTTGAAATCAGACTGCACAGTGAAAATCATATAGTATTTACTGGAGCTCTAGTGAAGGTCCTCTTTCCACTTTGACTAGGAGAGGAAGCTATTAAAAGTTTTACAGTGCGTCTAAGACATTTTTTGTGATCCCTCCTCCCTAAGATCCTTTTATGCAAGTGTGAATTTATGCTTAAAAGAAAGCTGGTCATTGCAGCTTAGTGTAAAACTTATTGAAAAACTATCAATATTTGCGTTTCTCTTTCTAGGAAAAGTTGAAAGCGCATCAAGATGAATTAACAAATAAAGTCTCAGTATGTAAGGAAAAAATTGGTGATGCTGAGAAAGAACTTGTCTCGTTGCACAAGGAAATTCACGATAGAGAAACTGCCCCCTTGTCTGAGAAGTAAGTAAAGACTAGAACGTTTTAGTGCTGTGATCAGGGAGATAAGGTGCTCCCTCCCCCCCCCCTTCGGGGACTCTTGTTTCACAAAAACGTCATAAGTACTACAGAAAGGCTTATAATTTTGCTAATTGTAAATGTTCATTTTGATTGTTTGACAACATAAATGTTCAGGAACCAAAAATTTGTAAGTTCAAAATACGTATTTTTATGTTTGTTGCGTCTGCTATCATCTTCATGTTTTGCTCCTTTTCAGACTAAACCTGTGGGTAAAAACTTGCTTGATGGCTCTTAAGGGAATATCTCAATTGACAAATGAATCGTCAGATATTGACCTTTGGCTTTGGAAGGTATTATTTGTTTGGATAGGGTACTTTTGGATATTTGCGCAAGCCTTGAAGCTAACTTACTGCTGACCGCAAGCGCTAATTGGGTTAAAGTACTAACATTAACAACCCACTGTAGCACCAAGCTGCCCGAGGCCACCACAGCTACAAAAGCTCCTAGTCTATTCAAAGCTTCACTTTTTACCACCTTCAATGTAGTTCTATTTCCTTTAAGATCTTTTCTTGTGACCTTTTCCTGTCTGATTTTGGAACGGCCTGATTTTCGTGTGGTCCCTGATGTATGGAAATTAAATTTTAAAAAAGGTATTTTTGTTTATGTTTTTGGGGAGAGAAGGGTGGGTGCATGAGAAGCAGCGTTGACTGATGTACTAATAAATAAACTTGGGTTAAGAATATAGCTCAGCAGTTTTTTTGTGGAGAGCAGACAAGTACCTTGTTTTTTTTTTTGCAGGACAGGGCATCCTTTTGGTCAAGTTGAATATGCTAAATACCTTTTACTTCAAACAGATTTGTGAAGACAATAACAGCTCGTTGCAAATTTGTGTTAGCTAAAAAAAAGTTAATTACCTAGATAAAACAGTATGTTTTTCCACCAATTTCACTTTGTTTGCAGAGCAATCTATATTTTTCGTGTCACTCATTTCAAATCGAGCATCATGAAAAAATTTAGGCCAAAGACGAAAAATTGCAATTATAGTACTAAAAACATAAGTCGTTTTATAAAAGATCTTTCCTCTTAGTTTCATTATATATAAAAATGAACATGAATGTTTTTTTTAAGTGTCATTTACATCAGAAATTTTTGGATTGTCAAAATGGTGATTCAACGATCAATGTTATTTAATGGTAGCTAAACTTAGATAAGAACCCTCTGAGTTGTATTCATCTCGATAAAATATCAACATCCCATCCAAATCAATCAATTATTCATCAGTACCGACGTCCAGGTCAATATCGAATTTAAGTTTTACAATGATAAATGGCTTTTCACATTAGAAAAACTTCCAAAAGCATAGAAAGATAAAATTAGCTGAAAGTTGTTGTTCTAGGTCACTGATTCCTGACCCTTTTAAATTTTCATACCCTTTAGAAAAGATTTTTTGTAGACACTGTCTTTGTCTAAATTTGGGCAGGGGGGGGGTCAGTTCCCTCCGATCAATTTTGACTCTTAAAAAGAGCACTAGAACTTCCGATTTCGAACCAAATGAGCCCCCTGTGAAGTTGATACGACCATCTCTTCCATATGAAGTGCCTCTAAAATACCATACAACATGATGATATTTCCTGAAGGACGGTCTCAAATACGCTGTTACTACTTAAAAACTATTTGTTTTTTTTTTTTTTTTTTTGTCTTTCTCCTGGCATCCAATTATTCTTGCTCATTCAAAGGACTCACTATTTGTGCTAACTATTTTCTTTGTTACTTTGTCCCAAAACATAAAACATACCATCTGTTTCTTATTTAATTAATAGCAAGAATGATTTGGTTCCGGAAACGAATTTTTTTTTAGCATCTAAATACATCCAAAATATGTAATGTGTACTTAATACAGGTGTCTAACCCCTCCCCTATTTTTGAAAGTGTTACGAAACTTGCTTACCAGTGAACCTTTTCTTAAGAGATGGAATCAGATTTCCCTTACCTTCAAACAAATGTTAGAAACGAAAAGTATTAGTGCAATCACCTAATGAAAAAAAGAAAAAAAAATCTGTGAAATAGAAAAGGAAAAAGTAACAAACGAGATAAAGTTGCAAATCCATCATTGCCAAATACGACCATGGTTTAACAAATTATCCCATAAGATAGAGCCTGTGAAAATGATGTCACAGTAAAAATAGAGAGTTGATTGGAAGAAAAAGTAAATGTTGCTGTGGGAAAAGTTGCAGCATAGTTGGCAATATATTTCACTTTAAATTATGCTAAAAACTTAGTATAATGCTTTAATTATGAAATGTTTTCAACTTGATGTAGCTGCAACCCTAGGTAATGGAGCTAAACTTCCTTTTTGTAGACCCTGTCTTTGTTTCTCAGTGATATACTCCATTGTTGCGCAGAAATAGTCAGTGAGCCTGTTCGAAAGCGTAGCATGGTTTGTAGAAACAGGAGCAAGAGGGGGCTACATCCTAACTTTGGTCATCCAATCATATAGATAGAAAAAATCCTTACGTGATCTACTACTACTACTACTAACAACTCACCGCAGCACCAAGCCGCCTGAGGGCAACACAGCTACGCACGCTCCTCCTCCACCCCAATCTATTCAAAGCCTCCCTTTTTACACCCGCCCACGAAGTTCCCATTTCTTTTAAATCTTTCTTTATGACGGTCTATCACCCCAGACGAGGACGACCTGCTTTCCGTTTAGCCCTAGACGGTTGGCCGAAAAGAACAATCTTCGGCAATCTGTCATCCTTCATCCGCACAACGTGCCCTAGCCACCTCAAACTTTCTTTCTTCATAGCCCTAGAGGGCGGTATGGAACCACATTTTTCGTATTGCCTATTATTTGAAATACGGTCAGTCAGCCGGGTGCCCAGAACAATCCTTAGGCAATTTCTCTGGAAAACATCTAGCAAATCTTCATCCGCTTTTCGGAGCGATCCCCGGTTGATTTAAGGTGCAGCATGCCTAACTTTCATCTGAAAAAGCTCAGAGTGTGAAAGGGGGCTTGGAATTATCCTGATTCAATTCTTTGGTTCAATCATTTAGGTTGAAAAATCATTGTGTACGTCTATTTCAAATAATCTGTAGCATACTTAGATTTCCGCTAAACAAAAATGGTTGGGGTGATGTTGGAGGGGCCAAGAATCCATGTTATACCTTCAATAATACATATTGAACATGTTTGTATAATTCCACTTCAATCGAGGTGCTACCTACCTACCTTTCTGCAAAAAAGGTGGCAGTAAGAGGAGACTAATTAGGGGGTAGATTCGGCTTATTTTTGTTCCAAATAAGAAATTTGTTTGTGTTTTTCTTTTTTTTTTATTCACAGAGTTATGATCTAATTATTGTTTTTTGAAATGTACCCCAAGCATGAATTCCTCAATCCCTCCAAGTTTTCACAATGGTGTATCTCATAAATAAAGTTTTTTACGGGAAAACTGATGACACATATTTTGATCAGCTGGTCAATGGTTATTGATTAGTTTAAAAAAAAGTCTATTTGTCATGGTTCAAAAGTTTATTATTTCCCACTAGCTAACTTTCTAAAATCATTGCTAATAAAAGAGCACAGGTTAAGCTCCAATTTCTTTACCAGTGAAAGAATTATTAAGGTTTAGAGAACACAAGCGACACAATTTTTTGCCATCTCCGACTTAGAACATAAAATGACAAGCACAACCGAAATCACAAGCAGAAAAAACTTTTAGTGGTAGATGGTAGCAGGGCCGTATCCAGGATTTTTCGAGAGGTTACAAAAGGATTTTTTTTTGGAGGGGGCTACAAAATAACTTTAAAAAACATATCAAAAATTTGTTATATTCATTTTTGTTACGTTTTTACGAGTCGGACAAACATTTCTGGATACGGCCTTGGATGATAGTACTTTTAGGCCTCTGGGAAAAGGCTCCTTATCTTTAAATTTTTCCGTTGATTATTATAAGAAGATATTCTAGTGACAGGTAACGGGAGCCGTCACACATCTTGAACAGTTTTGGATTTGACTCAACTCACTTGCTGGAACATTTGCAGATAGTCTTCTTCAACTTTAACTGTAAACTCTATTTCAGCCCGCACACATTAGGCTCAAAGGCAAGTGAGTACCCTTCTTTTCGGCCTTAGGTAAGACGATTGCAGACGTTAGACCCTTGCCACTTTTCCGAAGTGGACCAGAATCAAAAGCATAGGAAAAGGAAACGAAAAGGAAAAAACAAACACAATTAACGAACCCCCACCATATTTTACTAATTTTTGTCCATAATCACTAAAACTAAGGTCTTTTGTTCTACTTCCTAATAGAACATGTGTCTCTTCTGCTTATTAATGTGTGTTAGCGTGTATTAATTTTAACCAATGGCTAGTCACTGACTGACACCAGTTCCCAACCAAGAAGATAAAATCACTTCATGAGATAGCACTGATGTTTGAACCAACCTCAAGGCATAAATGTGTGATTTGTAGATTTGGACATATGTACCAACGCGAATAGAAATGAACAACTACCTGGTGTATTCACTCTAAGACACTAATTATACACTAATTAAGACACTAATTAATGCGTTTTTTTAGACAGTGTTTATCTGGAAAAAGGTGCTTGTTAGAACAAATTTGATAGAAAACGGGAACCTCAATTACACCAAGATCAGGAAAATAAATCAGGTCAAGTCAAATATCTTCATGTCGTATTGCTAAATAATAATATTAATAATTTACTTGTAACCCACTGTGCAATATGTAAGGTCTTAGTTGCTTAATGTTACATATATTGAGAAACTGATATATAGTTTGGGTTGATAGGTGACTTTATAGTAATGGCTAGTGACGTCAATTAACGGAAATTAGGAGGAGGATGTATTTTTAAAAATCTAAAGGGGGGGGGATTCTAGAAAGGGCCGAGCTCTCTCTATCTCCCTCTCTTTCTTACTCTTTCTCTCTCTCTCCTTCTTGCCCTTTACTACCCCCTACTATTTAGACAAATAATCCTTCAATATATGCGAAACAAAATGAAAGAAACTATATCAGATGCTCTAACCGTTTCTTTTAAGGCTTACACCTCCTGTAAATTTTACCACACGATCGTGTCAACCTCCCCCCCCTTCCTTCCTCTTGTCAAGGTAGCCTACTAATTCATGGATTGCTGTTTGACACTTTGATGGCTTTGTTAAAGCCCAAAATAACTGTGCTTACAATCACATGTCGGGTCTTGACTATGTTCATACTTTACAGGAATATTTATGAGTACAATGTATACATATTACCGTGACTGTCTGAAATTCGTGAATGTCCGAAATACCATTTTTTCTCCTTGGATTTAGTTAGCGTTGCCAGTCAGCCTTTTCAATTTAATGCTACGTTTGATGATGACAGGTTAGGTAAGGTTAGATTAGGTTTGGCTTGGTTAGGTTGGATTAGATTTGGCTTGGTTAGGTTAGCTTAGTTTTTTTTTAACCCATTTCTGATATTTATAGTCAAATTTAACCTAATCTAACCTAACTTTAACTTTTACCATCATAGCTTGCATAAGACTGAAAAAGCTGCCTCGCAAAGCTAATTGAATTCAAGCAGAGAAAAAGGTATTTCGGACATTCACTGGTGAATGTCGACATTAACCAGATTTCAGACATTCACGGTAACATACATGCATACATATATAACATACTCATGGTTGTTTTTAAGATATAATATCGCTTTTTTACTTTCACTTTAAAGAAAATACTTTTATAAACTTATATCCGCTTCTAATATCATAGTTGTGGATTATTGTAGAATTATATTTGCATATTACTTGTTGTATGAGCACAATATTACATATTTATATTTGAAGTAATATATATCATTAACTCTCGTAGAAGTCAACTGGATTTTCTCCGTGGACTTAGCCGATTGAAGATTGTGACGAAACCTGAAGAGAGTACAATAAAAGGATACGTGGTGAGAAGAAAAACAATGAAAAATGAGCTTAGGACTTTCAGTTTCGACACAGCCAAGGAGCCAAAGCATTACATTTTAAATCGGTTATGGAATTTGATTGAATGGAGTTATGAGGAAGATTTGAAATTATGATTATTTTAAGAGGGATTTTTAAAGCTAATCTATAATAGAAACCGAATTTTGCATCGGCACCTAAATTTATCTTCACCCAATGAAAAAAATTCTTCATTTGGATAAAATTAGTTAGCTTAATTTTCGGGCCTGAGTTGAAAATGTCGTCTCTGTGCTCGTGACAACTCTGTTGGAAATAAGTAAAAGCTCCCTATTCCTCCTTCGCTATTATTTTTATATCCTATTTTTAGATACATATTCAGAGTCTTTTTTAAGGATATGGTGAAAATAAAATATTCTTGGACTTTGAAAATTTAAATTTTTTGTTGGGCGTTTTGTCTTATTTTTTTTTAGAAATGGCCTTTTTAGCAAAAATTCTGCGCTCCTTTTTTCTTTTCTTCTTATATTTTTGAATTGAATAGAGGATAGTAAGATGAAATTGTATCATTGAAATATGTATTTTGATTATTTTAAGAGGCAGTTTACTAAAGCTAACCTTTGACAGAAATTGAATTTCGCTTCGATACTCATATTTGACCAACTGATAAACAAATTTTTTTTCCCTCGGCAAATATTTGTTAGCTTCTGTTTCAGGAAAGAGTTGAAAAAATCGTCTCTCGGCCTTTCAAAGTTGCGTAATAATAAATAAAAGCTTCCTATATAGGTTCTGGTATTTTTTTTTTAATACAGATATTCAAAGGAATTTTTTTCACCAAGTTTCTTATGAGGACTTTAAAAAAATTAGCTTATAATGGGCATACCAAAGTTAGATCATAAAATCTATGTGTTGTTTTGCTCAGTAAAGTGTACGATCTTTTTTCAGTACGGCCTTGAGGTGAATTTGTTGTTTATTGTCTGATATTCTATTATTCTGAGACAAGGGAATTGCAATGGATAGTTTTTTGTCAGTAATGTTCTTATTAACTCTGTTTTCCTTGTTTGTATATTGTAACATTATATAGTACCTTTCCAGTGCTCAAAATTTGTATGTTTACTCAAAAGTTATAATTAAAAACAGCTTTTTTATGTTGGTTTGTAGAAATAAGTAAATAGGAAAAAATGGAGAAAGTCCTTTGCTAATGGCTTACTTCTATGCAATTAAATCTGCTACAGCTATGAATTTAGAGATATAAGGCAGTGTTTTTCAATTATTGTTGAGCAGAAGACGAATCAGATATCTGAATTAAATATGTGAACAGGTAACTGAAACGAGTCTTATTTAATATAGTAACTTTAATGGTACATAGATATTATTAAGAATTGGAAAAACTCACAATATCAATGCAATAGGGGCACAAGTGCAAAAAACTAAATTTGAAACGAGAGCGGAAAAATAATTTAGCTTTTTTTCCGGAGTCGTAATGATAAGGTCAAATGGACTAAAAATATGATGTCAAAAATATACCATGATATTTCCTTCGTTGAATTACTGAATGTGTCTGCTTTCGAACTTAGTTCATGGAAAGAATAAGGACACATCAACCCCTCTAATCAATTTAGCAGACAAATCTAGCCCTTAAAGTGTGATTATATTTTTTTTTTTTGCAATTGACCCCTTATTGCGTGAATGCGGTGATCCATCTGTTGTCGTAGCACTAGTAGTCGTATTGGAATTAATCGAAATATTCGTAGTTGTAATAGTAGTCGTGTTAGCTGTAGTCGTAGCTCCATCATCTCCATAAACAAAGAGAAGCGCTACCTGAAATCCTTCAACTTGGACAAAAATTACTTTGTATTGGCTTTTTGTGTTTTTTTGGACTCATAGTGACAAGCCAAACTAAGGATTCTTATAGAAAAAAAACGTAAAGATATAAAACTTTCCACAAAAACAAACTTCCCACAAAACAAGTTTTTCAAAGAAAAGTAAAGAGCTCCACTAACCAAAAATGAGCAGAAATAAAGTCAAATAATCTTCCAAGCGTAAAACTACCACAAATCACCATCAATAAATAAATGAAACCCAAAACAAACAGAAATTCAATAAATTACCGAGTCAAACTCAAAACGAGCAAAAATTAACATGAGTAGTGCTGACAACCCCCAAGCTTTCTCAAGACCAGAACATAATTTGCACTTTACCGAAGTGCAAATACTATTAACCGTTCCTGAAATATTTCTGACACGTCCTCTTAACAACCTGTGTGGGCATAGTGTATTTCGATTTAATTCCATACAATTTCAGTATTTCCCAAACTGTTCGCCTTAATACCCTTAGTTTTAGCAGCAGCATTAGAATTAATACTAGTAGCCTTAGCCTTAGTGGCAGTAATAGTAGTAATAATAGTAGCAGTAGTATGAGTAGAAGCAGTTGCAATAGGATTTCTTTTGGCTACTTCAAAATCCCCCACACCGAGTCCTGTTAGTTTCAACTTCACACACCAAACTGTTCCTAAGATATTGCTGTTACGCCCTTTCGAAAACCTGCATACAGACGGCGTGCTGTGAACAAGTTCAACTCCCTCCCCCCCCCAAAAAAAAAAAAATTCCTTGAAAATTTCATCTTCCCACCCTTAGGCATAGTTGTAATAGTAGTATTTATATTGCTAATAGTAGTATCAATAGTAATAGCGGTAGTACTAGCAGCAGTAGTAATATTAACGTATTGCCTTTGCAAGTAGTTGCAATAGAAGTAGTAGTAGTAAATGTAGCAGTGATATAAGTATTAGTAGTAGTGTGCACATATTGTCTTTTGGTCAGACGATTTTCCCTTTTAGCGTTTTATGAAAGTTACAACTTAATAACCGAAATTTTTTTTTAGATACACTCTTTTGACAATATGCATGCACATAGCGTCTTTTGATTTAGTTCAAATTTTCCCTCAGTATTGTAAATGGAGTAGTGTGGTAGTAGTAGTAGCAGTGGTAGTAGTAGCATGCAAATTTTCCCTTTTTGATCATCTCCCTTATCATGTTCTGAAAGTTCCAAATTAATATACCCAGTCATTCATGAGTTACGCCCTTTTGACAATATGTACACACATAGTGTATTTTGATATAATAGAGCACTGTTTCTCAACCCGTGGTCATTTGATATGGGGCAGATATCAATCCTAATTCTGTTATTGAAAGTATGTTTCGCTATTAAAAGGTTCTGCGTCCTCTAAACGAGATGGTATTTTTTTTGTGCTTCACCTCAACATTCAGGGACTTTGATCGTCTTTTGATGAGCTCAAACGGATCGTCAGAGATGGAACTCCGGATGTAATTGGAGTATGTAAAAATTTCCTGGATTCAAGGATATGCTTTTAGATATTCCAAGATTTAGGGTAGATAGGCTGAACCAGAAACATGCCGAAAGGTGGCCTTGCCCTTTATATTGCCGATCAACTTGTATACAATGTGACTTGAATAGAAATGAGGAAGGAATGTTTCAATCCCTTTTTATTGAGATTAAGTCACGTTGTAATGATTTAGCTGTCGGTTTGGTTTACAGGTCCCCTAGTGGATCTATTCCTTCGTTTATAAAAAATTTGAAGCATTCCTGTGAACTAGGGGGATTTCAACCTTAACTTGCTGGATCAAAATTCTGCTTCAGTTACAAATTATTTGTCGATGATACTTTCTGCGGGAACTCTCCCTTCAGTTTGTATACCAGCCCGAGTTACTAAGATGCATGCGTCATTTAATGATAATATTTTTCCGTCACTAGATGTCATAGATAGTTAGGTGCTGGTTAGTGATATTTCTGATCATTTCCCCGCTATTTCACTTGTTTTTGTCGTATCTTGGACGTCAACAAAAAATTCCTCAGTTGTTCTTCGATCTTAAGGCTTACCACTTTATTTCAAACTATCTTAACATGGAGCAATGAAGTAAGCATGACTTGATCAAATTTTTAAACGAAATAAAAGTGTCATGAGAAATACCATTTTTTGGTCTTGTTATCAGAAAAAAAGCACACCTCCATTTTGAAAATTCTGTTTTGTCTCATTAAAAAGACAACAAAAAATCTTTGCCTGCCTTCCTTTTTATGAATTGGTGCTTCCTGGAAACTGCTAGAATTGTCATAAGGGGGTATTTCTAATTATTCCTGTTGAGGTACAACATGCCGACCGATCTACAGAATATTGATGGGGAGGGGGCGGTGATATTGTAGGTTTTATGAGCCCAGTTTGTGACTGTAGTAATACAAGATTGAAAATGTTGGCTTGTTTTTTCTTCAAACAAGGTGCAACATGCCCACTTATCGCCAAAATGTTGGGGTTGAGAGCAAGGAGGCCAGGGAGATCACATGGATTCTTTTGTCCCCCGTACGTTGTCTGACTAGTTGGGCAGCAAACGTCAGCCGAAACCTCACCCACGCCCGTTACATCTCTCTATCATCCCAGTGCACAATTAAAACCTTAAAGCAAAACAGGAGGGAAAGACCAGAGGCGGCTAAGAACGTACAATTATGCTTGAGTTTACAACAGGACTGCATGAAATCCCCAGTATTTCTAATTAAATGGCCGCTCTAGGAAATCCTGGGATTAACTTAGCCACTGCTTGACAATGTACTCCTATCAACAGCCTCACTAGCAATTTTTGAACTATTCTACGAGCGTATACATATATATCCTTGGTTTTCATATGGCTTTGAATCTTAGGTGCTTCGAAAATCAGAGGAAGATTTTTTAAAAAATACCCAGAGGAATTGGCGAAGTATTGTCTTATTAAAATATATCCAAAAATAAGCCGTACAAAAAATGTGGTGCACTCCCACTTTTTAGAGCTATAATGGGAGAAAGGTTCACAGTTTACGGATGACAGGTTGCTAAAGACTGTTTTTTGGCTACCCGTCATGTTCACGATACTGAGATGTTTAGATTCCCACTTGTTTCAAGTATTTCTGCTGACCAAACTTCCACTTTGGTCCGTAAAAATGGTGTTAATCGTCCTTGTTTTCCAAACTGAACTACATTCCATCCCTCAAACAAAGCAGGTTGTATCAATTGATCTGGTCCATTTCTCGCATCTTATTTGGCCTTCAAAATATTTGCAAGTCCCCTTTTTTTCAAATGCATTCCATTTCCTTCTCTCTTTTACGGAAATAGTCCTGAAATTGGGCTTTGGATATCAAAATTGTTTTTGTCGTAGTTTGGACGCCAACGAAAAATTCTCAGCTTTTTTTTCAGTCTCCTACAAAATTTATTTTGCATAGCATAACGGCTACTGACTTACTGTAGCAGACTCTAGTGAGCATAAATGATAACGTACCTTCTCTATTACCCTTCCCTTCTTATAGCCCCCAAGGTGTTGGAGTAAACCTTCGACGTTGTTATTTCGTTAAAAAATTACCTAGAGGTCTAATAAATATGCCTTCAAGGTCAAAATCACCTCAACAGCTCCAAGGTTAATGACCGTAAATCATATAACCCACTGATCCCAGATGAGTTTTAGCCGAAAAACCGGCAATGTTTGGTTTTTTGACTAACCTATCAGCTAGAAACTCTTGCGGGTCGTTCTCTACGTCAAGATTCCTAGAGTTTCCCAATGGTAAACCCTAGAAATGCGCTCGTACCTGAGTAAGTCGTAAGATTCTATGTGCATTCGAGTTTCCAAATTATCTATAATATCTTGGGAATGGCTAGCTGGATCAAATTGAAACTTTCTGGGGTGTTGGACTGGTTGGGAGGGTGCTTTTTTTGAGCAAACTGGAAACATATAACGCCAAACCCCTAAAGACTTTGGTAAAAATCATGTTTTAGAATCCACAAAATTGCCAATGTTTCAATTTTCATAACCGAGAAGGATGGCCAAACTAAACGATTCAGTTGAAACAACCCAAAGAAAAATCATATAAAATTACGTTTTTCAGGTATGAATAGACCTAAGACGGGTCCACAGGGCAAAAAGTGGTTTTTAATTTAATGTCCTTGGTACTTCAATACCTTCCACGGCACATTAAAAAATATATATCAGTAGTGGACAAATGAAAAACACTTCTGTTTAAATCCGTATATATATATATATATATATATATATATATATATATATATATATATATATATATATATATATATATATATATATATATATATATATATATATATATATAAATAAAAAAAATGAAACCATCAAAGATGGAGTAAACCCATTGGTAGCACATAGGATTGATGCTCTGCTGGGCAATACTGGGCCCAGGGTCGATTCCCACTGCCGCAAAGTTGGGCAACAGGCTTGCAACCTGTCCCGGTAAAAAGACTCAACAACTGAAACATCGATTCGACCCCCCCCCCCTTATGCGCTATCAATGGCTATGAAGGATCTTTATCCTTATGCCTTCTAATCTTAGGATGCCTTGATGCGTCTCAGCTCAGTCGATACTAATTTTTAAATTCAAGGAAAACTAGAAAGGCACTTGGATCAATAACGTATGGCTACACGATATTGTCGTGACATTTTAGGTTCTCTTTATTGGAGTAGCCCTTGCCAGAATTGTTATCCTTTCTTTCTGTTTCGGTATTATAAACTTTGTAATTTTTGATCAATTCACGTTTGTCATTTGAATTATAAGAAGGTTTTGCTTGATTTTAAAATTTGATTTAGCAGCACTAAACTAAATTTGAGATTCAAAATTTGTGAGCGAATATAAATAGTTAAAATCAAAATTCTCTTTTTTCGGAATTCAGTAAGCTCTCAAGATTTTGACTGTTTTTATTTAATGCCTTCTACTCAGTTATTTTTCTAGGATTATAGTGTTTTTCTTTTGGTAAATCGGGTCTTTGTTTAATAAAATGGACTGTTTTTGCAACTTTGCTAGCTCATCTTCTGTGCTCCTTAATTTTGATGGAAATAAATAAATAAAAAACAACAAAAATCTTTCAAGCCGCCATGCAAAAAGTAGGGTAGCAAAGTAGCAATGCTGGACAGTTTTCATGGCCTAATGAAATTTGCGGCATATTTCGTTTGAAAATGCCATTTTTATACATAAAAATACCTTTTGCTCAAAGAAAAGCTATCAAAGCACAAGTTGTACTGCCAAAGTGTCGGCAGCTTTTGGAATCCTGTCGAATTCGGATACTGGCAGCTTTGGAACTTTTTCCATACCTGTTTTCAAGTATCAAATACCTGACTCAAACAATAAGAACAGTAGAACTTAAATAAAATCATATACGTCCTGCTCCAATATAAAATTATTTACAGGATAAAATCCATTTACAGACTGTCTCAGACGTTAGAAAAGTAATAGATGAAATTTGAAAATAATAAAGCCTTTAATGGTAGTTTTTTATGCTGCAGCAATGTGGATAAAAACTACAAATTTTTCTTGACCAAACAAGGAATGACATACACTTCAAGACTTCTTACATACAACACAGCATAAATTATCATCATAAAAAAGCAAAAGAAAAAAAGAATCAGTCTTCTAAGTCAGGCATCTCTTCTTCATCTGAATCCTCCTCTAGGCCTTCTAAAGAAGGTTTTGGCATACCTCCCATTCCCTTCAACATCTACAAATAAAGAAAAAATTAATGACAGGTAACTTTTTGGTGCGCCAGCAGTCATGAGAGAAGATGCTAGCAAAGTTGCTCTTAAAATGAGCTGACGAAAATCATGTTTATCGACTAAGAATCACCTATCCCCTCTTACAGTCGAAGTATGTTAAACAATAGTAGTCTTAAAGGACTTCAATTACCTCGACTTCATTCTATCAAGTGATGGATCAACCAAGAGCAAAGTCAACGTGCAAATCACCAAAGTATCTTCCGTCCTAGGGTGACTTCACAAAATCTGAACCACACGTTGCCACCCATCTCAGAGAGATACGTATACTCAATGTATCTGTCAGCCCAGTCTATTATAAGCGAGAAACCGGACCAGCAACCACCACGACTTTGAGGAAATTGGACGAGACTCAAACCAAAAGACTCCAAGAGATAGAGGGATTCCGCTGGTACGATTTTACCAGCAACGCCTATCTACTGACCTATAAGTTGCAGATTTTATTTTCCTAGCAAGTACTGCAGCGCACGCTAAGATGGTACGGTCATCTCCTCCGAATGCCAGAAGAGACCTTCTGTCGCATCACCTACGATTTCAGCCTCGTGGCCGTTGAGTGGAAGCGACCACGTGATCGTTCAAGAACGAGATGGTTCGAAAGCCTAAATCAGTTCCTAAGCAAGGCAGGAACAAGAACAGAACATGCATTCGTTACTGCTCAAGACCGGGTGACTGGAAAAGGATTGTGTCAGCTCTCGCCGAGGTGCCAAGCCAGCAGGAGAATTAAGTCAAATAAGTCAAGTTACCCAACACACCACAAATACAATTTTTACATTAAAAAACATTTCCATGCGAACAGTTTCGCCTTTTTTCTTTAACACAAAGTTATTTATAAATACGTTACAACTACTAGTTCCGTAATGCAAATTTGATTTAAATATTCTCTAAGCATAGATAAACTTTGACGAATATTACGTCTAATTTTTAAAAGATTTGGAAATGGGTCTTTTATTTGTAGCAAGTTTTGGTATCATAAGCTGAACTGACATTAGTCAAGTTGATTAGACCAGATTCTGCATACCAGATTCTTGCAGCCCATTTCACTGTTTTTAAACAAATTTATTCAATTTCGAGAATCTAGTTGAATTTAAGACTGGATCAACAAAATCACTTCGTACTGAGATTGAAATGTATCCAATCTCTTTAAACACCTAAGAGGCTGTTAACCTAATAAGTTTTCTTTTCTTCAGCCTAGTGTCTTCCTTAACTAAAATATGTACCAAGTAAGCCAGCTTTAGAAAAAAATTCCTTACTAGAAAAGTTGTTCTTGATGTATCAGCCTGAGCTTCTTAGAAAACTCCTTGCCCAAGGTAATGAAAATGTTTGATCTTATGCTTCCAAGCTCTAAGGCAACAGCAAGGTCGATGAGTAAGAACACTCTTTTCAGCCTTTTATACTTGGGGTTTCGGGGTTTCTAAACAAACCGCAAAAGAAGAATTTTTTTTCTTTGAAACTTGTAGCTAAGATACTGTTCAAAGGTTTACACTATTTAATAAATTTATTTCCAAATAGAAAACATTTACTACTTCACTACCTAATTCCTCCCAGTCAAGATGAAAGGTATTTTTAGCTGTCAACTCATTTTCCAAAGTTATAGTAAGTAATTAAATATTTATAGTCGTTTAATTAAGGAAGCATATTATTATCGTCTTACTCTTATAATAGTGCACAGAAGAGCTCTACATTTATCTAGCCAGTGCTACTCAAATAAGTAAATACAAAAGAATAAATAAAATGTGCACTTCTAAAGGCGATGATGAAGAATTAGATCTTGTCACCCCGAGGAAAAATAGAGGTTAACATCAAATTCAGTATGAACAGGGAGGTGGTGGGTTTCATTAAGCCCATGTTTCATCACCTTGAAGTTTAGTGTCTTTTAAGATCTACAAATTTTTATAGTTTCCCTATAATGTGCCTTATTTTAATTTTTTAAACCCACCCCCAGAAATATCCCTTATATACACCTGTCCAGTCCCCAGCGTTCATTTTTCTTCATCCACAGTCTAGTGTCTTTTAAGATCTGCAAATTCTTAGTTTCTATATAATGTGTCTTCTTTCAAGTTTTACCCCCCCCCCCCATAAAAATCTTCAATGTATGCCTGTCCAGCCTAAAGAAGCTAACAACTAAAGAAGGGTACCATTGTAGTATACTACCAACTTACATAAATAAGAATGAATGAAAGTTGTCATTCAGTGTTTGAAAAAAAATTGCCAAGTAGTTAATAACAATTCAAGAAAATTGGCTTCAGATGCGCATTGACAGATACAATTCGACACCCAAAACATCGCAAAACAGTCATTTTTTATTACTTACCTTTTTAATATACATTTTTTATTACTCACCTTTTTAAATAATTGAGTTTAACACGCATTTTTTTTTTGAAAAACGAAATTTCTTGCATTTTTTTTTTTGTAATTAACTATCCTTGTTAATCAACTATTTCCTTTAAACAAAACGTCAAATTTATTACCTCCTCAAAGTTGGGACCTCCAGCTGCTCCAGCATCTTCATCCTCTTCTTCATCTTCATCGACCCATTTACTGAAATCAATTTTTAGCCAATGCTGTTTTTCTTTTGTTTTGAGGAGATGTGGCCAGAAAGGCCCTTCTTCTTTTTTTGGTAAGTAAAATTCAATTCCCCTTCCTCTTTTCTTAAAAACGCTTGTCTGAAAAAAAAAAACGGTCTCACTAAAATATGGCACAAAAGAATAAAGTTATGAAATCTAAGACAATACAATAGAAAGTATAAAAGCTGAAGACATTTACGTCAGGTTTTGCTATTCTATTCTTCTTCCCCTTGTAGCTAGTACAGCAAATTCTATAGTATAGTAATATACTATTTACCATTTTCAAATTATATTGAACATAAAAATAACTCCCTTTTTAATAAAAGTTGTTAGTTAAAACGCTCCATTGGAATCTCAAACACAAGATTATAAGAGTTAGCTGAAGACTTTTTATATCATGTCATTTGATGTCAGTATCATCGGTTATAAATATTTTTCGTTCTAATGGAAGAGGTATAAGTAGACCCCGGCGCCGCGCCGATGAGGGAAGACCGGCGGCGGCGGGGCCAAAAATAGCGCGCCACGCCGCGCCGCCGATAAGAAGTCGGCGGCGCGCCGCCAGCGCGATCAATGTTGACAGCAAACATTAATGTTTTCATCAGTCTTTCTCAAATCACAGCTTAAATTTACAACAGATTCGAGCTTCAAATACCGTATCACAAAATTCGTCAGTTATCTGGGTAAAAACTTTGAATATAACTTTGAACTTAGAAACTTAATTTTTTCATAATGCCCTTTGCCTATATCTATTTTGTCACCTTTAAAACAGTTGAAATGGGCGACTTTGATATTGATTGTTTTTTTTTTTTTTTTTTTTTTGCTCTTTTGGATTCCTAAAAAGCCTTCTGGTATTAAAAACTGGTTCTTAATAACAATTTAAAACAAAAATGCATTTTAAAGTTTTTTTGGCTTCTTTATAGAATATATGTCGTGTAGGCTAAGGCAGAACTGCTGCTTTTTTATTGGTTTTGGCTGCTCTTTTGGATATTATTCATTTTTCTTTTGGGGATTCATTCCAAATTATAAACAGATAAATACCTAATATCAGTCAAATTATAAACTGCATCTAAAAGGAGTAAATTTATCAAATTGAAAAATACAAGATGAACACTTCACATGAGAACAATTCACTTACAATGAAACAAAAAACAGTTTATAGTTTATTCGGTATGAAGAAAAATGAAGTGCCAGCTTTGCCAGGTAAAAACTTTGAATATAACTTTGAACTTAGAAACTTATTTTTTTCATAATGCCCTTTGCCTATATCTGTTTTGTCACCTTTAAAACAGTTGAAATGGGCGACTTTGATATTGATTGTTTTTTTTTTTTTTTTTTTTTTGCTCTTTTGGATTCCTAAAAAGCCTTCTGGTATTAAAAACTGGTTCTTAATAACAATTTAAAACAAAAATGCATTTTAAAGTTTTTTTTGGCTTCTTTATAGAATATATGTCGTGTAGGCTAAGGCAGAACTGCTGCTTTTTTATTGGTTTTGGCTGCTCTTTTGGATATTATTCATTTTTCTTTTGGGGATTCATTCCAAATTATAAACAGATAAATACCTAATATCAGTCAAATTATAAACTGCATCTAAAAGGAGTAAATTTATCAAATTGAAAAATACAAGATGAACACTTCACATGAGAACAATTCACTTACAATGAAACAAAAAGCAGTTTATAGTTTATTCGGTATGAAGAAAAATGAAGTGCCAGCTATTTTCTTAGGTAAAAAATGAAAAGCTCATCCGTTTTAGATGTAATTAAATGAAATATTATGCAGACTGAAGTAGCTTCAGGAAGATGTTGTGATTTTAATCCTAGTTCGTCACTTTTAATCCAAGCAAAATATTAGGACACTTAGTATCAGCTATTGAGTTTAAGCTTTGATTTCCAAATGCTCACAAAAATTACCAAATTTAAGAAAGTCGCAACAATAAGTCACATGTGGTCAAAATACTCAAAGACTCCTCTTTGATCCCCACCCAGGCTCAAAGCTTCTGCTATGGTCATTTCCATGGAAATCTCCAAAGAGTTTCTTTTTAAAATAGCTTTTAAGCGTAGTTAAGGGTATTTAGCCTTTTTTGTTCTTCTTCAAAGCTTTGAAAAAAGTGTTATAATATTCCAAATGTTACATTTGTTATATTTGTGCATATTTTTGGTAATCATTTGTGGGGTGATCGAATTTTTTAAACCACTGTAGATACTAGAACGTTACAACATTTAGTACCCCGAGGTCATAAGACTGTCAAAGACTCCTCCTTGAAGCTCCCAAATTGAACGCTTTTATTATGACCTGGCCTTTTAATGTAACTTGGGCACTGGACAAAGGGCGCCATTGTCACTCGAGCGCAACGTTAGGTGGGGATGTCGATATCGCTTTCGTCGTCGTTTTAGTGTGAATCTGCCTGGTACTTATGAATGAATGTTTTCAAAGTAAACCCGTTTCATCAATAAGAAAAAAAAAGGGTTGGACTCATATGTCCCTTTCCCTTTGGACGACAAAACCATGCAAGTGCTGTATCAAGTATAACTCACGACAATCTTGTTAATTTTTGTCAACTTTTCAACTTTTTGGCATCCCTGCTTTCAATAAAAAAAAAAATCAAGGTACTATCACTTAAATATAATAACTCCCTATGCCCCTCCCTCTGGATACCATCTTGATAGGATACCGTCTCTGCTTTAAATAAAAAAAATAATTAACTTATTGGCACCCCTGCTTTCAAAAAAAAAAATCGAGGTATTATCATTTAAATATGATAGCTCACTACCCCCTCCCCCGGGATACCACCTTGATATGATGCCGTTTCTGCTTTAAATTAAAAAAAAATAACTTTTTGGAATCCCTGCTTTCAATAAAAAAAATTCGAGATATTATCATTTAAATGTAATACCTCCCTACCCCCCCCCCCTCTGGATACCACCTTGATAGGATACCGTCTCAGCTTTCTTTAGAAAAATAATTTACTTAATAATTAACTAGGTCACTGTATGGTTCAAACAAACACGCAAAATAACGTTAAACAGCTTAGTGTTCCTTGAAAAAAAAATTGAAGGTATGAGTAAAGGGGTACAAGAAACAACAAAAGTGTCGAAATTATTTAGATATACCTCAAATTACAGAAAAACTGAGTCAGAGATTCGCCGTGGCATTCAATAAGATCCAAAGAATCTAATTAAAAGGGAGCATACACAAAAACTAAATTAGGCCAGTAGCCCATGAGAAATCGCAAAATACCCAAGACAATGAACAAGTCCTAATGGGGGGCCCTGGGTCTATCAAAATATTTCAATGGTTTCTCATGAAATTTGATATCATTTTCTTCTGTCTCCACTTTAAATGAAAAAATAATTATCTTTTTGGCATCCCTGCTTTCAATAAAAAAAGGGGTATTATCATTTAAAAATGATAGCCCTCTATCCCCCCCCCCTATAGGCAATAATTTAAAATTTATTTATGAAGCATATTTTCGGGGTAAATTCCGGTTCAATCTTTAATTCCCCAACCTTGTACATAGCTTAGTCTATAGCTAAATTTTGTGTCAATAGAGGTTTTTTTTTTTTTTGGGGGGGGGGGGGGGGGTAAAAATGTTGCAGAAAGAAGATTGTATTTTCTATCAGGGTTCAACAATTGAGTATTAAACATTAAGAAAATCTTATCTAAAAACAGCAAAAAAAAATCTGCAAATTTACAATTCAGCTGTAGAAACAATCTGTCGGCTGTCAATTTCAAGATCCAACTGAAGGCTGAAGCTGTATAGTAGTGAATGCGTTCTATAATTCTATTCAACTTGAAAATAAAATTCTTGACTACGAATGATGTAAGAAATAGCGATTAGGAAACTGCATTCGAAATGACTTAAACTCATTTCATAAAGATGATTCTTTTTTTGTCAACATATGAAGAAATGTGTATATTACAATATTTGCAATTGCATATTGCATTTGTCTGGTTTTTATGCAAAGTAACAAAAGAGACGAAAATTAATGAACAAGAGAGTAGTGAAGAATTATGGTGTGCAAAGTAATATTTGGCAGGGAAAGTCATTGGTGATAAATCGCTAGGGGTGGCGTCGTGATTGGGTGATTTCCGGGGATTCGGGGAACCAAATATTTTTTCGGGGTGACCCATAGATTTTTGGGAAAATACCCGAAAATTCGGGGATAGTGCAAGCCCTGCTTGATTTCTAATCAGGCAAATCGAAATACTAAACCACGCGAGAAGAAAAAGCTCCGACTTTGCGGTTGACGCAATAAAGAATTGCCGCAAAATTAATTTGAAGTCGACGGAACGCCGCCGCCTCTACCGGCGGCGGCGCGCCTGCGACACGCCAGCGGCGGTACGACACTTCGGCGGCGTTCGACCGGGCCTCTCGTCGGCAGCGTTCGGTCGATCCGTCGGCGCAGCGCCGGGGTCTAGGTATAACAATACAAAATGCACACATCCTGTAACAGTTTTATAACTTTTCTGGGTGGGAACAGAGCTTTACCTGGGTATTCCTATTAGCAAAGGCGTTGGATGTAATGAAGATGTACAAAGTAGAATAGCCGGGCCTCAGGCTGTTCTTGCTTTTTACTGTTGAAAAATGTTTCGAAGAATAGTAAGAGTGTCAACCAAGATTAGAATATTGGAAACTATGTTATAGAAAGTGGAAAAGTATGATCCTGAAACGTGGTTACTTCAGAAGGCAGGGAAAGAATTTTTAAATGTTTTCTAGATGGTTTGTCCACGGATTGTTATAGGTGCCCGTTTGACTGGCCATATGCATAACAACGCTACAAAAATATTGTTCAATCAGAGAAGTTCGAAAGGTGGGTTCACCGGAGTTGCCCCGGGCACCGTTGCTGGGGGAGGGGCACCATGACTGGGTCGGAGCCCACTTTGATTCAGCTTCTTTGGCTTATATTTGAGTATGAAGGGGAGAGGGTGCTATAATTAATTTTCCCCTAGGCACCACCAAACCCGAGGAACGGCTCTGGATTCTATCCACCTTCTAGGCTATGATGAGTTTCACATAATAAGGAGGTGATAAGGGGTAAGGGGAATACATTCTTGTGATTGGGAGACACACATGTTTTTCTCAGTCTTCAAAACGGTAAATTGTGGTTATGTTCTTTTTAATGGCTGGAGTCCAACAGGCTCTTTGGCTATTTACTTAAAAATGAGAATTGTGCAGCCTGTAATGAAAGCTGCGAAAAGGGAAATTAAACAAGAAGGAATAGAGATGCTCTGCAATATGCTCAATTAAAGCAATAAACAGTTATTTTCGTAACAGAAAATAACAAAACTAAGACGTTAGCTATTTGTGGCCCAACCACACATTTAGCTGCTCACTACTGAACCTACTTAAATTGATTGTTCAGCTTGTCCTGTCAAAAATTAGAAAAGGATACCTTTGCAAAGCGATTATCACCCAGCTTAACCAGTGGAGTGGATTGGAAACTTTAAAGGGGATTCATTGTTTGACTCCCATTTTTAAAATTATACAAATTGCTCTTCAAGAGTAAAAGATCTTGATCTTCACGAGTAAAAGATGGCAGATCATTATTCCCTTTGGCCATCCATCTGGAGCCAAGCAAAAAGCAGGCCATCCCCAAATAAGGTGAGGAGAGGTAATAAGAAAGGATTGAAAGGAATTTAAAATTTCACGGAGAGGGTAAAGAGTGAAGCTTTGAATAGATTGAGGTAAAGGAGCATATACAGCTGTGTTAGCTGCAGACCCTTTGGTCCTGTAGTAAGTTATTAGTAGCAGTAGTATATATTCACTATATCAATTTGGGAGTTTATATATATATATATATATATATATATATATATATATATATATATATATATATATATATATATATATATATATATATATATATATAATATATATATATATATATATATATATATATATATATATATATATATATATATATATATATATATATATATATATATATATATATATATATATATATATATATATGTATATACAGCAAGAATGAATGCCTTGTAATCCGTTGACAATCCTTCAAATACATTTTTTTTTTTGGTTTTCTTGTTTTTCGAAATAAAAGTTTGTTTGAAATACATAGTGATATTCAACAGAAAATGGATTAAGTCTCACTAAGTTTCTCAAAGCATAGACAACATATTATATGCTTTCCTCTGAATCGTATTGGTGGTGCACAAGTATTAGTTTTGGTCAGATGTGTTTTCTTTTCTTCTTTTCCCAGTTGAATTTTTGGCTTCATAATATGCAGTCTTTTTTTGCTTAAATAAAAAATTGTGCATAGAGTTTATGCAATTGGGAATATTTTTATTTTTTCTATTTGTCATGCTGTATTCTTGTGTGCATTTTCTTTGAATTCATTTACCCCTCTATCAGAATTATAATGTTTTGTAGAGGGTAGGATTAAAATTAATACTTTCAAACAGTTTGCAGGAATGAACTATAAGTAAGGAGCAACTCGGCTCAATAGTAACCAAAACTCTAAAAATAGAATTTGATATCTTGATATCAACAGATACATCAAAAGAATTGACTTTTTAGTCTGATTCCAAATATATAAAGTTCATTAAGTTTAATATTACATATCGAAAGCTACTAGCCTATGAAAATTTGCCTAATTTCCGAAAAAGGAGGGAAAACCTCCCAAAAAGTCAAGGTATCTTAATGAAAATCACACACCATTAGATTCACCGCATCAAAAAACCCTGCTATGGAGGTTTTAAGTTCTCATCTGCTAAAATGTGGCATTTTTTATTTTTTTTTTTTGCCAGATGAGTGTTTATTTGTTAATTTTTTTTCCAGGGGTGATAGTATCGAATCAATGGTCCTAGAATATTGAAACAAGGCTCATTCGAACGGAAATTAAAAGTTCTAGTGCCATTTTAAGTGACCAAAACATTGAAGAGTAACACGACAAGAATTTCCTGGCATTTTCCACAGGATAAATCCTTCATTGGGAAATTTTCTGTGGGAGCAACTTTCTACTGAGGGAGGGGGAGCATTCCATGAAATATTTGACAACTCCATGAATGGAGTTGTCTGGGAGAATTTTCCTTCTGGGGGAGGGAGGGGTATTTTACATGGAAGGTACTTTCTATGAAGGGATTTTCCGCGGGGGAAGCCATTTTCCATAGGGAGGGGGGGGGGCAGATTTCCGGCATTACTTAAAAAACAATCAGATATTAGATAAAAAAAGATATTCCCATAAAAATTCTCCATGGTGAATTTTCTGGAGGAGCAACTTTCTACTGGGGGAGGGGGCGGGGGAGATTCCAGGAAAAATATTCCATGGAGGAGGGATTTCTGGCTTGATCTGAAAAGCTATCAGAAAAGAAGGTATTTTTTAAATGAAAGTGTGCTAAGAACAACTTTTAAGGAGGAATCATCTGCAAGAAATTTTTCAGCAAGAATGGAGTTGTCTGGGGAGAATTTTCCTCCAGGGGGAGGGGTATTTTACATGGGAGGTACTTTCCATGAAGGGGGTTCCTGCGGGGGAGGCTCCCCCGCGGAGCCTCCCCCGTATTCTAGGACCATTTCCTGGCATTACTTGAAAAACGATCAAATATTAAATAAAAAAACAAGTTTTTTTCAACTGAAAGTAAGGAGCAACGTTAAAACTTAAAACGAGCAGAAATTACTGCGTATATGAGGGGGTTGCTCCTCCTCAATACCTTGCTCTTTACGTTAAAGTTTGACTTCTTGCCCCAATTCTCTAAGAGCGACTCTTAAAACACAAGGACCGTTTAATTAGAAAAAGAAGTTTTTCAAAAGCACTAAAACTTGCGAAGTATAGAGATACGAGCCTGAAGAGCGAGGTATTGAGGAGGAGGCAATCCCCCTTATATACGGAACAATTTCTGTTCGTTTTAAGTTTTATGGTGCTCCTTATTTTCAGTTGAAAAACTTGTTTTTTTTATATTTATTTAATACGTTTAGAGACAAAGGCATCACATCTCAGTAGTATGGCCTCTGAAAATGTGAGGTTATATAGATAGTTTTTGATAGTTGCAAGCTGAAAGCTGTTTCAAATATTCAGTCAATAAAAGCACTTAGGCCCAAATTATTGTTTTTATGTGACGAAGAATTTATGTGACGCAATCTCTTCAATTACTTAAAAAAAAGTCCAGAACATTAAAATTCTATTCAATAAAACTTGACCAATGTTTTACAACCACTGGTCTGCCCAGAAGCACCAAGAAAAAAAAAGGAGAGTAAGAGCTTTGTAAAATCAAGATACCAAAGAAAATGCATTTTTCAAAATCTAGAGGGGGGAGGGCTTTTTTTATAAAAAGATTCAAAAAGATTTTTTAAGTAAGAAGGGACGCAATTGCCCCGTCCCAACCGCAGTTGGCACTACTGCATTTGGCACACCCTTACCTGAAAAAAAACACTATCTTCCTTAGGAAAACTATAAAAATCTGTATTTTTGTTGATAGACGGCTGAAACCCTGGGTCTATCTCCCATATGCTGAATTTCATGGTACAATTTCAATAACCAATGCTTTAATTCTTTCTAAAATTACACAAATTTTTTTAAGCTGATAATTTTCAATGGGTGGCTTTAAACTTAATGAAATTTATAATTGTGGAACTGTTGGATACATATATTGTTATTAAACGTCTTTTTTTAGAGTTCTGGTCTCTATTGACTAAGAATTTTATGAGATTAATTGACCCCTTTGCTGCTTTTTTAAACTTAACAAAACATTTTAAAAATCCACGACTTTTTATACCTAAATAATATACCTTAATAACTTAATAAATAATATATAACTTAACTATTAACAAAAATAATTAATAAATAAGAAATATTTAAAAAATATTAATTAAATTAATATTTAATTAATTAATAACTAATTAAATAAATAAAAATAGTTCAATATTAACTAAATAAATAACATAAAATTAAAAATTAATAAAAGTTAAGACAGGGATTCAATTTCTAATAGAAAAGGTCTTTATATGCAGCTTTTGGTAGTAGCAGGCACCAATTTACAAAAAAATAGAAACTTGGTTGAAAAATCACCAACAAACATATGGAACCAAGCAGCTCAAGAAGGTATAGCTTTCCTTTGAAGATGTCATTGTCTTTGGGAAATAAATGATTATTTCCCAAAAATGATGTTTGAATTATTGCGGATGGAAAACATAATTAAATTTAATCCATTAGTTTCAATTATTTATTTTCCTGTGGCAACACTTAGAAAAATCAATAATGAACCAAAATTTTATAATATTGAAACAACAAAAAACCATGGTTTTCAGGTAGGAATCAACCAAGTGTTCTTGAATCTTGTTTGGTCTTCAAGATACTTTGTTTTTTTTTCAGAATGCATTATTTTCTCTTTTCTAGCTAGAAGAAATAATTATTAAATTAAGCTTTTGCTTCCAAAATTGTTTTTCCTGTATCATTAATGTCTACAGTTTTTTTTTATGCGCAAACAAATTGGCAATTAACAGAATTCTCAGCTTAAAAATTATATGGTAAAAAAAAAACAGTGGGGGCAATAACTCCCCTAGATTTTTTTTTATCTCCCTCCCAGATTAAAAAAAATTACCTCAGGGACAAACAACGGGGGCAGTAACTTCCCTAGATTTGTTGTAACTCCTTTCCAGATTTAAAAAAAAAAAAAAAAAAAAAAAAAAAAAAAAAAAAAAAAAAAAAAAAAAAAAAAACTCACCTCAGGGACAATAGGTTTATAGAACTCAATAACAATTTCATACAATTTTTGGTCAGGTCCTGCTTTCCCACTGAAGCTTACTTTCTCTGGCTCTACCTTAATATCTGGGTTCTCACAATCAGGTACATCTATTGTCAGGTATATGCAACTTGTCCTTTGTGCCCACAAGACTGGTGGAATCTGTTTACTATAAAATTCAGGACAATTAAGCAATTTAACAATAATAACAATTAAATATTCCTTGCAAAAAAAAAAATAAATACAGTGTAAGGAATTAAATGAAGGATTAACAGAAAAGTGTCCCTCAGTATAACATCATCAGGGGCAATGCTATAGCGTTGCCCATAGTAAAGGCCATATGGCTCTAATGTTTTATTATTTTTTTTCCAGAGGCACTTCATATGGAAGGGGTCGTCATAAAAACTTCGAAAGGGACTCATTCGATTGGAAATTGAGAGTTCTAGTGCCTTTTTAAGGGTCAAAAGTAATTAAAAGGCAACAAACACCCCTTCCACGCCCACCATTTCCCCAAACACATCCAATCAAAATTTTCAGATAGCCATTTTGTTCTACATAGTTGATTTCCAGATAGCAAATATGTTTTTGAGGAGGACACTCCCCCCACAGCCCTCAGGGCAAGGGTTGTAAGTTATGCCCAGGGGCCATATAAGCTTTTTATAGAAAGCTTTGTCATAGAAACTTCAAAAATAGCTCATTCGATTGGAAATTTAAATGGCTAGTGCCCTTTTTAATAGTCGAAAGTGATTGGAAGGCAACTAACTCCCCTTCCATGTTCACGATTTCCCCAAACACATACAATCAAAATTTTGATATACCCATTTTGTTCAACATAGTTGAAAGTTCTGGAAATTATATCTTTGAGCATGACACTCCCCCTCCCCCAAGGTCTTCAGGGCAAGGGTTATAAGTTATGCCCTGGGGGCATATATGGTTCTTATGGAAGGAATCAATGTATAAACTTCAGAGAGGGCTCATTTGATTGGAAATTGAAAGTTCTAGTTCACTTTTTAAGCGTCAATAGATATTGGATGGTAATCAGCCACCTCCCCTTCCCCATGCCCTTTTTCCCAAATGCACCCAATAAAATTTTGAGATAGATATTTTGTTAAAAATAGTTCAAAGATCATATAACAAAAACTCCGGTGTTGACACAACCCCCCAGGGCCCGGGGGCAGGCGTTTTAAGTTATGTGCTGGGGGCATATATGGTTTTTATGGAAGGGATGCTCATACAAACTTCAAAGAGGGCTTATTTGATTGGAAATTGAAAGTTCTAGTTCACTTTTTAAGAGTCAAAAGAGATTGGAGGGTACCTAGCCCCCCCCCCCCTCCAGGCCCTTATTTTCTCAAGCCCATCTGATAAGAACTTTGAGAAAAACATTTTTTTAAAAATAGTTCAAAGACCATATAACAAAAGCTCCGGGGGTCGACACAGCTCCCCAGGGGCCCGAAGGCAGGCGTTGTAAATTACACCATGGGGGAATATATGGTTCTTATGGAAGGGATGCTCGAAAAACTTCAGGGCTAATTTGATTGGAAATTGAAAGTTCTAGTTCAGTTTTTGAGAGTTAAAAGAGATTGGAGGGCAACTAGCCCCCCCCACGCCCCTTTTTTCCCAAATGCATCTGAAATTTTTTTTTAGATAGCCATTAAGTTAAAAATTGTTCAAAAGTCAGATAACAAAAACTCAGATGTCAACACAACCCCCCAGGGCCCAGGGGTAGGCATTGTAATATATTAATTAATTAATATATGGTTCTTAAGAAAAGGATACTCGTATAAACTTCAGAGAGGGCTTATTTGATTGGAAATTGAAAGTCCGAGTTCACTTTTTAATAGTCAAAAGAGATCCGAGGGCAACTAGCCCCTCCCAATGCCTTCTTTTTCCAAACCCATCTGATGAAAATTTTGAGATAGACACTTTGTTAAAAAAAAATAGTTCAAAGGTTGAATAAGAAAAACTTTGGTGTCAATACAACCTCCCCCCCCCCAGGGCCCAGGAAAAGGCATTCAAGTTATACCCAAAGGGCATTTATGGTTCTTATGAAAGGGATGCTTGTATAAACTTCATGGAGGGCTCATTTGATTGGAAATTGAAAGTTCTAGTTCACTTTTTAAGAGTCAAAAGACATCCGAGGGCAACTTTAAGGTAATGTGCTTCTGGAGTGGTCATAGGCAGTGCAATAGTGCTGCCTAAGTAAAGAATGATGTGGCCACAATGTGTTTTTTTTTCTTCTTTCTTTGACAGGCACTTTGTATCAAAGGAATTGCCATAGAAATTCGAAAAGGGCTCATTCGATTGGAAATCGGGGTGGCTAGTGCCCTTTTTAATAGTCGAAAGTGAATGGAGGGAAACTAGCCCCCCCCCCCACGCCCATCATTCCCCCAAACACATCCAATCAAAATTTCGAGATAGCCATTTTGTTCAGCATAGTTGATTTCCAGATAGAAAATATGTTTTTGAGGAGGACACTCCCCCACAACCCTTAGCGCAAGGGTTTTAAGTTATGCCCTGAGGGCATATAAGAACAATGTTGGCACAATGTACCATATATTATTTTTTTTACTTTAGAGCAGGGCACTTCATATGGAAGGGGTTGTCACAGAGACTTCAAAAGCGGCTTATTCAATTAGAAATCGAGAGTTCTAGGGCCCTTTTTAATAGTCAAAAATGATTGGAGGGCAACAAGCCCCCCTCCTCCCACCCATCATTCCCCCAAACACATCCAATCAAAATTTCGAGATAGCCATTTTGTTCAGCATAGTTGATTTCCAGATAGAAAATATGTTTTTGAGGAGGACACTCCCCCACAACCCTTGGCGCAAGGGTTTTAAGTTATGCCCTGGGGGCATATAAGGTTTTTATAGAAGGTGTTGTTGTAGAAACTTCAAAACAGGCTCATCCAATTGGAAATTCAAAGGGCTAGTACCCTTTTTAATAGTTGAAAGTGATTGGAGGGCAACTAGGCCCCCCATGCCCATTATTCCCCCAAACACATCCAGTCAAAATTTTGAGATAGCCATTTTGTTCAGCATAGTTGATTTCCATATAGAAAATATGTTTTTGAGCCCCCCCCCCCCCACACCCATCATTCCCCAAACACATCCGATCAAAATTTTGAGATAGCCATTTTGTTCAGCATAGTTGATTTCCAGATAGAAAATATGCTTTTGAGGAGGACACTCCCCCACTACCCTCAGGGCAGGGGTTTTAAGTTATACCCTGGGGGCATATAAGGTTTTTTATAGAAGGCGTTGTTGTAGAAACTTCAAAAAAGGCTCATTTGATTGGAAATTCAAAGGGCTGGTGGCCTTTTTAAT
Organism: Artemia sinica; assembly: GCA_027921565.1. Taxonomy (NCBI): domain Eukaryota; kingdom Metazoa; phylum Arthropoda; class Branchiopoda; order Anostraca; family Artemiidae; genus Artemia; species Artemia sinica. The sequence goes on along the minus strand of CM051263.1, from coordinate 20,959,854 downwards.
AGTTGAAAGTGATTGGAGGGCAATTAGCCCCCCTCATGCCCATCATTTCCCCAAACACATCCAATCAAAATTTTGGGATAGCCATTTTGTTCAGCATAGCTGATTTCCAGATTGAAAATGTTTTTGAGGAGGACACTCCCCCACAACACTTGGGGCAATGGTTTTAAGTTATGCCCTGAGGGCATATAAGAACAATTTTGGCACAATGTAAAATGTAATATTTATATATAGAAAATATGTTTTTGAGGAGGACACCCCCCACAACCCTAAGGGCAAGGGTTTTAAGTTATGCCCTGGGAGCATATAAGGTTTTTATAGAAGGCATAGTTGTAGAAACTTCAAAACAGGCTCATTCATTTGGAAATTCAAAGGCTAGTACCCCTTTTAATAGTCAAAAGTGTTTGGAGAGCAACTAGCCCCCCCCCCCCCACGGCCATCATTCCCCCAAATACATCCAATCAAAATATTGAGATAGCCATTTTGTTCAGAAAAGTTGATTTCCAGATAGAAAAAATGTTTTTGAGGAGAACACCCCCCACAACCCTCAGGGCAACAGTTTTAAGTTATGCCCTGGGGGCATATAAGGTTTTTATAGAAGGTGTAGTCATAGAAACTTCAAAAAGGACTCATTTGATAGGAAATTGGAGTGGCTAGTACCATTTTTAAGAGTCAAAAGTGATTGGAGGGCAACTGCCCCCCCCCCACACCCATCATTCCCCTAAACACATCCAATCAAAATTTTGAGATAGCCATTTTGTTCAGCATAGTTGATTTCCAGATAGAAAATATGTTTTTGAGGAGGACACCCCCACAACTCTGAGGGCAAGGGTTTTAAGTTATGCCCTGGGGGCATATAAGGTTTTTATAGAAGGCGTTATCATAGAAACTTCAAAACAGGCTCATTCAATTGGAAATTCGAAGGGCTAGTATCCTTTTTAATAGTTGAAAGTGATTGGAGGGCAACTAGTCACCCCCCCCCATGCCCATTATTCCCCCTAACACATCCAGTCAAAATTTTGAGATAGCCATTTTGTTCAGCATAGTTGATTTCCATATAGAAAATATGTTTTTGAGGAGGACACTCCCTCACTACCCTCAGGGCAAGGGTTGTAAGTTATGCCCTGGTGGCATACAAGGTTTTTATAGAAGGCATTGTTGTAGAAACTTCAAAAAAGGCTCATTTGATTGAAAATTCAAAGGGCTAGTGCCCTTTTTAATAGTTGAAAGTGATTGGAGGGCAACTAGCCCCCCTCACGCCTATCATTTCCCCAAACACATCCAATCAAAATTTTGAGATAGCCATTTTGTTCAGCATAGCTGATTTCCAGATAGAAAATACGTTTTTGGGGGAGGACACTCCCCCAAAACCCTTGGGGCAAGGGTTTTAAGTTATGCCCTGAGGGCATATAAGAACAATTTTGGCACAATGTACTATTTATTATTTTTCTCCTTTAGAGCTGGGCACTTCATATGGAAGTGGTTGCCGTAGAAACTTCAAAAGGGGCTCATTCAATTGGAAATTGAGAGTTCTAGTGCCCTTTTTATAGTCTAAAGTGATTGGAGGGCAGCTAGCCCCCCCCCCATGCCCATCATTCCCCCAAACACATCCAATAAAAATTTTGAGATAGCCATTTTGTTCAGCATAGTTGATTTCCAGATAGAAAATATGTTTTTGAGGAGGACAATCCCCCACAACCCTTGGGGCAAGGGTTTTAAGTTATGCCCTGAGGGCATATAAGAACAATGTTGGCACAATGTACTATGTATTGTTTTTTTTCTTTAGAGCAGGGCACTTCATATGGAAGGGGTTGTCATAGAAACTTCAAAAGGGGCTCATTCGATTGGAAATTGAGAGTTCTAGTAACCTTTTTAAGAGTCAAAAGTGATTGGAGGGCAACTAGCCTCCCCCCCATGCCCATTATTCCCCCAAACACATCCAGTCAAAATTTTGAGATAGCCATTTTGTTCAGCATAGTTGATTTCCACACAGAAAATATGTTTTTGAGGAGGACAATCCCCCACAACCCTTGGGGCAAGGGTTTTAAGTTATGCTCTGAGGCCATATATGAATAATGTTGGCACAATGTACTATGTATTATTTTTTTCCTTTAGAGCAGGGCACTTCATATGGAAGGGGTTGTTGTAGACACTTCAAAAGGGGCTCATTCGATTGGAAATTGAGAGTTCTAGTGCTCTTTTTAATAGTCAAAAGTGATTGGAGGGCAACTAGCCCCCCCCCCATGCCCATTATTCCCCCAAACACATCCAGTCAAAATTTTGAGATAGCCATTTTGTACAGCATAGTTGATTTCCATAGAGAAAATATGTTTTTGAGGAGAACACCCCGCACAACCCTCAGGGCAAAGGTTTTAAGTTATACCCTGGGGGCATATAAGGTTTTTATAGAAGGTGTAGTTGTAGAAACTTCAAAACAGGCTCATTTGATTGGAAATTTGAAGGCTAGTACCCCTTTTAATAGTCAAAAGTGATTGGAGGGCAACTAGCCCCCCCCATGCCCATCATTCCCCCAAACACATCCAATCAAAATATTGAGATAGCCATTTTGTTCAGCATAGTTGATTTCCAGATAGGTGTAGTCATAGAAACTTCAAAAAGGACTCATTTGATTGGAAATTGGAGTGGCTAGTACCATTTTTAAGAGTCAAAAGTGATTGGAGGGCAACTGCCCCCCCCCACACCCATCATTCCCCTAAACACATCCAATCAAAATTTTGAGATAGCCATTTTGTTCAGCATAGTTGATTTCCAGATAGAAAATATGTTTTTGAGGAGGACACCCCCACAACTCTGAGGGCAAGGGTTTTAAGTTATGCCCTGGGGGCATATAAGGTTTTTATAGAAGGCGTTGTTGTAGAAACTTCAAAAAAGGCTCATTTGATTGAAAATTCAAAGGGCTAGTGCCCTTTTTAATAGTTGAAAGTGATTGGAGGGCAACTAGCCACCCCCCCCCATGCCCATTATTCCCCCTAACACATCCAGTCAAAATTTTGAGATAGCCATTTTGTTCAGCATAGTTGATTTCCATATAGAAAATATGTTTTTGAGGAGGACACTCCCTCACTACCCTCAGGGCAAGGGTTGTAAGTTATGCCCTGGTGGCATATAAGGTTTTTATAGAAGGCATTGTTGTAGAAACTTCAAAAAAGGCTCATTTGATTGAAAATTCAAAGGGCTAGTGCCCTTTTTAATAGTTGAAAGTGATTGGAGGGCAACTAGCCCCCCCCATGCCCATCATTCCCCCAAACACATCCAATCAAAATTTTGAGATAGCCATTTTGTTCAGCATAGCTGATTTCCAGATAGAAAATACATTTTTAAGGAGGACACTCCCCCAAAACCCTTGGGGCAAGGGTTTTAAGTTATGCCCTGAGGGCATATAAGAACAATTTTGGCACAATGTACTATTTATTATTTTTCTCCTTTAGAGCTGGGCACTTCATATGGAAGTGGTCGCCATAGAAACTTCAAAAGGGGCTCATTCAATTGGAAATTGAGAGTTCTAGTGCCCTTTTTAATAGTCTAAAGTGATTGGAGGGCAGCTAGCCCCCCCCCCCCATGCCCATCATTCCCCCAAACACATCCAATAAAAATTTTGAGATAGCCATTTGTTCAGCATAGTTTATTTCCACATAGAAAATATGTTTTTGAGGAGGACACTCCCAAACAACCCTTGGGGGCAAGGGTGTTAAGTTATGCCCTGAGGGCATATAAGAACAATGTTGGCACAATGTACTATGTATTATTTTTTTTTCTTTAGAGCTGGGCACTTCATATGGAAGTGGTTGTCATAGAAACTTCAAAAGGGGCTCATTCAATTGGAAATTGAGAGTTCTAGTAACCTTTTTAAGAGTCAAAAGTGATTGGAGGGCAACTAGCCTTCCCCCCGTACCCATTATTCCCCCAAACACATCCAATCAAAATTTTGAGATAGCCATTTTGTTCAGCATAGTTGATTTCCAGATAGAAAATATGTTTTTGAGGAGGACAATCCCCCACAACCCTTGGGGCAAGGGTTTTAAGTTATGCTCTGAGGCCATATATGAATGATGTTGGCACAATGTACTATGTATTATTTTTTTCCTTTAGAGCAGGGTACTTTGTATGGAAGGGGTTGTTGTAGAAACTTCAAAAGGGGCTCATTTGATTGGAAATTGAGAGTTCTAGTGCTCTTTTTAATAGTCAAAAGTGATTGGAGGGCAACTAGCCCCTCCCCATACCCATTATTCCCCCAAACACATCCAGTCAAAATTTTGAGATAGCCATTTTGTACAGCATAGTTGATTTCCATAGAGAAAATATGTTTTTGAGGAGAACACCCCCCACAACCCTCAGGGCAAAGGTTTTAAGTTATACCCTGGGGGCATATAAGGTTTTTTCTAGAAGGTGTAGTTGTAGAAACTTCAAAACAGGCTCATTTGATTGGAAATTTGAAGGCTAGTACCCCTTTTAATAGTCAAAAGTGATTGGAGGGCAACTCGCCCCCCCCCCATGCCCATCATTCCCCCAAACACATCCAATCAAAATATTGAGATAGCCATTTTGTTCAGCATAGTTGATTTCCAGATAGAAAATATGTTTTTGAGGAGAACACCCCCCACAACCCTCAGGCTCTAGAGGGTCCTGAAATTTGCCTACATGACAGGTCTATACCCATTGAAATTTTGACAAAACAATATTTTACCTTAATTTTCAGTTATCAGTTTATTTTTCTCTGGCTTTAGCTCTGAAAATGCAATATCAGTTAATTGAGCATCAATGTTTTATTTCCAAAATTTAGGAAATGTATTTGTGTATCTTTAAAACCTTATAAACTGGGATTGAGCAAAGCTATGAAGCTGAAAACAATTTTGTTATAGGCCTACTTCATTTAAGCAGAAGATCTATTTTACAAGGTTTCACCTATAACTCACAGATTTTTAAAGGTCATCAAAGGTCAGGGCCCTCTAGAGGGAGAAGGAGTGAAGGTAGGTACTTCAAAATACCTTCCTGGGACATACTTTAGCCTGTAGACCCATCCCTGAAAGTTTCAGTTTCCTAACCTGACCCCTTTCCAAGATAGTCAAAAATAGCTTAAGTAGAATTTTACCTTTCTTGGTGATAGCCTAACAATTGAATAAAGGTTTAGCCTACTTTAGATTTTGGTAAAGTTCTACAAAATCATATTATTGAGTTAGGAATAAAGTGAATACACCATTCAATGCCTTTTTTTATGCTGATTACAAATATAATAAGCATTTCTATCGGAAATGAATTTCAGCCCCCCCCCCTATATAGGCTATACCTAACCTAACCCCAAATTGGCCTATATAGGGGGGGGGGGCTAAAACTGATTTCCGATAGAAATGCTTATTATATTCGTAATCAGCATAAAAAAAAGCATCGAATGGTGTATTCACTTTTTCCTAACTCAATAATATGATTTCGTAGAACTTTACCCAGATTTTGTCTACCCTAATTCTGTATCCAGAAACTAACATTGCCTTAGCGGTGGTCTTAAAAGTCAACGACATGTATAAATTCTTAAATACCTAGACCGTAGGAAACTGACAATGAGATAAAAATATATTTACTCTGAAGCCATATTTGAAGATGCCTTTTTCCAAGTTGAGCCAAAAAAACGATTCCTTGTTTTGATTTCTTTTCTTTCTTAAAAATATGCGGAACGGAGGATGTCGGCTATAGTTATGGCCATCTAGTCTTGAAACAGCTAGGGTACCCTAAAGTCATCTTTTTCCCTCCCAGAAAGTAGAACTTTTATAAGCCTTCGGCATTATTCATTATGCTTTACATTAACAACAGAAGATACACCATGTATGGGAGACCTATAGGCCCTAATAAATTGGAAATTCCATTAACAAACCAGTAAGCTTTTTAAGTTAACTTAATCCCTGTGTGTCAGATTTTGCAATCTTTGGCAAAGGATTACAGGTCCTCACCTAAATAAACTTATTATTGATACTGTGTGACGTCACCATTACATTACCGGTCGAACGACTGTCTCTGGACTTAGATTTATGGAGTACGATTTGGATTGTGGCTGCTTACGAGTGAAATAAGATGGCTGAAAAGTTGGTGTTTAGCCCCGTTCTGAACTTTTTGAGTAGATCCCTCACAGAAGGTGTAAAACTTGATATGATCGTCAAGAGTGCTATCAACTATTTTGAAGACGGTGCAGTTTTACAAGCTAAAAAGACCCTTCACAGTGAGTTGAGTATCCAAACCCGGATGGTTTCGTATATTACTGATATGTGCAAGTCGCTAATCACGGCGGGAAAGTAAAATGTTCTGATCCCAAAGTTTGTAATTTTTGGTCCATGTGAGGTACCTGTCATCGGCGAGTCTGTTCATGCCACAGTAGTTTTGAAAGTAAATGAATTTTCGAGAAAATTAGATGAATTATTATTAAATGCTAGCCGCTTCCCAACCAGCCTGCCTGACAAGACCCAGCCTCCTCACTCCACACTCCCTCACCATTATACTCTATGATACTTGAGACCCCCCTAAGTGGCTTAAAAGGCCCAAATGAACGGAGAACATTCATCGATAAGGTGTGCTCAAATCCGAACGATATAGCTGAGTTACGCCGCTCAAACAACGAGTGGAAACTTGTGGTTCGGTTCAAGAAAACCGCAGTCCAGATAGTCAAAAATTTTAAGTGCACCGAACCATCGCTTAACATTTCCCTCAAGGAGCCTACTTTTGTCGCAGCAAGAGCCAGAAGATTTAGACGAAATGTCGCTGAAACAGCTAATCCCCAAATACACTAAAACGGTAAAGTGTGGCAAGTCCCGAACATTTAAAGTTTAGTTTCCGTTTCGAACTGATCTTGATACCTTTCTGAAAGCGTATGCGTATGACTTGTGTATGATTTGAACGCCTTCCGGTTGAAAAGTTCGTGTTCATACCGCGTCGCTGCTTCAATTGTCATGTGATCGGTCACCTCGCCGTGAATTTTAAGAACAGTGCACTTTGTTCTAAATGTGGCTCCGTCGAACAAAAATCGACATCTGATACTCCATGCCAAAAAAGTGCCTTTTGCGTTTGTTGCAAGACCAATGGTCATACGTGATATAGTGCAAAGTGCCGAAAAAACCGCAAAACTTAAACCCATGGACTCTTTTCTACTATCATGGAATATAAATGGTTCATTTACAAATAAACTTTCTGTGTTGCAAAGCCTCAGCTCCAGTTATGTGGTTTTCCTCCAGGAATATTTTGTTACTAAACATGGTATCAACATACTTACACTTGAGGGCATGACGTCGTACTCCGTGCCTGCTATAAAGCTGAATAACAGAGGCAGACCCTCTGGTGGACTTGTTACTTTCGTTAAATCGGCTCTCCGTTCTAGCTTGTTCGAACTAAATGATCATTACTTAGCTGTGAGAGTGGACTCCTGAGTTTATATTAGTGTGTATCTACCCACTGATTACTCCGACGATCTGTCAAAGCGATTATTTGCTTTATCGTGCGAAAAATTAGGTTCTTGTGTAGAAAAAATCGGCGTGTAGGTTTACCTTGTGTTATAGCCGGAGACTTTAATTGTAATTTGTCTGAACCGGATTCTGAGGCGTCTCCACTGTCCACAGTTAAGGGTTTATTTAGTGATTTTTTGCGTTTGTTAGATAAAACGTCAGATTTTACGTATGTTCACATGTCTTCGCCAACCTCTAACTTGGACCACGTTGCTGTATCTTCAAATCTGACCACCGATACAGTTAACGTTACATTTGATTATCGGCTGTCTGTCCACTTACCTGCAACTTATTCTATCGGTGTGCCATCTTCCGTTTCTCAAAGTAGCCCACAAACACGTGATTCCTCTGCACGGCGGTATCGTCGTGATTGGTCAAAGGTTGAACAAACTCAGTTCCTCGAGTCAGTTGACTCGATTCTAAGAAAAATTAATGTCCCATTTCACCTCCTCCAAAGTCACTCCAGTTGCCTAAGAATGAAGTCCTGATTTGTATTGATATATATTGTGCTGAAATATGTCATGCCCTCCGCTTTTCCGAAGAAAAAGCTGTCCCCATGCAACGTGTCTTCAAAGGAATCGTTCCTGGATGGTCCACAAATCCAGAGCTTTTTACTTCATGTGGACAAGCAAAGTTTTGGTTTTCTATATGGAAAGATCGTGGGCGTCCTACTACCGGGCATGTGATGACATACAGATCACTACAAAGCGGAAGTTTTCCAAAATTCTTGCTCATCATCGTAGAGATCTTATTAATAGCTATTCTGTCCATGCAAAACAAGATCGAAATATGGTATTTAAATTTGTCTCCTCCTCAACACCCCCTTCTTCGTCACCGTCCTCAGCTGACATTCCAGAAGCTGAATGGTATGCATATTATGAATCTGAGTTTTCTGCCCCTGATCCCATTTTAGAGCAATCTTATGAAGTAGCTCTAGATCAGTTTCTGGATACTCAACCCGATGAAGATTTTGGGGTCAGTACCCGTTCTATCGAAGAGGCCATCCAAAAATTAAATTGAAAACGTTCATCTGGTATTGACCGAGTTAGTGCTATTCATTTGAAATACGGGGGAAAATTCCGCTTAGACAACTTATCCCTGTCAAGAAAGGGGGCCGTCAAGGAGCTGTCACCTCTCCCGACCTCTTTAATAAATATGTTCTGGAAGGACAAGATTTGTGCCCTCCTTCACTGATTTTATCTTCTGTAAACCTTTTTTTGATATACTATACTGACGACATCCTAAACCTTAGTCGATCTCTTCAACGTATCACCGAAATTTTCGGAATCCTTGAGGAGGAATATCAGAAAATTGGGCTTGAATTAAACTCCTCCAAATCTAATATTGTCCTGTTTAACTGGAAAACAAATTCCTCTGTCCCTTCCATCATGCTTGGATCTAGCTGTGTTCAACCTATAGATCACCTTATGTATTTAGGTCTGCCCATTGCTTCTTCTATCCGACTCGCCCGGAAACTTCTTCTTGAACAAATCAGATGTAGAATCTCAGCAGGTTACGCTTCCATTGTATCTTGTATACTTCGATTCATTCGACATCTTCTAGCAAGTCTATATAATGCTGTTGCCCTTCCCCATATCATTTACACCGCACCCTTCTGGAAACTCCTAACTAAAACTGACAAGAGTAAAGTTCGATCTATGTTCTTTCGTTTTGACAAGTATCAGCTTCACCTGCCTCCGTGGTATAGAAATTCGCTCACTATTGCGAAATTCAAGGTTGCTGACCCAGAGGTTGCCGTCACTAGACGGATAGCGAAGCATAATCCAAAAATTGATAGGAATTTAAATGATGGTCCCACATTCTTAAACAGTGATGTATTGTCTTTTTTTTCCTATGGTCCGTTGTGTTGTGTTTTTAATTGTGAGGGATTTTTCAATTAATTATAATAATAATTTATTTCTTGTGTGATTGTTTAACGTTACTGCTCTGCAGCATATATAGTAGGTCACGCCATGTTGACGATTTTTTTTTTCTTTTTCGCACATATATTATATAAATTAGATGGTGCTGTTATCTTTCCTTATTTTATCACCTTCGGCTCCCACCTTGGACCCGAAAATCGTTTGCATTCATTTGTTTTATTATGATTGTTTCATGTATTGCCATATTAACAAGTATTGTGAGTTTGAACGATTAGTTCGTCACGCGACTGGAGACATTTATACTCGTTCGCTTAGAAGTCTTTTTCTTTTTATTCTGGTTTCTTTTGTATATTTGCTTGTCTTGTATTTTGCGAAGTGTCTAATTGCTGTCTTTATTATTTTGTTTTCTCTTACTGCTCCGTCTTGTTGCTTTTGTATGACGGGTTTTCAAATAAACAAATAAATAAATTGTCCGACAATTATTTGTGTCATTAAGTCATATTTTTAACTCACACTTTTTAAAACGTCCGTTTTTACTTTTACCCGGGGTTGAGGATACAAGTCTGAAGTGGTTATACCGATCCATTATACTAAAGTCAGGACATACAGGTAGCTAAAATATGTCTCATCAAAGTCACACTTCCATCAAAAGGGCACGACGAATACTTGTCAAAACATTTTTAGATTCTGGTAAACTTATAAATTTTTATTAGTGCTATGTACGAGACTAACACAGCTATTCTAAATGTGCTACATTCTATATAAATTATATTCAACATATAAGTGAGTAGCTGGTTTCGCATTAAATCAGGAGTTAAGCAGGGTTGTGTTCTATCCCCAATTGTATGGATCATTTTGGTGGACTTTTTCTTAAGGAGCACAGGAAAGGCAAATAAAACTGCCGGAAATTATATTAAAAACACCAAGACTTTTTTCATGAAAGTGATAGGTTAGAAACTAGAAAAAAATTTCGATATGAGAAATAGGAGACCAAATATGATAATGGGAGACCACGGAATCAAATGGGGAGCAAAAAGTCTCCTGGACTTAGATTATGCTGATGATTTAAGCATCCTAGATAAAAGTGTGAGCAAAATGAATGAACTTTTAGAAATTTTGCGAGTTCAGGGTGCTAGAATAGATGTGAAAATTAATATTATAAGACTAAGTCACTAAAACTAGGAATAAGTGAAGATGAAAAGGTGACGTTGGGCAGCGATAAGATTAATCAAGTGGAAAGCTTAACTTATCTTGGTAGTATTATTAATAAAGACGGTGGGAGCAGTGAAGATTTTAAAAACACAACAGCCCAACCTCAGGGTGCTTTTTTTAAAGTTGAAAAGTTTGGAAGAATAGAAAGATAAGTCTGCAAAAAAAGGTTAGACTATTGGAAGCTACAGTGATGACAGTGGTCAAATATGGTTCTGAAGCATGGGAGCTACAAAAAACAGAGGAAGCTCTACTAGATGTTTGGGTACCCAGCTGACTGACCGTATTTTAAATAGCAGGCTGTGCAAAGTGTGGTTCAATCACGCTTTCTAGGGTGATAATGAGAGAAAGGTTGAGATGGCTAGGGCATGTTCTGCAGATGAAGGATTGCCAAATATTGTCCTTTTTACCCAACCGTCTAGGGCTAAACGGAAAGTAGGTCGTCCGCGGTCGAGGTAAGAAATGTTTAAAGGAAATAGGAACTTCCTGGGAGGGTGCAAAGAGGGAGGCTTTGAGTAGGGTAGAATGAAGGAAGATCGTACATAGCTGTATTGGCCTGGGGCAGTTCGGTGCTGCGGTGAGTTGTTAGTAGTTGTCTCAATTTTTTATTTATGTTTTAGCTTCTGATCGATATCTGACACAAGTGGAGTCAATTTACGGAAATTCAAGGGGGGGGGGGTATTTTTCAAATTCTAGTAGGGGGCAAAAAAAGTAGGCTGTACATTCTAAATGTTGGTTATTTTTATATTGTATCGTATACATAATATCGATGTTTATATCGATTTAATACCGTAAATAAATAAATATACAATCGATGATTTTTCAACTTACTTTACATAATTTTCATCACTTATAGTAATTTCAGAACTACTAGGACGCGAGTACCACATTTCGGAATCAGATTTAGATTTTTTTTTAAGTAGTTTAAAGATACCATCTCCAAACTTTGTTGATTTTGCCAAGCTTGGTAAAAGTCTCTTCAATATATTCTGTTTGACAGCCAATCCCTCTTCTGACGGAGAAATTCTATAGTGTCAGTTACAACTTCACAAAGCAATCACCACATGACAAAGGCAACTACTCAGCAGATAAGTGAGACAACCATTCTTCATTGAAATTTTACTTTGAAGTCTGCATGCCTGAATAGCAGCATGTACACAGAAGAAGACGAATGAAAAGAAAAAGAAGATAGCAATGAAGATCTATTTTACCTAGTTGACGAGAGTTCTGCCTGCCAGCCACCAACTATACTTTCCATGCCTGGGAAGCAAGTTGCAGACAGACAGGGAATAATTCTTACAAACTGAGTGTTTATATAGTAGATTTGAATATAAGTATTTATAAAGTAAATAGAGATAAAAACAGGAATATAAATTCAACTCTGAAAAAGGGCATCATTAAGAAATCAAACAAAATAATAGCCCACAAATAACCAAAAGGCAAAAAACTAAGGAGTCAGTATATCCAACTGGCTATAAACGGTAAAGTTAAAGTAATAGTAAATAAGCGGTATCCAGCTCACCGAAAATGGAAATAGCCGAACATGTTTTTTTACATCCTTCTTAAAATCAAAGTCTTTATTGAAAATGTAAATAATATTGTTATATAGTGCTTTTTTTGTGACTAATTTGTTAATACAAATAAAATATAACTAAACCGAAAACCTCACCGAAAGTATATTTCGTTTAAGGAAAATGTTGCTGAATCAATAGTTAATAAAGTCCACAACCAGATTTATCAATGCAAGTAGTTTTGAACGCCATCTCTGTTATTTCCATAGTTAATGTGCCTGAGTTTGCTTGTTTGCTGTTAATGGGATAAAGCTATCGCATTACTTTGAGGTTGTTTTTCCTATTGATTTTTACCCTTTATGGATAGATTTATAGTTAAATTAAATTGAGAGATCTTCTCCAATTCCTAGAACAGGTCTTTAACTCTGGGTATTTTCGCCAACGCCATCTTTTTTTCTCAAGTAGACTGGCACGCCATCTATATCGCCAATTTCATAGAGGGCCATATTTGTTCCCATATCATTAAGGTGCTGGTTTTTTACTGGGAACAAGCTGAATAAGTGAAGTCCTGTGGACTGCTTAGATCGCTTGGGACCAAGCAGAAGAGGGGAGAGAACCTGCCGGAAGCGCCGTATTGGTACCTGCCGGTTAATTAGCCTTAAATTGCAGGGAACAGGTGAGCAGGTCTCGACGCTTCCCTTGCTCCCGGTGATCGACGTACGCTCCGAGCATTCATTCCTGCCCACCGACTGTGATTTTTGGACGCTCTGCTGTTTCATTCTGCGGGTGAAATGGGGACTGATTCGAGAGAGATAAAAATGATCTATAATCCTGTCCTGAACTTTGTTTATCGTGCGAATAAGGCGGGAAACGCAAGTGTAGATATTATCTCGAAAGCGACACAATATTATAAGCCTGATATACTGTTGAAAGCCAAGGAAATTATCTGGCCGATGGCTGGAAGGACTACTCGTGTGTCAGAGCGTGTCAAGGCGCTTGATATTGTGACTGATCTGATCGGAGCTGTTCGGCAGTGTGACGAAAAGAAAATAGCTCTTCCTAAGTTTGTCATATATGAACCGGATGAAGTGCCGATAATTCCTGGTGAGGTTACTGCTACTCTCACCAGGAAACTGAACGAAGTCTGCAGCAGTGTTGAAGACCTTAAACAACATATAACCACTCTAAAGTCTCAGCCTAGCTTTGTGCCTCAGGTCCCCAGTGTCACTTCTCAGCCGAAACCTACGTACTCGGTTATCTTGAAACAACCAGCGAAAGGTCTTGTAAAGCCGGATGACCGCAAAGGCTATATTGAGAGCCTCGCGGATGCCGCTTGTTGTTCTCATATTATGGACCTGAAACCTCTTCAGAAAGAGTGGCGGATTGTCCTTGACGATAAGGACGCCGCGACTACACTTGCTAATGCAGTTAAGGATGCTAAATTGAAGTCGCCTTCATGCTTTGGTATTATACGTCATATCCCAGATGATATCGAGGACATTGATCTATGTGGTTTGATTCAGAACTGTGTTAAAGCAGAAAGGATACGAAAAACTCGATCGTTCAAGCTGCTTTTCGACAGTAAGATGCACTTACTCAAAGCAATGGAAAACCCTGTGACCTTTGGCTATGAGAAACACCGAATTCAGGAGTATAAATTCCTGCCCATGCGTTGCTATAACTGTCAACAGTTTGGACATGCAGCTCAAACGTGCAAAAATGATACCAAGTGCTCTCGCTGTGCCGCTTGTCATAAAAATTCGAAAGAGGACCCTTGCAATAATGATGTGAAATGCGCACTATGCAGTTCTGCGGACCATCCTTGCTTTAGTATCAAATGCCCAGTAGCAATGAAAATCATGGCTAGTAAATGATTGCTCCCCAACTAAAGGTTTGCTCGTGGAACATTAACGGAAATGTTATTGAAAAGCTACCGTTTCTCGAAAGTGCGCTATGTTGCAACGATGTGCTCTGTTTGCAGGAGCACTTCCTGTCGACATCCTCGGTTTCTCTTCTGAAGTTCAGTGACAATATTCAAGTATTTTCGGTGCCTGCTGTGGCTTCGGGTCGAGGAAGACCATCAGGTGGCGTTGCCATACTCGTTAATTCTCACCTGGCTGTCCAGCTGTTTAGTCAAAATGAATGTTTTGTGGCTGTAAAAATCGGTGAAGCTTACGTATTCTCTGTTTATCTCCCAACCGATTACCGCGACATTGCTTCAGAGGAGAGATTCAGTGTTGCATGCTCCCAACTGGTGCGTTCCGTTCAGGACTGTCATGATAAGCATGGGCAGGTGATTGTTGTGGGAGATTTCAACTGTGACTTAAACGATAGTAATAGCGCAAGGTCTCAAATCCTGTTGCCCGCTCTTGCCGACATGCACCCCGTACCAAATGACTGCTGTTTCACATATGTGCACAATTCAGGCTCAACAAGCTCTTTGGATTTCTTCGTCTGCTCGAACAGTGTGAAATCACTTAGTGTTAGCCGTGTCGATACTGGCTTATCGGTATCCGATCATTTCCCTATAACCTGCTCATTTGAAATTGCTGTGCCTGAAATCAGCTACCCAAGGAAAAGGAAGTGGTATTTTAAATCCGAATGGAATAAAGTCAACCCTAGTGCATATTCTAGTGTTCTTGATAGCGTGTTGGCGAAAATCAAGATACCGGTTCAGTTACTACAGCAGAACGCTAAAATATCAGTCAGTGAAAAGCAGATTCTTCTAAACATATACTGCTCTGAGCTTACCCATGCGATGCGGTGTGCCGAAACAGCTGCTGTACCCAAACGCAAAGTGCGCGTGGGGTCTGAAGTTCCTAAGTGGTCTCTTAATCCAGAGCTGGCTCACGCGTGCGAGTCTTCCAAATTTTGGTACCGTTTGTGGAATAGCTGTGGTAGACCCCGTTCTGGCGCTGTGAATGATGTAAGACTCTACACCAAGCGTCAGTTTTCTAAAATTCTTACTAAACACAAAAGAGCTGTGATTGATGGATATAGTGAAAGATTGTCAGGAAATCCCAATGAAATATGGAAGTTCATTTCAAAGAAGAAAGGTGATTGCGAGTCAAGTGATCAAAAGATACCATCAGAGCAAGAATGGGTTAAATATTATACTAGTGAATTTTCACCCCCAGATACCGTTTTGGAAGAAGATTTCTCTACGCAGCTTGTTGCGACTCTGGGTGATTGTGATTCGGGTCCCAGTTTCACGGTTAGTCTGGAAAAAATTAAACAGTGCATTCTAAAACTGAAAAAGAAATTGTCATGTGGAATCGATCAGTTATGCGGTATGCACCTCGTGCACGGAAGTATAAATCTGTTGCACCACTTGGGTCTACTATTCCAAACTATATTCAACTGTGGGTTAGTCCCCGATGTGTTCTGTGCTGGTGTTGTAACCCCGGTGGCTAAGAAAGGAAAGGATAAAAGTAAATGCAGTTCATATCGGCCAATCACGGTTTCCTCGGTAATGTGTAAATTGCTAGAGCTGATAGTTATTGATGAGATAACAGAAGTCTGTTCGACACCAGAAAATCAGTTCGGTTTTAAAAATGGTTACAGTCGTGAACATGTACATAGAGTTATTGCTAATGTTTTAGTTGATGTTGAAGAGAAAGACGATATTCTTCTTATGGCCGGTCACGACGTTTCGCGTGCGTTTGACTCGGGAATTCATCCTCAGCTTTTAATCAGCGCTAAGGATCGTGGTCTTGATCGCTCAATTTTACGTGTTTACAGGAATATGTACAGCAAACTGTATGTTGTTATTAAAGTGCCGACACGAGATGGTTTTGCAATTTCGAAGTGTGTAATACGTGTATGGAAAGGTATTAGGCAGGGGGGTGTATCTTCACCCCCACTATATAATAACAGTGTCCTGGAGGCCCAGAAGAAAGTTCGCACGACATTTATCTACCGAGGCCTTGATATGTCGCTTCTGAACTACGCTGACGATATATTGAATCTCAGCAGGACTGTCTCGGGTATAGAGGAAAATTTTGATATTTTATGTATTGAGTATAGGAAAATCGGATTGAAGTTTAATGCTGAGAAGAGTGAGGTTGTCGCATTTGGTAAATCGCGTAACCGGCCCTCCCCGAATAATGTTTGTCTAGATGGTCATCCGATACCTCTATCGCCAAGTATCAGTTACCTTGGACTTCCGATTGGGAGTGATCTGAGGCATACCCGATCGCTTTTATAGAATTTGTTGGTTCGAAGCTTCGTAAGACATATGGTATGCTTGTTCCCTGTAAAGCTCGATACAAAAGAAGTATATTATCAAAAATTTACAATGCATTTGCTATGCCCCTTTTGCTTGCTTTATCACCCTTTTGGAGTATATTAACTATTTCGGATAAGAAGACGCTACGAACGTTGTTTTTTCGGTATGCCAAGTTCCTCCTTGGCATACCTCTTTGGGCCAGAAACCGGTGCCTGGTTTCTGTATATGGGGTCACAGATCCTTTTAAAGCAATCGCGGAACGGAGACTGCGATTTGAGAAGTCGCTGGATCCGACGAATACCTTGTTTAGTGCCTTTATGTAATTTGTTACCGTCTAAAGTTTTACTCCGAGTTTACATCATGTGTGTATTTCGGGAAATAAATTTATTGATTGTTTGATTGATTGATAATTGCCCCTATTTGTATTTTTTTTTTTTTCTTGTCTGTTCTGCTCTGTTTTGGTTCTATTTGTATTTGTCAGAATTTATTTGTTTTTTTTTTTTTTTTTTTTTTTTTTTTTCCATTTTCTTTCTTTATACTCCATCAGTGTTGTATTTTACATTTATGATGGGAAATAAATTTATGTATGTATGTATGTATGTAGTAGGCCAAGGACTGACTATAAGGCATTTTTTTTCAAAGGCAAAGTACTATGGAAAGCTTCAAAATTTTATAGAAATCGTTCAGTGGTAAAAAAACCTGACCCTTGAACATTAAAAGTCAGCCCTGTTTACTTTCCCCCAACCCCTGGATATTTTCGTCCCCTCCTAGATTTTAAAAGCTCCTTATTGTGGGTATTTTCATTAAAAATGCCTTTTCTGGAATGTATTTTTTCGTATTCGTATTTTTTTCGGTACTTTTGTAGTGTTGGCTGTTTGAAGTATAAATACGAAATATGAAGGGTATCGAAACACGAAGTATAAAAATATAAATAAAGAACGTCTTTGGTCTATTACATAGGCATATTTGTCGTTTTTTCAATTATTTCGATAAATACCAGAAACGAGTATTTTTTTCAAATATAGAGGGTAATATTTAGTGGGGGAAGGGTAGGTACTGGTTTTCTCCCCCCCCCCCAAATTGAAGGCACTGTTAAGACAGTTATTGCATTTTAATAGTTTCAAGAAAGACTAATAAAAAAATAGTTTATCTCTTCATAAGCATTTCCCGGAGTGTCTTTGTATCTTAGTGTAAATTCTTCTCTTAATTTTTATTTTTCACTAAATTTTCTTTTTTTTTGTAGCATAGCCCAACTTTCGGTGTTCTAATATTAATACAAACTTCTCTAATAAATGCGTTTCAAGAGCCTGCTGTATAACAAAAAAAGATTGATTTCTGTGGCCCCTGACATCAATAGACCCTAGGCTAATGGCATATCAGTAAATCTGGCCCTATCCACAGGGGTCTACGGGTATTCAAATAGAATTTCTCTTAATTTGTTTTTGGTAACACAGCTCACATTCCAGTGTTACAATATTGATACAGACCTTTGTAATAAAATGCATGCCAACTAAATAATAAAACAGACTAACTTCTTCAGACCCCCAGGTAACATCAGGCCCTAGGCTAATGGTCTATTGGTAGCCCTAGCCCTAACCACAACAGTCTGAGAGCACTATAAAAGATTTCTATGTTATTTAACCTAAAGAAGTAGCTGGTCAAGTTTTCAGTTTAAGAATTAACCGTGTTAAAATCAAAGTAACCCTAACAGAAAGATTCTTCCTATAAGACGGGATTAAGTGTTTAAGATCGTAGACAAATAAGCTTCAAAACTTAATCACCGTTATTTAATTATTACTCAAACCAAAAACCTAAGATTTCACTAAAAACTTCAAACTTAATTATTTAATCCTAGTCATTCTATAGATCTACATAGTCCCCCTCTCCTATTGGTTTATGATGTTTCTGGTTTGAGTCAAGTTTTAGAGAAATCACAGCATAAATAAGGAAGAGAATTTTAGTATAAAAAGGGAGTAAAAAACTATCCTGTAAAAGCTTAAAAACAGAATTATTTAACCGTATTTATGCCAAGGATCTACACAAATCTCTTCCTCAATCCTCAGCCAACTTGGCCGTTGAAACAAAAATAAAACCACCGAGTCAACGTTAAGGCAGAGATTTTTCCTTTAAAAAGGGAACAACACATTAAAATATTAGATAAAACATGTCAAAAGCTTAAGGTTATAACCTGAGTTATAGTATGGGTCTAAACAACATCTTTCCCCTATTGGTTAGCCTCGTTTTCAGTTGGAACAAGAACTTGCTCAAACAAAGGTTAAGTTAAGGATGAAATTTTTCCTGTAAAAAGGGAACAGCATATTAAAATATTATATGAAACATCACAAAAACTGAATTATTTAATCTGTGTTATAATATGGGTTTAAATAACATCTTTCCCGAGCGGTCAGCCTCGTTTTCAGTTGAAGCAAGGACTTGTTCAAACAAAAGTTACGTTAAGGATGAACAAGAGAATAAGTAATTGAAGCGGTAAACAAAATAGGTCAAAGACTTAAATATTTTAACAGTTAAACTATATAAAAAAAGCTGCGCACGCTCCTCCTCCATCCCAAAAACATATTTATACTGAAGGTGTACCCCTCTTCTATTAGTCAGTGAAGTTTCCGACTTAAACGAAATCTTAAACAAATCGCAGTAACGATTAGGACGATATTCTTAGTAAAAATAGGGGACATAAGACATTCACGAGACAGCTAAAAAAGTTTAAAAAATTATTTACGAGGTCAGTCTACAGAGAAATCATCTCCTAAAGGTCATCCAAGTTGGCAGTTTAAATGAAATCCTAAAATATCACAGTTACATTAAGGAAGAAATCCTCACCATGGAAAGAGAAGAGATATTAAAGTATCAGATAAAAAATTAAAGTAGTGAATAATTTAAGTTGTGCGAGGGTTAAAGACGAGCTTCTTACTAAAAAAAAAGAAAAATAGATTAACTCTGTAGATAAAACATCAAAAAAACTTAGTTAACTGACCATAATTGTACCTACCAGAAACCCCTCCGCGATTGGTAATAAATTGTTGGTTAAAACAAAATCTTGAACAAATCGCAGAAAAGTTAAGGACTAGATTCTTACTATAAGAAAGGGAGTTTCTTAGTATTTCTTACTATAAGAAAGCACCAGACAAAAAAAGCTAAAAAACTTCACAATTTAGCAAAAGTTATGCTATGGATCTACGCAACACTCGTTCCTTATTAGTCGACCAAGTTTGTAGTTTAAACAAAGTCTTGAACAAGATCACAGTAAAGATAAGGACGACAATATTCTTCTAAAAGGGAATAAGAAATTAACATGGTAGATACAAAAGCTAAAAATTAGTTACTGAACTATACTTATGCTATGGGTCTACCTACACAGCATCCCTCCCTCCATTAGTTAGCTACGTTGTCAGTTTAAACGACATATTGAAAAGTAATTTTACCTTCGTAAATTTTACCCAATCGCTACCCGACTTATGCCGAATTTTCTACAGAAATCAAGAATTTTGCTAAATTTTGGTTGATTTTGCCAAATTTCTGCCTGAATTTTCGCCTTTGGAGAAAATTTTACCTAGTGCCAAAAAATTTAGGGGCGGGAGTGCGCCCCTCCCCACCCCTATTAAGGATTAAGGATCTTATCCTATTAAGGATAAGATTTTTCATATAACCATTCCCTAAGTGGTAGATAAAATAGCTTAAAAACTTAGTGATTTAATCATATATGCTATGAATAGACACAAAACCCCTCCCAAACTCGTCAGTCAAGTTTTCAGTTTAATCAGAATTTTGAGCATATTGTAGTAAAATCAACCTTAAGGACGATATTCTTCCTATAAAAAGGCTTGAGAGCTTTACGAAAAAACTGCTTAAAAACTTAGTGATTTAATCATATATGCTATGAATAGACACAAAACCCCTCCCAAACTAGTCAGTCAAGTTTTCAGTTTAATCAGAATTTTGAGCATATTGTAGTAAAATCAACCTTAAGGACGATATTCTTCCTATAAAAAGGCTTGAGAGCTTTACAAAAAAACTGCTTAAAAACTTAGTGATTTAATCATATATGCTATGAATAGACACAAAACCCCTCCCAAACTAGTCAGTCAAGTTTTCAGTTTAATCAGAATTTTGAGCATATTGTAGTAAAATCAACCTTAAGGACGATATTCTTCCTATAAAAAGGCTTGAGAGCTTTACAAAAAAACTGCTTAAAAACTTAGTGATTTAATCATATATGCTATGAATAGACACAAAACCCCTCCCAAACTAGTCAGTCAAGTTTTCAGTTTAATCAGAATTTTGAGCATATTGTAGTAAAATCAACCTTAAGGACGATATTCTTCCTATAAAAAGGCTTGAGAGCTTTACGAAAAAACTGCTTAAAAACTCAATCATTTAACCACAAATATACTATTGTATATATAATAATCCCCCCCACACTCCCCCTGATTAGCTTTAGGAGTTTCAAAGACATTCCTTTCAAATGATTTTTTTAAACTCTTCTAGAAGATTTTTTCAGTTAAAATCTAATTTGAACAAACACATGAAAACGTAACTAGTTACATGTACGATCGTAATAACATACTAATAACTCACAGATCAACCCTAATGATCTTTATAGACAAAAATAATGTATCTATGTCTAAAAGGAACCTGTTAAGTTTAAATAAAACTTGAAAGAATACATGAAAACATCCTCAGTAAATTCAAAGGACTGAGTTCTTCCTATACAAAGTGAGCCCAACTTTAAAGTGGTAGATCAATAATATCTAAGCCGTTTGAGAAAATTTTTTCAAATCTATCCTTAAGCAAGACTTTAATCTCTGAAATGTCAATTCTCACTCTCCGCTTTTCAGTACCTTCTTTGAACTTTTCAAAGAAAAAACTCAAGGGGATTCCTTCATAATCCACAATTTTCACAGCTTCACTAAGGCGAGTGCATCTCGACTCTCTCACTATTGATATCCACTGGGTTAGTGTGAAACCTCTTTTGTTGTGTTGTACGAGTCCTGATGATTTGATGGTGGCAAAGGATTCAAAAGTCTGAAATGTAGGGAAGATTAGACAGTGGAAAAAACGAATACGCAATGTTCTTTTTGATGAAATCGTTCGAGCCCACTCAGCGTAAGTATCATGACAGACCGACGCATATGGCTTGTGTGTTCTGGTTAAGGCACATTCTCAGCAATAACGCGTTAAAGCGTTTAACGTGTTAACACGTTAAAAGTAATTGCAATTTGAAGCTATTTTGGAGTGTTTTAAACCAGAGCCGTCTTCTATTTACGCTTCTAAGAGATAAGTCTGAGCAAAATCAAAAACATTGTTTTGGCTGAGAATTTATGTTCTGTTTGATTTTCACAAGAAAATTACTCCGAAAATTTGTCAAAAGCTCAGACCAAATGTAAAATTACGATAAACCTAGAAGAATTGGGAGCAGTCGATATTTGTCAAATCTTAACAATTTTCTTAAATAGTACGTAGTAAACTAAATATTACCTATCTGCTACCAGTTTCATTATTAAGTTGCTTCAAATTTTCTTTGTTTTTAGATGTAATGATTCCTTTTTAAACATCACACACAAAGCGTACTAATAAAAAGAACATTTTCTTTTATTCTTCAAGTACATTTATTATAAATTTATATTCATTTTCCACCTATTGTTGCTCAATTTAACAGTTAACTTCTTCGCCGAGCTCAATTAATCCCTACCACTTGACAATTTCTTAGAAAATTTTGAAACGATAGAATGCAGTCAATAATAAATACGTACAACACATCAAACGATTTAGCAAATGCCCCAAATTAACAAAACTTGGGCGACAAATATACGATGGCGTAGCTCAGACGAAACCCCTTATTTTGTAGATAATATGGTGTGAATTGAACGGCTGATATCTTTAGGATCCAGAAAGACCAAACCTTCTTGATAGTTCTACTAAATAACCAATAAGAAGAAAAGTGGAAAGCAATATGCCCTAGGTTAGATGGATAAAATCATAAAAAAATTAAATTCTTGGGGATTCCTTGGTAATCGATTTAAAGCGAACGCTTTAAATAGGGTGGACAGTTTGGAGTCGTTCACCAGTTTGACAGGCCCAGCAGGATTAACAGTATAACGAATGCATAGCAGTATTAGGCTACTTCTGTCATATGATTCTAGAACAGCAGGAACAAAAATTAAGTCGGGTTGCTACAATACAACTATATTCGGTATAATATTATATTATACCCAAAGTCAAATTTAGGTCCTTAGTTAGCGTCTAAAGTTTTCAGCTAAAGCATAAAAGCTGACAGTTCTATTGACAACTGGGGAAGAATCTTTAGCCTAGAGTGTTAAACTTGGCAACTAATCAGCAGCACCAAGAATTCTGCTTAGAACAGCAGAAAGCTGCTTAGAAAGCATCAAGGTGATTTTGTAGGTAAACAAAAAGCTTTTTCACGAAACAATAACCTAGAACAAAGGGTTTTTAAATAATTTTTTCTCCAAATTGTAGTTTTTGTTAGGATAGAAAATAGAGTTTCCATCCAGAAGTTGTATTTGTTGAAGTTGAAGTTTCCATGAAGTTGAAATTGTATTTTTAATCTTGAAACGAAGTTCACCATCGTTAAAGAAAAATAAAATAAAATGCAAACTAAAAAAAGATTCAAATGGGCAAATTATATCACAAATATACAATATTAGGAGAGCAATCGTAAGCTCTTTATATTCCGGGAGTTGGGCAGCTAGGTTACTTCTCTGGGGTAGTCGGGTAAATGTAGCTATAACTGTATGAATTATTGACTTGACGGATTATTAGGGACAGGACAATAGTTTATTTAGAATTAAGATTCACAACCCACAATGCTCATTTGTCCAATCATTGTGGCTTTTTCTTCCTCCACGGATTAGCTGTAAATCAGATTCAACTTGAGCTTATATTTACGAAGTCAAAAACTCCAAGAGACTGAACTGCACCTGCGGCAATGAGAAGGAGGGGGGGGGGTATAACAGTAGATAAAGTACACACAGGTGTCATCTCGAGGCAAAAAATTCAGACAAGGATGTTTTTGGTAAGGGTGAGATTAAGGATCAAGCTATCCACTTGAGTATTTACAAAGAATTAAAGGAGTTAAAGTTTGGGTTCACTGGTGTTTGCGATGGGGAGGGTAGGTTTTCAGAAGAATTATTGAGAAGGAGGAATTTCGGAACTAGAGGACGCGTGAGTCGTTTGTTTCAACAACTATAGGGTATAGGGAGAGATTCTCATAGGGCTGTAAGCTTATAAAACATTTTTCCTATTTTGATATGGGATAATGTCATAAATGACATTATTTTTTACTTATGGAGTAAGGAATTACTTCGTGTTTTTTATTTATCTTTTGCAGTCATTCTATGCTAAATGAATTTATGTATGTATGTACGTTTACATGACATTTACACTGCAATTAGTTCCTTTTTTCTTTAAAATATATTCCCAAATAATGTAGAGCCGGAGTCAATTTTTATCGACTGGAATAAAGTACCGTATGGAATAAAGGACCCACTTGATGTAATAAAGAGGAAGTGTGGACTTTTAGTTCAAAAGGCTCAAAATTATCTTGAGCATAGAAATTTATTCCCATTTTTGAAAGAATCTAATATGCTAACCGATTGACGTAGATGGTCGTATTTGTCGGTAGCTCTGGTCTTGTTAATTGTAAGTTGTGTCTTTATATTTATTTGAATGTACTCCTCCTAGTGTATCCTGAAATCAATAAATAAATCTTAAAACGAGTGAAACTTAAATTGAATATGCAAATCAAGCTTGAAACGAACAAAAATCACTGCAAACAAGAGTTTGGGTATCACCTCCTTCTCTCACTGTAGAAGTCTAAAACCTAATGCGTCATTGGCGCTTTACTGAAAACTATATGCGTCTTGAACAGTCTTGGAAAGTATAAACAACATCAAATTGAATATTTGATTTATAATGATATTAGTTGTTGAAAGATTCATGAGTTCAAGAATGTATTTCACTCTAATTTTATTTTTATTTTCAATGCTGTAAGAACTGGAAAATAAATATTTGTAATATAATTCGTTTTCAGTGAGGCACCAATGACGCAGTAGGCTTTTGGTTTTTATTCACAGTAAGGGAGGGGGCAGTATCCAAACTCTTGTTTGCAGTGAAACTGTATTCGTTTTGAACAACTTTAGAAAGAACTAATAAATTAAACTGAATATTTGATGTATAATGATATCAATTGCTAAAAGCTCATCAGTTCAAAATTTTACTATAATTTTAATGTTTATACTCAATATTAAGTACAAAAGAAAATATTTGCAATAAAATTGGTTTTCAGTAAAGCGCCAATGACGCAGTAGGTTTTAGACTTCTACAGTGAGAGAAGGAGACGACACCCAAACCCTTGCTTGCAGTGATTTTTGTTCGTTTCAAGCTTGATTTGCATATTCAATTCAAGTTTCACCCGTTTTAAGATTTATTTATTGATTTACATTAATATCTATTGTATGTTTGTTTGCATTGATTGTTTATTTAATTTCTGTTCGTTTTAAGTTTGATTTTAATATTCAATCTAAGCATTACTCGCTTTAAGATCTATTTATTCAATTAATACTTGTTGTATGTTTTTTCCTATGATTGTTTATTTAATTTATGTTCGTTTTGGGTTTCATTTATTCTTTAATAGTAATTTCTGGTCATTTTGAGTTTCAATTTTAACATGTATTTGTATCTGCTGAGCTTAGGTTTAAAATGGCCTTTACTTTTCTTTGAAAAACTTATTTTTCGGAAAGTTTTTTAAATTAATTTTTGGTAAAGGTGAGGTTGGGAATGAAGCTGTCCAACTCTTGCCTATCTTCAAAGAATAAAAGGAGTTGATGTTTGAGCTCATCGGCATATGGGATGGAGAGGGTAGGTTTCCAAAAAATTTATTGAGTAGCAGGAACTTTGATATGGGATATGAGGTGACTTTATTTTTACTTATAGGGTCAAGATTACTTAGAGTTTGTTATTTATCTTTTGTGGTCACTCTATCCATGTTTATATGTATGTGTGCATATAAGACATTCACACGGCAACGAGTTCCTTTTTCTTGTTAATATTTTGTAACTTTTTATCTTAAAGCAAAGATCTGGACACTATCTTATCCAAATCTTATTACATATTTGATTAATGAACACTGCCAATAAAGGGAAAGTATGCTTAGAGGAAATTTATCAGAAATTTCCTATCTTTGAGCAACTTTGGATAGAATTAATTAACTGAAAATGACACATCCAATTACGCTGAAGATGATTAAAGACAAATGTCTCGAAGCAACACTGAAAGGGTTCGCTTATTAAATTCACTGGATTTAGTGCTTATTAGGAAGCATTAGTAAACGAAATGCTGATCCACCCAGATTTATGAGAAATATTTATAAAATAACCGACCAGTTTCTAAAAAAAATATCCCAAGAGAGCTTATGCGAAGCATATATTTGATTTTGTAAAAAGTTCAGTGTTGGAATAAGACGGAGAAAAAAAACTGGCCATAAGGGCCGAGGCTTCCTTCTCGCCGTCCAGCCCGCTAATGATTCTTCCATGGTTCAGCCACAGAAAAGTTGTTACGACTTTTACTTCCTCTACAGCATTGAGTTTGAACGACTAACAACTAAACCACAAGCGGCTCGGAGGCTGCCCAAATGAGTTATTAAATGAGTCATCCAAAGTTTTTAATGAATCATCCAAAGTTTAATGAGTCATCCAAAGTTTTCATTAAATAGTTCAATCGGTAGAACCGACGGGCAATGTGTACCAACATCTTAAAAAAAACTCATAGTAGAATGTGAGTGGATCATATATTTGGTTTGGCAAAAGTCTGGTGTTGGAATAGAAGTAAAATAGGGGAAAAAATAAGAACCTTACTCACCGTTTGAACGATTTAAAGGTCCTGACAGATGGAGTTTTTTTGCTCCCATTCAAACATCAAACACCAAATACCAATGGGTAAACTGGTGTTAAACACCAAATACCAATGATTAAAAACCACTGACCGCAAGGGTCGACGGCTTCTTCCCGATGTTCGAACGTAAACGACCCTTCCGCAGGTTCATCTAGGGAAACCTTGTTACGACTTTTAATTTTTCCAAAGATATAATTTTGTATTAAGCATCTAACTCTTTGACAAATTCTTAGAAAACATCTGAGCTCGAGCAGCTTTCAACAACCTCACGAGCGACCTAGAGGCTGCCATGACTGTTTTGAGGAAATGAAGTTAGTATTATGATACAATAATTTAATTATTTTTTGATGTTTAAGGTATGAATTTGGAGTAGCCGAAAAGGTATTAAAAATAATTTTGTAGTTTATTTGTGTGTTTTTTTTTTTAAAGGAGGATTAGAATGGAGCGTCTTGAGATATTGCAAAGGCATAGCATTCTACTCTTCTTCGGTTTAATACGAGTTTTGAGGGATGATTGCGAGGACGGAGGGCGATGTATAGTTGAATGAGAATAAGGTTTCCAGAAAAATATTTGTGTATATATTATTAAAGTATTTCGCAGGTGAAAGATGTGCCCTATGGCAGAAGGGCACCCTACAAAACCGGAAATGGTATTTTTTGCGGTTTGGTAATTTATAGTAGTATACCTTGTTTTCGTCAATTATCTTTGGCTACCTAAAAAAAAGAAGTTTTTAAATTAGTGTAGGTGGCATTAAAGGTTGAAATTTTAAGTGAAAAAGGTTATTATGTCAGCGAGAGGAGGGGAGGTGGGATTAAAAATTATATTAAAAAATGAAAAAAAGAGGCTGCCATGGCAACCATGAAGAAATATTACGGGGAAACTTACATTGATCATATTTAGTTTTTTTGTAAAGATTGGAATAGAAGTAAAATAGGGGTTTTCGTCATTTGGACAATCTAATTATCCTGACAAATGATCATATAGTTACCTTGTCACTCTTCATATCGTAATTTTGGAATAAAATTGGCGGGAAAACCGATGCTTTTCCATTTTCTTTAATAGAATTCGGGACCGTAAACTCATAGATTAAAGTTAAAGTCTTGCTGAACTGCTTACTTTCTTGAAGGGTCAAACGCAAATCCTTTTTGGAGATCGTGGGTGTAGCGACTAGTCCTATTCACCAGTTCTTAAAATTAGCAAAAGAGAACATAAAGGGATAATCTTTTACCAAAATTCACGGTCGGACGCTGTCTTATCTATTACCTTGTGCACTGTCAAATGCCGAGTGGACACAAATCCGATCGTTTGTTGTGGCAATTTGGACCACTATATCAAAAAAGTCCTATAATTATTTCGTCGTCTACTGGAAGTAAAGGCTCAATCATAACAAGATTTAGCTAGAGTCCCCCCTCCACTTATCAAATTTCTGGTTTTATTAAAAATAATTCTATTTTCCACTTAATTATCGGGTTTTTAAGTGAAATAAGTGAAAAGCAGAGGTATTTGTGTCTCAGAATTGATTTATCGATCAAGCACGCCAATAGCAATAAATGATGCGGCATACTCAAAGGGAGCAACGTAAACGACTTTGGCCATCCATTAAAACTTCCTCTGTTATTTTTGACACCATCACTGGCTTTAACTACGTTGCGTCGTTAAGAAGGGAGATCCCAACATTAAAAATAAGAAAGATCAACGTAATAACAAAACCCTATTGCAACAACAAAAAAGATGAAACATAATTTGGAAAAAAAATACTATCTAGTTTTCTTTAAAAAAAGGCTTAAATTTTTTTTTAAGGATATTATAAGTAATAACAACATCGACCCGCTGACAGAAGTCATGTTCCAGAAATGATTGGATGCCTTTGATGTCTTCTGTTCACAAAAAGGAACACAAAGGAAAAGACGACGTTATTACTAGCTTCTAAAGTTAAAGGAAAGTCTCGCGGGAAGCAAGATCAATCAAAGCCTATTTCCACCCATTTCTCTTCAATATTGCGTGCTTAGAGTGAATAGATTCTGAGACAACACTGGTTGGACATAATTGAATAAAAAAAAAAAAAAAAGAAAAAAAAAACACGATAGACATATTTGAATTTTTTATAGTCTTTTTTTAAGGCTACTCCTTTATACAGTTTCTTCATATATTCTTGAGCACTGAAGACGAGTTTGTTGACTTGAGTGGTGAAAGACTTGAGAGCCTAATTAGAGTACATCCAAGACAGGTTGTCTCTGTGAGAGCGAAAGCTTACACAACTTTTTCAAGGCTATAAAAAAAAAAAAAAAAGACATGACACCTCTTTTTGCATTCTTCTACCATATCTGGTTACATAGTTTTTCTGATTAATTTGTTTTACTACATTTTGTAGTAAAACGCGAAATATATATATTTTTTAATTCAACTTCAAGCGGTAAAAAATAAAATATTTTGTGTCAAGTCACTCCTTAGGGTGGGGGCCACTTGAACCAGCCATTATATTTCAATGCTGTTCCTATGCTATATTTCCCTAAATCAAGTCATGGGGGTCAGATGAAACCACATCTATAATGGAGCATTTTGACATATAGCAGGCCATTTTATTGCAGAATTTGACCGAGTTAAAGCCAAATATTTAAAACAAAACACAAAAGTTTCCTGAAAGGTTAAAAAATTCTTAAAAAATTAAAAAATGGCTCTAAAGCAACTGTACTTACATAAACTGAAGAAAACTATTTTAACTTCTGGGAAGAAATGTCACAAAACTAGTCATTGGTTGCTGCTTTAAAAAAGGCCGTTTTTGTGTTTCCGCAGAAACCGGAAAATGTCATAAATCCTTGTAAGTAGCACTAGTAACTTTGTTCGCTTAAATTAATGCAATATGTAAACTATTTAAAGACACAGTGGAAGGCATTTCTTGATCTTACACTTGTTCTGTTCCTGCAAGACGTACTTCCTACATCTCGGGAACAGTATAAGTACCCCGGGCATTTATTAAACTTGGGGGTTCAGTGACTTTTATTGATTTCTGACTTTGTTACCACCCACAGTCCTTTATTTTTGGCCACTTCCAATGCATGGGGCCACTCACAGCTATTCAACACATTGTCAGTCATTTATAAGCAAACAATTTATAGGGGTTTCAAGTCACCACCTTAAACATGAAAAAGAGATAAGATTTACTTCAAGTAATTACCAGCTTATCAGGTAAAGTGAAAGACATGATAGTTTCATGTTTCCTAATAAAAAAATATATGCAAAAAAAAAAAAAAAATGGCATGAAGAAGTAATAGTTTGGATTTTATATACCACTTAAATCGACACGCGAAATTCAGTGCTCAAAACAAGTGCTCAAATTCCAGTTTTTTTTGCATCCCCATCTTGTCAAAACTTCAATTAAACAATCCCATATAATAGCCCAGAACCTGGACTTTAATTCAGTCTGTTGATAGACTCTCTAGGAGGCATACTTAGGCAACTAGGTAAGGTCAAAACTTTTTTTTTACTTTTGGTGTCAAGTCACCCCTAGACTTCAAGTCATCTCGCTCTACGGCATAAGGAGCTGGAAGGTGAAACCGTGCATCAAGAAATACTTATGCAAATATGTCACACACAATAAAACTACATAATATCATGATCTCGAGAAAAAATAATCAAAATTTCAATAATAATTACAAACCGTTCAATAAATATTTAAATAAAAAATTCGATGCATTATTTTCAATTTTGCTCCCTTTTAATATCAATCTGTTTTGGATGCATACTTAATGAGCTTATTTTATATAATAATATTTATAATAATTATAATAAATTTATAATACTTATTTACAATAAATAAAAAATATAATATTTAATAATAAATTATATTAAATTAATGAGCTCAAATTTAAATTGATTAATACGTAATTTCTTAATTCTTAGACTAAGCTTAATCTCACCTTATTGCAGTGGCACAACCAGGATTCTAATCTAGGAGAAGTCAAAATTATTCAGGGGGAGCGGTATTTAAACAGAAAAAAGTTTATACGAGTACCTTATTTTGCTTCTAGATTAGATATTTTTCGCTCTGTAGTTTGTTTTGTTAGTCACTTCATAGTTTTGTATACATTTCTGTGTGTGTATATGGCCCTTCTGTGTATTTTGTGTGTATATGGATAAATGCTTGGAAAGAAGGAAACGTTTATGCGATTACATTATTTTGTTTCTAGACTAGGTATTCGGGGCATTGCTTTGTTAGTGATTTCCTAGATAAACAGGTAAAGGATACTGCACAGACTCTATAGTCCGAACCGGCAGTGCCGATCCCCGTTTCATGACCCTTAGCCACGAAGTGCAATGGGGGGTTGGGGGCCAGCAATCCTGTGCTTTCGTACACCCTTACTGCTTACATACCCGAGATTTCTCCAGGTACTCAATTAGAGTGCTTCGAAAGATTGAGGAAGATATGATTCCCAGACGAATCCCAGACGAAGATGTTTCCCAGACGAAGTGTCAAACGATAGTTTTAGGCACACGTTTGACGGACCGTATATCATTGAATAAGCTGGACACAAAATTGGCTTGTTTTCACTTTCTAGGACTATGACAAAGGCTTGGCTATCATTCTTCCTTTGTAGGCCACGCATTACAGATGAAGGAAGATAGATTGCAAAAGATTGTGCTTTTTGAGAGTCAATCTCCGGCCAAATGAAAAGCAGAGTGTCCCAAATAGGGTAGGAAGATGACAAGAGAAAGCACATAAAAAAATTGGAAATTGACGGAAGAGGGCTAAAGAGTGAGGCTTTAAACAGATTGAGGTGCATGAGGGTTGTGCAGAGCTTTTTCAGTCCCAGATAGCCTGGAACTGCATTGAGTTGTAAGTAGTAGTAGTATCTTTCAGTTCCAAGATACATAGAACGCACGGTGGAGGGGGGCTGAGTAAATCTAAGAAGTGTGGTTTGAAATCCATTTAAGTTTATATTGAGTCATATTTTCAGCCACTATGACAGCGTTAGATGTAACAAGAACATACATAATCACCCCCCCCCCGCCCTACTGTTCTAAAATATATTGGAGAAAAAAGACAACACGCAGACAATAAACAAACAGCGTACACACCGACTATTTCACAACTGTGATTAAACTTTCTCATAGCTCTTGCCCCATGAATGATTCCTCTTACCCTGCTTGTCCCTTATTTCTTTAAATTATTATTTAAGAACAAAGGGGACAAATGCATTTACAAAGAGAAGGAATAAGAAAAAATAAACACAACAAAAGATTTTCAAATTTGTCAAAGAAAACGTTAATGAAAACGTCAATGGTTCTCGGAATGCAGGGTATAACTCCTTGTTGATAATTTATCATCCAAACCCCATAAATAAAATATGTTAAGTACGAAAAATGAAGTATCTCATCAGAAAAGGAAAATAGCAAAAAAGAAAATAGGAAACTTACTTCTCCTATCAGCCTGACTTGATGTCCTGGTTCCACAAATTTATTTCCAATTAACCAGAGAAGAAAAGATTTTGCTGAAGAGTTTTTACTTCTAATATGCTGAGTTGCAATATTTTTCACAATGGGATTGACTGTCATTTCATAATTTTTGGTTGAAGAGGACTGTAAGATTAGGAAAATGAAAAAGACTCCTTGAAAGAATATAAAAATACAATGAAAAAAGCAAGTCAGATTTTCGAAACGTGTTCCGCGGGTAAATTCTGCGCAAAAAAAAGAAGGTACTTCCCATCATTTCCAGGCATATATACAGAAATGTATTCCATGAAAGGGGAAGAGGAAAATTCAAACCACATGTAAACTACACGGAAAATATACAAGAAATCACAAAAATCATTTAACAGACGATATCGGGAGGAAGAAGGGTGGAACATCCCCCCACCCCACTGTAGATGCCCTACGCTATCATATAGACATTAAATTTGCGAAGTCATATCAGACACTAGAGAGAGTTGTTTCTCGGCACTCAGCCAGTAAAGACGTACTGCTGATTCAATTCTGTGAATACTTGTGGTTACGATTCAGAGCTTTAATTTGGATAGTTAGAAGGCGTTTATTGGAAAGTGGGGGGAATTAAAAAGCCCCCTTGCGTGTAAGTCTTTGTTTAGTGACTTTATTCATTTTCGTAATGGCTCCTTCATCTAACCAGTTTAAGGAAGGTGACATAGCTTTAGCACGATTTGCGGGGTATCCCCTTTGGCCAGTCAGGATTATTGAGACGGTGAAGACTGCAACGGGTTCAACGAAGTATCGGGTATTCTGTTATGGGTCGCATGATCAGCAACTCATCATAGATGGCCAACTCGTAGATTACGAGAGTAACAAAGACGAGGCATCCAAGAGAATAACGAAAGGAGTAAAAAAAGCGTTCGAAGAACTTCGTTCTTTTCCGGAAATGTATCTTGATGTATTGAAAAAAGCTAAAAATCAAAGTGACACAAATAAGGACTGATCTGCCAGCAGCGCTTCTGCTGATGTGAGTGGACTTCGAGCTCAATTGGTAGCGTCTGAGCAGGAAATCGCTCAAATGAAAGAAAACATTAGGAAGGATATTCAGCGCAAGGTAAAGGAAAAATCAAATGAACGAGGGGTTGGTAACTTTCCGACGGAAATTATTGTCTCTGAAATCTGTGATGCAATCACTGTGGAATACACCCCCAAATTTTTGCTTCTGGAAAAATCCCTCAAAGGAATCAAGCATGAGCTTGATTTACTTGAAGAAAAAGTTCATAGTTTAGAAAATAAACTGGACGATTTCGAACAAGAGGGGAACTGGACTCGCTTCTATTTCATGGTGTCAAGCAGCCCGCTACGGTCGACATAAACAGTACCATGCGGAGTGTGATCTGCGAAAAAATGGGCCTTGTAAATATTGCCGATTCCGATATTATTAGTGTACATAGACTGAGCCTGAATAACAACCCTGCAAGTAGACCTGACAGAGTAGCGCCAGTTATAGTGAAGCTCCGTAACAAAGAGAATGCAAAGTCTATCTTCAAAGCTAAGCCTAAACTTGCAAAAAGCGGGATCTTTTTGAGTGCAGACCTTACGCACAAGAAGCGTGATATTTTAAATGCGGCTAGAGATAAATTTGGGAACAAGTGTGTATGGTCCGACCAAGGTCGAATTTTCTTTCGTGAAACTAGCGATTCTTCACCCCGGAGGCTCTGGTCGCTAGAAGAAAGCTTCTGATGCGTGTGTCATTTTTTGCATATATTATTAGTTAGCATATCTTCATAAGTTTATTCCTGCTTGTAGTAATTTTAGTTACGTATCATTGGTTTTTCGTTTATTTTTGCAGTTTAGCATTAGTTTTCCATTCATAGGTTTTGTCCTCCGTCAACCAGGGGCATATAATCATTTGTTGTCAGTGAAGTTAAATAATGTTAATCGCTTCGTGTATTAACCCTTCGCATTTGAAGTCGCTTGAAAATAATCCATTTCGTATTGATGACGTATTGTTATCTCGCGTGGCAAATGATCCAGCTGAAGTTAATGTTAGGCCGATGAGGCATAGTAGATATGTTGATATTATGAATAGTAATGTAATTAATGTGACAAATATGGATTTATGTATTGGTCAGTGGAACTGTCATATCACGTCAAATTTTTCTGAAGTGTCGAACCTTCTTACTTCATGTTGTGGTGAAATTGATATGTTGGGTATATGCGAATCTTTTCTTACGCAGGATAGCTTTCTCCCATCATATACTTTTCCAGGGTACCAGCTGGTTTCAAAATCAAGAAATTCTATGATGCAGGGTTGACTTGCATTTATAATTAAGGATCAAATAAGATGCATAGTAAAGAAGGATTTAAATTGTTGGATTGAAGGTAAGATCGAAACTTTTCTATTGAGATTGAAGTTTCGGAGAAGAAAAAGTTGTTAGTTTGTTGTTAGAAAAAGTTGTTAGTTGTTAGGTGTTAGTTTGTTTAGTATACCGGCCACCTAGTGCTAATCTGGAGGATTTTCTTTGCGATTTTGATAAGTTTATTTCTGATACAGCGGCGACGAAATTGGATCGGGTTTTTATTGGTGATTTTAATTTTAATCTTCTTAATTTAAGTAGTTCTAACCTTGATTCTTTTAATCTTATGTTGTCGCACAAAAAAACGGTGATGTTAAGGGAACTTGGCAAGTGATAAATGAAGCACTACGTGGTAATAACTCTATAGACCCAGTGGATGAACTTGTAGTCGGTGAAAAACAAGTTAAAGGTAAGAAAGGTGTTAGCTTTTACATTTGATTTCAGGTTCATAGAGGGCTACAACATACATGTCTTCTATGCTATGAGAACATAGTTTAAAGTTAAAAAGATGAAAAGAAGCACTAGATTGCGCAATATGTTGCTTTCCTGTGATATTTTCTAGAGCTTTTAAGCCGATACTGTCGCCAGTGTCGTCAAATCACTAATTTCAAATGCTTAAAAAACTCATGCTTATAAGAATAGTCTTCAGGCAAATGGTGCACCGAGTGGGATGTAATATTATCGTCTTTCCCTTACCATCGATTCTGCAGACACCTGCCTCTCTTTGATGACAATAGGGTTATTGTAACTGAAGATAATTAATTAAATTTTATATTCAATACCAGTGTTTTTTTTTATAATATTCACAAATTGACATTTCGAGGTAAGGGTGCATTAGCCTTTCAGGTGCCAAAGCAAGAATTCTTCTGTTTATATATTTATTTTTTTTTGTTTAGATTTTGATTTTTAGAGTTTTTTTTTGGTTTTAGATTTGAGCATCAAGACACTTGACAGAGTGTACATTCATAAGGATTTTTCACATAAATAAGGATCCACAAAGATGCGAATAAGGCATTAAACAAAAACAACATGAGAAACTAATCTTTTGACTAAATAACTCTTGACGATTAAGCCCAAAATAAGTTTTTAAAGCCATCTTGACTAAGCCTATACAAAAATTTATTTAAATAAATTTATTCATATTCAAATACACAAGAAAATAACACTCCTCCAAACTTTTTCAACAGTAGTATATCAGTAGGCGTCAATAAACCAGAGCCATGTAAACACGGCAGAGAATTTGTGTGTCTGTCAACATTCAGGTCATAAACAAAGATTGTCCAATAGCTTCAAATTTCGCAGTCTAATCATTGCAAAGGAATTCAATATTAAAATGTGTACAACCAACATTATCATTGCCAACACAATTGGAAACATTTTCTCAAATATGTTGAAAAATAAAAATATTGCAAAAATAGATATTGCTATCAAATTAAAGATATTCAACACAACCAAATAAACATTAGAATAAATCTATAATAAAAATTACTCAATTTATACCAAAAAGTACTACCAAACTGGGTTTGAATAGTTCCATAAATGAATTATTTACAATTATTGTGGAAAGCAAGCGACAAACCTATTTTAAGACCTGTCTTATTAAGAAAGCCTCAATCCAGTTCATTCCTCACTATATACGTTTTTAGGGAATGATACTAGCTTTATTCAACTAAAATAGAGTAGGCAAAATTTTCTTGTTTTTATTAAGCAATGATTCCTCCCCTTTCTAACCAATTAAGGAATGATAAGAACTTGCTACTGTGGCAAGTTCTTATCATTCTTCAACTTTGGTAGGATAGGGAAGGAACCATTCCTTCAATAAAACAAGAAAAGTTTACTCCCATTTAGTTAACTAAAGTTAACATCATTCCTTAATAAAACGCAGCAAGTGAGAATAAACTAGAACGAGGTTTTCTTAATAAAACAGGCCAAAACGACCCCCGTTCAAAAGAAAAGCGAAATTTATTTGTCTCTCCACAAATGTTTCCAACACTAAAGAAAATAGACTGGTCCACAGTATTTGAGTTTCCGGCCATATTTTCAGATCGTGTTAAGCCAGATAAACATTTGACGTTTTACATACATAACGTCAAATGAATCAGCCTATACCAAGCCATGATATAGGCTGATTAAACTAAATCAGAAGGATATAGTTTAAAGCTAAAATGAAGAAGAGGTAGGACTGCATTGCGCAATTAGTTGCCTTCCCATAATTTTTTCTAGATTTTTAAGCCAATACTGTCGTCGATGTTGTCAAACCACAAATTTCAAAAACTTCAAAATTCATGCTTATAAAGAATTGTCTTCCAGCCAATAATGCACCGAGTGGGATGTAACATTTTGTTTTTATCTTCCATTGTTTGATTTGCTTCCCAATTTGTCCGTAAAAATTAAACGAAAACGCAGCTTTTGATGTGTTTGTGCCTGAGCCACAATTAGCATCACAGCAATGGATAAAAACAATTACGCACGACAACAGTGCCAATAATGTATCCCGCGCGTAATTTGATGAGACGGACAGTGTTCAACTCTCAAGCGTGATTTTTACTGCTGTCGAAAACTAGCTTTAGATTCTTAAAGGGACATTCACACTGAAATTTAACTAATACCGATATTTAACCAGCATTAATTTGAGCCAATCATAGTTTTCACAGAATTTATGTTTGGCTAAGAAATTTAATTTGGCTAAGAAGTTCTAGAAAAAATTCTTATTGGCTTAAATTAACGTTAGCTAAATTTGGGTATTATTAGTAAAATACCCAAAATTATGAGATTAGTAAAATCTCATTATGAACACTAAACAGTTTCATTTTGTATTAAAAATCCATGGATAAATATTAGATTTTCAGAACGTTTAAAGATAGTTTTTGTGTTCCTAGGAAATTAGATTTAAGACCACAAACCACTTCGATGAGATTATAATTTTCGAAAAGAAATCTGTTGAGGTGAACAGTCTCTTCGAAAATCTAATTTCACAAAGGAGGTCCCCTTGAAAATTGGACGGAGTGTCAGGAGATTTTCCCTTCCACAGAAAAGTGTCACAGGAGACTTCCCTTGGATTACAAAAACATCAATGTCTGACAACAAATCTAGACAAATTTAATTTTCTCTTCAATCCGACAATAATCAAGGATTTCTATTTGAGAAAACAATGGCTAAATGGCGAGAGCAACATAGGCGTACCTAGAATTAATCGAAAAAAAATGTTGATTATTAAGAAACAATGTGATCAACACATAGAGAAAATACGACATGAAATCAAATTTTGAACCAGTTAAAGGACATAAAAATAGGCCGTAAAAAGGAGAGTTGTTAACCTAAAGACCCCCTGGTTACACCTAAGTTTAATTATTCCATGTTCTCTAATGCAGCCATGAAAAAAAAGTGGCAATGGAAGAGAACTGTACTTGAGGTTGCGATTGTTTTCCATTACAAAAACCAATATTACAAGACGTGGGAATTGCTGTGGACCAATAACAAAAATTTAAATTACCCACACATTTCTCAGCCAAAAAATTCGATAAGCGATAGTAGAACACACTTCTCCTTTTCACTAAAAAAAATTTCAGCAAAAAAAAAAAAAAAGAAAAAAAAAAAAAAAAAAAAAAAAAGAAAACAGTTTTGGACAAATTAAATTTTCTCTTACTGTTAGACAATGATCAAACCTTCCTACGGTACAATACCTAGATAATGGCAAACTGGATATTAATTAAATTTTGCTTCATACTGCATTCAGCAGGGCAAAATAGATTAGGAGGAGAGGGAACAGTAGTAATTGCAACAGAAGGGTATTTCAACTTTTTCGGACAGAACTAATACCGACTACAGCATATACATATATTTATGTATATATATATATATATATATATATATATATATATATATATATATATATATATATATATATATATATATATATATATATATATATATATATATATATATATATATATATATATTATATATATATATATATATATATATATATATATATATATATATATATATATATATATATATATATATATATATATATATATATATATAATATATATATATATATATATATATATATATATATATATATATATATATATATATATATATATATATATATATATATATATATATATATATATATATATATGTTCGGTCAATAAATCCATTGTAGATATCAAATTATGTTCATTTTACTTCTCTAAAGCATGTATTTCTTTATTGTATATTTATTGTATATTATATATAAATAATAAATCTTATCCTGTACACTAAAACTTAATATATTAAGTATTATGTTGGAATTTTCAGGCATGTTAAGGGGAATTTAAAACAAACCAAATGACAATATAAAAAAAAACACTTTTAAATAAAATTAAATAAAAAAACAAGTTTTTTTAACTGAAAGTAAGGAGCGACATTAAAACTTAAAACGAACAGAAATTATTCCGTATATGAAAGGGGCTGTCCCCTCCTCAACGCCTCGCTCTTTACGCTAAAGTTTTTTATTGTTTTAAAAAAATAGAGTTGTGAGAAAGTCAAACTTTAGCGTAAAGAGCAAGGCGTTGAGGAGGGGAAAGCCCCTTTCATATACGGAATAATTTCTGTTCGTTTTAAGTTTTAATGTCGCTCCTTACTTTCAGTTAAAAAAACTTGTTTTTTTATTTAATTTTTGAACGTTTTTGAATAAATGCAGGTTTTGATCTTGGCTCACAGTACATGAATAATTAAAACAAAATTTTCATATGTATTTACTTCTATTTGGTTAAATGGCTTTCTCGAAACTTGTTTCATTTTATTTACGAACGTTTTTATTAGTAATAAATATACGTAACTTACGAATTAACTTACGTAACGAACTTCTATATTCATATATTTTTAATACATATATTAGGGGGTTCGCCCCTAGTCAATACCTTGCTCTTTAAGCGAAAGTTCAAATTTTGTTCCAATTCTTTAAAAATGACCGCTTAATCACAAAGGCCGTTAATTAGAATAAATAGCTCTTATGAAAGTACTAAAAAATCTCTGGCTTAAAGAGTGAGGTATTGACCAGGGGGTGAGCCCAATCATATATGTAATATTTTTTGTTCGTTTAAAGTTGGGATGTTGCTGCTGTTGCAGTTGAAAAACTTGTTTATTTTTATATTTAATTTCTGATCTTTTTTTAAATAATGCTGGGAAGTCAGGCGTCCCCTTCATAGCAATGTCCCTTTCCCCATGAAAATTTCCTTCATGGAAAGATCCTCCTACATAACCCCCGACCCCAGGCACGTACGCAGGAATTTGTTTCGGGGGGGGGGGGCAAATCCTTCAAACCCATTATTCTGTGAGAAAAATCAGAAAATTATGGGAAAATGAAATAAATCGTGAGATTTCGGGGGGGAGGGGCAGGCCAGGAGGCCCCCCTGCGTACGTCCCTGCCCGACCCCCCCCCCCCCAATACCAGGAAAAATCTCTCCTGAAAACGTCTGTACTGTATACTTCCCAATAACCAATACTATATGTTAACATTGGGTAAAGTTCATAACTTTCAGCCCTCCTCCCGGGAACATCGGGGGATTAAGTCATCTAAAAAGACATACTTATAATATTTTCGAACATGCTGAACAAAATGGCTATCTCAAAATTTTGATCAGGTGACTTTGGGAAAACAATGAGCGTGGGAGGGGGCCTAGTTGCCCTCCATGTTTTTGGTCACTTAAAAAGGGCACTAGAACTTTTAATTTCCATTCCAATGAGCCCTCCCACGATATTCTAGGACCACAGGGTCGATACGATCACCCCTGGGGAAAAAAATAAAATAAAAATAAACGCGCACCCGTGATCCTTCTGGCAAAAAATGCAAAATTCCACATTTTTGTAGATAGGAGCTTGAAACCTCTACAGTAGGGTTCTCTGATACGCAAAATATGATGGTGTGATTTTCATTCAGGTTCTATAACTTTTAGGGGGTCTTTCCTCCTTTTTTCGAAAATCAGCCAAATTTTCTCAGGCGCATAACTTTTGATGGGTAGGATTAAACTTGATGAAACTTATATATTTGAAATCAGCATTAAAATTCAATTCTTTTGATGTATCTATTTGTATCCAAATACCGTTTTCTAGAGTTTTGGTTACCATTGAGCCGGGTCCCAATAACCAATACTAAATGTTAACATTGGTTAAAGTTCATAACTTTCAGCCCTCCACCTGGGGGCTTCGAGGGATAAGTCATCCTAAAAGACATAGTTATAATATTTTCGACCATGCTGAACAAAATGGATATCTCAAAATTTTGATCAGATGACTTTGGGAAAAAAATGAGCGTGGGAGGGGGCCTAGTTGCCCTCCATTTTTTTTGGTTACTTAAAAAGGGCACTAGAACTTTTAATTTCCGTTCCAATGAGCCCTCCTACGATATTCTAGGACCACTGGGTCGATACGATCACCCCTGGGAAAAAAAAAAACAAAAAAAAACAAATAAACACGCATCCGTGATCTTTCTTCTGGCAAAAAATGGAAAATTCCACATTTTTGTAGATAGGAGCTTGAAACCTCTACAGTAGGGTTCTCTGATACGCTGAATATGATGGTGTGATTTTCATTAAGGTTCTATAACTTTTAGGGGGTCTTTCCCCCTTTTTTCGAAAATCAGCCAAATTTTCTCAGGCGCGTAACTTTTGATAGGTAAAATTAAACTTGATGAAACTTACATATTTGAAATAAGAATTAAAATCTGATTCTTTTGATGTATCTATTGGTATCAAAATTCCGTTTTTTAGAGTTTCGGTTACCATTGAGCCGGGTTGCTCCTTACTTACAGTTCGTTACCACGAACTGTTTGAAAACAAGTTTTTTCAACTGAAAAAAAGGAGCAGCATTAAAACTCAAAACGAGCAGAAATTACTCCGTATATGAAGTGGTTGCCCCCTCCTCAATACCTTGCTTTTGATATACCTTGCCCTTCTCCTCAATACCTCGTATGTTGAAATTTTCAGGTATGTTGAGGGGGATGTAGAACAAACCTAAAGGCAATATGCATATACTACTACTGATACTACAAAGACTGCTACTACTGCTACTATTGCTATGACTACTACTACTACTACTACAACTGCTACTACTGAAGATAATGACATTTAGGTGAAACTTTTAGGAAATGTTGAATGGGATGTTGAACTAAATCGAGACACACTATGTCAATGCAGGTTATCAAAAGCGCGTAACAGGTATATCCCAGGAACAGATTTGAGATGTTTAGTTGAAACTTTCAGGAAAAGTTGAGTGGGATGTTGAACTAAATCGAGACCCACTATGTCGATACAGGTTATCAAAAGGGCGTAAGAGAAAAATCCCAGGAAAAGCTTAGAGCATTTAGTTAAAACTTCCAGTGTATGTGTAGGAGGATGTTGAACCCAACAAAAGGTACTATATGCATACTACTACTGTTCTTCTACTGCTACTACTAATACTACTACTAAGGACATCAAGGAGAAATTTTCAGGAAATATTAAGGGCGATTTTGAACCAAATTGAAACAAGCTATGTGTATGCAGACGGTCAAAAAGACATATCAGCAATATCTCAGGAATGGCTTAGAGTATTAGGCTGAAACTTTCAGGGCATTTTGAATTAACAAAAATGAAAATGCACTATCTGAACACTACTACTAGTACTAGCAGTATTACTACAGCTACATCTATCAGTTTTACTATTACTAAGGCTAATGGTATCAACGTGAAGTTTCCAGGGTTTGTTTGGAGGGGGGGGAAGGAGGGTTTACTAAATCAAAACATACTATGGGCATGCAAGTTATCAAAAGGGTGTATCAGCAATATCTCAGGAACGGCTTAAAGGATTAAGTTGAAACTATCAGGTCATAGGGAGGGGATATTGAAAAACACTAAAAAGGCACAATTTGCACACTATTACTGCTAATACTGCTAATACTACAACTGATATCACTACTATTCCTCCTAATGCTCCTATTAATTATTTTTGATACTACGGCTACTATTTTTGCTGAAGCTGAGGATATTATATAAAACTTTCAGAGGATTGTGAGAGTGAAGTTAAAGTAAATCAAAACGCACTAAATGCATGCAGGTAGTGAAAAGGGAACATTAGCAATATCTAAGGAAATGCTTGGACTATTAAGGTGGAGCTTTCAGGGCATTTTAAGGGGGAGGTCGAACTGAAATAAAATACATTATATCCATGTGGGTTAACAAAAGGGTGTATTAAAAATATCCCAGAAATGCTTTAAGGCATTAAGCTAAACTTTTAGGGCTACTAATATTACTACCGCTTTTGCTACTACTACTGCTACTATTGAACTAAATCAAAATGGTTGATTCTAAATAAAAAAAAGTCTATCCAGGCTGTCGAAATGGCATAGGCGGCATATCTTAGGACGGGAATAGGGTATAAAGCAGAAACATTCAAGGAAAG
This sequence comes from Artemia sinica, assembly GCA_027921565.1. Classification (NCBI taxonomy): domain Eukaryota; kingdom Metazoa; phylum Arthropoda; class Branchiopoda; order Anostraca; family Artemiidae; genus Artemia; species Artemia sinica. Next base: position 20,917,392 of record CM051263.1, on the reverse strand, counting down.
CTTGTGTTGCTTTAAAACTGAATCAAAAGGTATTACATACATGGTGGTTGTCAATAGGACGTAAGAGCAATGCCTCAAGAATCGCTGAGGGTATTAAGTTGAAACTCTCAGGGCTACTACTATTGCTACTTCTGTTACTACTATTGAACTAGATCAAAAGGACTTAAGGGCATCCAGTTGTCAAAATAGCATAGATACAATGTCTTAGGAACAAAACAGGGTATTAAAATTTTATTTTTCAGTGGAAGTTGAGGTGTAGAACTAAATAAAAAGGTACTATGTTTATCCAGATTGTGATAAGGACGTATGTGCAATATTACAGTAACATCTAGCGGCGTTACGTTAGAACTTTCAGAGTATATTATTGAAAATGTTGAACCAAATAAAAAGACACTATGTGCATCCATGTTTGTCATAAGGGTGTATTTGCGATATCTTAGGGAGGGATAAAGGTGTCAATTTGAAGTTTTCAGGACATGTTGATGGGGGTGTTTAATTAAAAATATATGTTAAAAGAAGGATCTGTAATATATCTGGAATAACTTAGGGTGATACTTTCAGGGGATGCTGGGGTGTAGGTCGGAATAAAATCAAAACACACTACATGTATATTGGTTGTCAAAAGGGTGTATCAGCAATATCTCAGGAACGGCTAATGGTATTAAATTGAACCTTTCAGGGCTACTACAACTACTATTACTACTTCTACTACTGCTACTACTATTACAACTACTACATATGCTAATACTACCACTACTACTTATACTATGACTATTTACGGCTGTGATTGTTTGCATTTGTGACTACTTGCGACTGCGACTCCGACCACTTGCGACTTCAAATGTGACAACTTGGAACTGCGATTGCGACTAAAGCCAACTTGGACTGCAACTACTATTTGCAACTGCAGCTACTTGGGACTGCTACTACTGTTACTACTACTACTGCTACTTCTACTACTACTACTATTACTACTATTATTACTACTTCTACTACTACATCTACTACTACTATTGAATAAAATCAAAATGTACTCAGGTCGTCAAAATGCACATATGCAATATCTCAGGAATGAAATAGGGTGTTAAGTTGAATCTTTCTGGAAAAATTTGGGGGGGGGGGGGTGTAAAACTAAATCAAATAAAGTAAGTGCATCCCGATTGTCAAAAGTATGTCTTCGTGATATACCGGGAAAAAATTAGGGTATTACATAGGACCTTCAGAGTATGTGTTTGAGGATGTTAAATTTAATCAAAAGAGACTATGTGCATCCAGTTTTATCCCTAGGGCATACCTGCGATAAGTCAAGATTGCCAGGCTATGTTGAGTGGAAAATTGAACTAAATGAAAATGCACAATGTGCATCTACGGTTATCAAAAGGGTGTATCTATAATATCTCAGGAAAGGTTAAAAAAATCCAGTTGGAACTTTCAGTTCATGTGGAAGAGGATACCCGCTTAACACTTGCCTATACTCAAAGGTGTAACATGAGATATTGCGTGAGACATGAGACAAAACATTTTAAGCAATGTGTAATATGAGATACTGCATGCAACAAGAGATACAGGAGTTAATCCCCGTCAACCCTATAGAACAGCAGATTTTCAACCCATGTATTAGAATATTTTTCCCTATGCCCGTTAATCCAAATCATTATAGTACAACTGTTGTAAAAAATTGTTACAAAATTTCGTCCAACATATAATAGAAAACCAAAATATGAATTCTTGTACAGAAAATCCGAAATAATTAAAAATATTATTTTCTTAACCAATGAAAAAGATTATGATAATTAAAAACGAACAGAAAGTAATTAGAAAAAAAAACTTTTCCACAAAAGAAGTTTTTCAAAGAAAAGTAAAGAGCTACATCAAAACAAAGATGATAAAAATATTCAAATAATTTTTCAAGCGTACTACCACAAAACACTATAACGAATAAATGAAGCCTAAAACGAACAGAAATTACAATAAATAGTCATTTATTGTTTTGGCTAACACCCCCGTGCTTTCTAAAGATCGGAACATAATTTGCACTTTACTGGAAACAAAATGCATTTTGAATGTTTTCTGTCTTTTTTTAGTTGATACTTTAATAAATCCAAAATTTTCAATTTTTTAAGAAATGAATGAGTGATTTTTTTATATATTTTGTTTTTACTTTACAAGAAAAAAAAAACACATAGCTTGAAATAAGGATTGTTTTAAGGAAAGTGCAAATTATGTTCTAGTCTTTAGGCTAGAGGGCACAGAGGGTGTCTGCCCGACTCCTCTTAGTTTCTGCTGTTTTGAGTTTGACTTTATCGTTTTTTTGTATTTTTCTTTCTTCTTGGAATTCACTTGTTTATCAATAGTAATTTACGTTAATTCTACGTTTGAAAATTAGTTGACTTTATTTCTGCCCGTCTTTGGTTTACTTTTATTTTTTTTTTCTTTGAAAAACTTCTTCCGCGGAAAAAGTTTTTTAAATTAATATGTAAACAATGGGCAAACTGCACAACTTACAGCCCCCTGCCTAAAGGGCTATGGAGGGTTGTCATACCCGTAGGCATAGATATTGGAACTTTTGTCTATGCTGAACACAATGGGTATCAAAAAATTTTGATCAGAAGCCTTTGGAGCAAAAAGGGCGTGGGGGATGGGTAGCCCTCCAATCACTTTTGACTCTTAAAAAGGGCACTAGAACTTTCAATTTCCAATCGAACCCTTCCGAAGTTTCTAAGTCAACTCCTTCCATACAAAATGGCTTGAAAAAAAAAAAAATGACAGAGCCCACTTCGCTCTTTACTTAGGCAGCGCTATTGCACTGCCTAAGTCAGCTAATATTTCAAGTCCATACGGAGGATTCACTTTTTAAAACTGAAATAAGCCTTGTTTTTATTGTTAGCTTAATCGTTTCTTTTATTGATATTACAACCCTTAAAGAATTAAGGAAAGATAAATATCTAGTAAGCTTCCTTCTTTTTGCGTTTTAATTAGCTAATTAGATTTAGAAATGTATTCTTAAGTGAAATCTGCTCTGCTAAAGGAGAGAAAATATAATGGACATTCAAACCTAGGATCCTATGTTTTAGTAAATTTTTCTTTCACCATTTATGGTTAAAAAACGATTAACAATAACAACAGTATAACAGTATTTGGGTTCAAACCAAATAGTATTTAGGCTTGAGCCATAACAGCATTTGAGTTTTTAAAAAAATATCTCTTGCGCTGTAAAAAAAAGAAAGAAAAAAAGAGGCAGTCTTTTTTTTTTAACACTAGAACTAGTTCACAATTTTGATGAGGGTTCCAGCATCGATAACTTAGCCTTAACGAAAATGTATATTAATTAATGATTAGCATAGTATTTCCTATTTAGAGCTTGAATAATGTGTTACCTTCATTTCAGACATTAGCAACAGGGTCCATATGCTCTTACTTCATTCAGACCTGTACACCCCCCCCCCCCCTACAAAACCTTAATAAATAACCTTAACCACTATAACCTTAACCAATGTAAACATTAACTAATTATTATTAAAGGGTTTTTTTTTCTTTGTAGCTTCAGTGGTTTTTAATCCCTTTTTGACATTAACATTACGGTTCACATATTTTTAACCTGATTAGGACACTTACTCCCCCTCCCCCCCCAAAAAATCTCTAAAATTTGCGGTTTTTTTTAGTTACGGTATCTATTAACATAATCTTGAAAAAAGTGTTGATTTATTTATTTTTTAAGTTTGAATCATATGTTTATTTTATCTTTGATAAAGGCACTATGACTCCTATTGACTGATATGACTATGGCACTATGACTCATACGACTCTTACCTCATTCAGAGACTCAAAAGTTTTCACAGATCCACTCACAGCTACAGCAAGATCATCTAGAAAAGACATTACAGCATTAGTAGGCTTAATTTGAAGCAGTGACATGAATAACACATTATCAAATACAAGAGAATTAGCATTTTGTTTTTTTTTAATCCAGATCCTTATTTATACACCCCACTCTTTAATTAAATTAAATAGCAGTAGACTAGATTGGCCAACATGAAGTATCAAATAATAAAGAAAGCGCAAACACTAAGAGAAAGAGAGAAACGTGGACAATAAAAAGAGATAAATAAAAATTAATTATTAATGGAACTAATTTTTAATATAACAAATTCTTTCACTAAATCAAGTACCATAAAGAATTGAGAGAAAGAGAGAGAGAGAGAGAGAGAGAGAGAGAGAGAGAGAGAGAGAGAGAGAAGAGAGAGAGAGAGAGAGAGAGAGAGAGAGAGAGAGAGAGAGAGAGAGAGAGAGAGAGAGAGAGGAGAGAGAGAGAGAGAGAGAGAGAGAGAGAGAGAGAGAGAGAGGAGAGAGAGAGAGAGAGAGAGAGAGAGAGAGAGAGAGAGAGAGAGAGAGAGAGAGAGAGAGAGAGAGAGAGAGAGAGAGAGAGAGAGAGAGAGAGGAGAGAGAGAGAGAGAGAGAGAGAGAGAGAGAGAGAGAGAGAGAGAGAGAGAGAGAGAGAGAGAGAGAGAGAGAGAGAGGAGAGAGAGAGAGAGAGAGAGGAGAGAGAGAGAGAGAGAGAGAGAGAGAGAGAGAGAGAGAGAGAGAGAGAAGAGAGGAGAGAGAGAGAGAGAGAGAGAGAGAGAGAGAGAGAGAGAGAGAGAGAGAGAGAGAGGAGAGAGAGAGAGAGAGAGAGAGAGAGAGAGAGAGAGAGAGAGAGAGAGAGGAGAGAGAGAGAGAGAGAGAGGAGAGAGAGAGAGAGAGAGAGAGAGAGAGAGAGAGAGAGAGAGAGAGAGAGAGAGAGAGAGAGAGAGAGAGAGAGGGTGACGGAGAAGACAGAAAAACAAAACAAATAAGAAGAGGGATCAATATGAACCTCAACCCTTGGTTTATGTGTACCAGTAGGTAAAAAAAGAAAAGAAAAAAAGACACCTTCTCTTGAACCCCATTTGTTAGTTTCAATGGAACGGTGATATCCAATGGCTGGCCGATTCTTCCTTTCAGCTACTTCAGGTTTAATTTGTCTTTGCAGAAAAGTATCACTCCCTTTTCCTTCCATTCCATACCTGGTTCTTATTACCTCGGAAAGAATCACTGCGCTTTGGGAATTGAGTTCCTTGTCAATATTTTCTTTGGCTTCAATGCAACCGGATCCAAACTTCACTATTACCGAATCACTTTCAAATTTTGGGCACATTTTGTTTCGTGCTTCGTCTGCGAAATGACGCTCCCCTGAGAATAAGGAAATTGGAACTCCAGAGGATGAATGGTTACTCTCTTTTTGGGATTCACTCAAAGTAATTGGTGTTGATGATGCTGCTAGTGGAAAGACAATCGATGGTTCCATTTTTGGATCCTCATAGTTTTCCTTATGAGGTGTTAAAGGAGGTATGTCAACTGGCGTATCTGACCTTGTTACTGGAGAGAAAATCGATGATTCTGCTATTGAATTTTTCACTGGTATACAATTTTTCTTATAAGGCGCTAAATGCGAAGTACTAATTGGTATTGGCAATTTAGTCAGTGGAGGGACTTGCGATATTTTCTTTTTTGAATCCTTATCTGACGCAAGATCATTTGTATGAGATGCCAAAGCAGGCGTTAGAGATGTTGACAATACAGGGAAAACAGATACTTCCATGGTCGATTCGTCATTTAGAATAAGATTCATCAAAACAGATTGATCAAATTGTGTTGACGGTCCTGACGGTGGGTCGAAAACCAATACTTCCATTCTTGAATCCTTATTATGAGATGGTAAAACAGACAATTTAGTTGTCGTTTGTGATTTTAGCAATGGAGGAAAAACACTTTTTCCCACGTTTGAGTCGCCGTTTGAAGAACGAGTTGTCAAGAAAGATTGATTAAATTGTATTGATGGTCCTGTTGGTGGGAGGAAAATTGCTGCTTTAATTCCTGAATCGTGAATCTCATGAGAAGTTAAAGAAGATAAATCTGTTTGTATTGGTCTTGTAATAGGAAAAAAAGTCAATGGCTCCGACTCTAAATCCTCAATCTTTTTCTTTTTGTGTTCTAAAGTAGATAAATCAAGAGCTTCAACAATAGAATCGTCATTACACATACTCTCTAAATCTGAAACCATAATTTCATCTAAATTTACATCATAACTGAAAGATGAATCTGAAAACATTTCAAAACCATCAATTACTGTATCCGAGACAACATTAGAACAAGAGAAGGATTCATTTTGCCCATGAGTCTCTTGAATACCAAAGTCTTTTTTTAAATAACTTTCACCAGCTCCCACATTTTCAGTAGCTTTTTGCACTTTCTGTTTCCGTGATTCACTAAAATTATCTTCAAAATCAAGTGGCAAATCGGGGTAAATCTCAAATCTTTCACTCAACATATCAGATTCATCCCGAACATTTCCATGGTGTCTAAGAAATTCAACATTATTTTTCTCACGTGGCTGATCATCAATTAACGACAGAGTCCTGTTTGAAAATTTAGTTTCAACAGATACAACATCACCTAAACCACCTGTTTTGTTAACTAAATAATTTTCATGGATAAACAGACTATGACGTTCAGGGCTGGAAAACATTAACTCTGGAAGAGTTCCCACATTTTCATCGTGTGAGCGCTTATCTTGTTCAATAAAATCATTTTCAGGGGATCCATAATTTTCAGTATGGGTTCTTTCATATGATTTACCATTTTCTAAGAACATACTACTGCTTTTAGAGTTAACTTTAGTAATGTCAATTCTACTATCACAACCTATTTCTTTAATTAAATTATTTTCTTCCATAAATAAATCTTGATTCTCAGGGTATGGAAATGTCAACCTTGGAATAGGTTGCGCATGTCGGTAAGGAAAACATTCATCTTTTTCAGGAGCCATTTGAGCGGTTTGGAGTTCCTTTTGAGTTTTCTTATTATCATCAGCTTTCATAATTTTACATTTCCGAGGTTCAATATTTTTTTTTCTATGATTCTCACAACTTTTGTCCCCAAAAATTTGTATCGTCTGCGGATTAGTATCCATGGACCTCTTTGAGGCTTTCCAGCTTGGCGTGCCGTTTCCAGAATTCCCTAGAATAAAAAAAGATTAGCTAAAGTATACCATTTATTTTCAAATGTAAGACTTAATAATGAGGCTTTCTACTTGAAAAGAGGACGATATAATTTTTTTTGAAAAGTTGAATTGCGAGAAATAGGGATTTAAAGAAAGAGTTTTTACAAGGATTAAACTTATCCCGGACGGAAACAGGACAATATAATATACATGTAACCTTGTAAAAAAAAAGAGATGCAACTGAAAAAACTGATTTATTTATTTTATTTAAATAAATAGGCTATCATTTTTCCCGGTTATGTAGTGTCGACAACAGCAAAAGCAAATACCAGACATGACGTGATGACGATAATCCTTTTTAAAACAAATGACGCTTAACAGTCTTCTTTAAGGAGTTTCAATAAATGTTTTGGAGATTAAGTAGAAGACAAATCATAAGTGATCACTTGATCCTACCTTCTCTTTCAATAGTTTTTTTGCTATCCTTTATATTTTTGAAAAACAAAATACATTTGTTTTGGTGTTTTTAGTAAGAATGTTTTTTTGGTATTCTCATTGAAAAAAACAAAACAAAATTGCCCCCCTAGATTTTAAAAAGTATTCTCCCCCCTCCAAATTTATGCTAGTTACCGCCACTGAGGTTGACGTGTATTTAGTTTAGCGCGTGAAGGCAATTATAACGTCATTTATTTACTTATTTATTTGAAAACCTGTCCTTAACAACGTAAAAAGTATGGAACAACAAATAAAAAAAACAAAAAAACATTCACATGTTTTTGGTGTGCCGGTTTCTTATTTAATAGAATGGCATAGTGGAAGCGAAAATTTAAACGAAAACACACATGTCGGTCATTCAGCATTACTCTTCGGTGCTAAATCGGTATAAAAGAAAAGTATTTATCTTAGCAGATAAAAGTGAAAATACTCTTCAGTAGTGGTGATTGGTCAACTTAAATCTTTTCTCCGTACAAAAAATACCTCTTACAAATATGTGTAATTAACACTGTGTCCCAGATTTAGCTCTTGCGTTGGCCTGGCCAATTCTTGACCGCCCCAGAAGCCTAAATTCAACTCTGAGTTAAGAACTCTTGGAAAGAGTTAAGCAGTCAAGTTATACCTGACAATCCCTCTTATTTTGGGAGATAGACGTAGAAAGTAGCTTAGCGAATTAAAATATTTCAAGCAACCCACGTGATATAAATGAGCATTTGTGCCGTAGTGGCGCAGTGTGTTTTATCTTAGCATAGTAACACGGGACCCAGAGTTCAAACTCAGTAACAGCAAAACTCTACAGGGCTCCAGTGACGAGATTATGCAAAAGCGTCTCCATACTAATCCAAACAAGAAGAAGAAGAATATCAAAGAGATCATTGCCAAAGAACCGGTTGAACTCGAATCCTCCTAGATTGAAGATGGGCGTCATTACCATCGTACTATTACGACTAGAAGTATCAAAAGCGTGCAGTTGCCACATACCAGTAGCAATGAGTATTCTTAATCTCTAAGGGAGGATAATAGCTCATGTCCCCAACGATGATGCAACTGTCATCTGGATCCACTTCAAACTTTAAATCAAGATCAGAATCGCGTATCTCATGACAGTTACGATAAATAAAAATTTTAAAAACAGACTGTTAAAATTATATACTTAGAAAAAAGTTATTTACATAAATAGTTAAGGCCTTTTTTTTAGTTTATCGATAATTCTTTTACGTATTTTTAATTTTGTAAAGAGGATTTGCTTTCTGTTTCAGAACTGCAATTCATTTTTTGTAATCGACACTGCCAACAACTCGACAATTAACTTCAAAACATTCCAGCGAACACATGATAGAGAAGTCAATTGTTCATACTTTCACGAAATTTAGGCAGATACTTGGCAGTACCTGAGAGTTGAATCTAGAATGAAACCTACATTTTGAAATCCAAACACGTGTTTTATGTCGTTGCAACCAGACAAGAGCTTCAAAAATTGGTCATCAAGTTAGACGGTAGTCAAGCACATAAGAGTTTTGTTTTTGGATTCTCAATTTCCTTGATAGAACTTATTAAATCATCGATGAAACTTTGCACATTTCTTATAGCAGAGGTGTAGTAATATTAACAGCAGGTGGGTCTTAGAAAGGACAATCTTAAAAATAATTGGGATGATATGGGGCCACTGCAAAGGTCTTGCCTCAATTTTTGTGAAATAGCGTCGCTAATATCTTATCACTCAATTTTTTGCTAAATAATTTCGGTTTTGAACCATAGGCTCTGGAGGCCTAATCCAACTGAAATCTACGGTGTTCTCTGCAAAAAAAGAAATCAACACCATCAAGATTTTCTAAGTAGAATCTAAAAAACGTATATGATTTATTCTTTAACGCCTTAAACGTTTTAGTGTTTAGTCTCGGACAGATATAGCGTTCTTCAAGCTAAAATGACCGTATGCATTAAATATGGCGTATTTTACGCCATATTCCAAAAATGCTATTAAATGACCTGGCGATACATTTTTTTCTTTGAGCGTCCATGTTTTGTAAATTTAAAATATTTGCCAAGAAAAGACTGCTTTCTCCGTGAAAAAAGACCACGTATCGTCTGAACGTGTAAGGTCTTAAAACTCTCGCGAAAAAGCACCAAGTCTGCCCAGCCCTTTAGCGTTATGGGCATTTTTAAAATTTGACTCAAGAGCGCTATGCTGTCTGTAACAGTATTATTTCTTATTCCCATAAGTCATGTTAACGCAACAAGGACTACATTTTCTTCAGTTTTTTTCTCTGGGCTAAAATAAATTTGAATCTAGAGCAAGGTTGTTCTTTTTCATACCCTTGTTCCTTTATTCGAATCTTCTTATATGAATTCCCTTGCGGGAAATGAAACTAGGATCCTTATTAGAGAAATGAATCTTTCTCTGGGAATGGTGATTACAGTAATTAAGTCTTAACCAAGAAAAATTCATCCACTCTCTCTGGGAGTCTGTTAAGCTGTGAAGACTTTCTTTCCTTCTTTTAATAAATAGAGTATCTACGAATGTCGTGAAATATAAAACATGTTGACCACATTGATTTTTTCACGATCTACCTATAAAGTTAGTACCATCCACTTCATTACACCGTCCGATCAGAGAGCAGGCCGGAGAAAACTTTTCAGAGGAGAGTAGCCTTTAATAAACTTCAAACTAATGTCATAAGCATGCGTAAAATCTTTGCATAATGGCTGGAATCACTTATTAAGGATATTTAAAAAATGAGAAATATAAACTAAAAACACTGAAATGGTAAAACGTATTAGTATATCGATAGAATAAACAGTATACTATTTAATACTACTACCACTACTGCTACTACTACCAACAACTCACTGCAGCGCCAAACCACCTGAGCCCAACACAGTTACGCACTCCCCTCTTCCATCCCAATCTATTCAAAGCCACCCTCTTAAACCCTACCAGGAAGTACCCATTTCTCTTATATCTTTCCTTACGACATCCTCCCACCTCGTTTGGGGACGAACTGACTTTCGTTTGGCCCTAGACGGTTGACCGACAAGGACATCTTTGGCAATCTATGATCCTTCATCCGCAGAACATGTCATAGCCATCACAACATTTCTCTCATAATAACCCTAGAAAGCCGGATTGAACCAAATTTTTCGTACAGCTTACTGTTTGAGATACACAAAGTCAGTTGGGTACCCAAAATAAATCCGTAGGCAATTTCTCTAGGAAAGATCTAGCAAATCCTCCTCCATTTTTTGGAGCACCAACGCTTCAGAACCATACTTGGCCACTGTCATTATTATAGCTTCCAATATTCATATCTTGATTCACAGACTTATCTTCCTATTCTTCCAATTTTTTTCAACTGTGATAAAAAACACCCTGGGCCTTGGCTGTTCTACTTTTAGTTTCTTCAGTACACCCACCGTCTTTACTAATAATACTACCTAGGTATGTGGAGCTGTCCACTTGATTGATCTTCTCGTTACCTAACGTCATTTTTTCACCTTCAAGTATTCTTAGTCTTAGCGACTTAGTCTTCTTAGTATAAATAAAAAAAAAAGTTTTTTTGACTAAAAGTAAGGAGCGACATTAAAACTTAAAACGAACAGAAATTATTCCGTATATGAAACGGGCTGTCCCCTCCTCAACGCCTCGCTCTTTACGCTAAAGTTTGACTCTGTCTCACAACTTTATTTTTTAAAACAATAAAAAACTTTAGCGTAAAGAGCGAGGCGTTGAGGAGGGGACAGCCCCTTTCATATACGGAATAATTTCTGTTCGTTTTAAGTTTTAATGTCGCTCCTTACTTTCAGTTAAAAAAACTTGTTTTTTTTTATTTAATTTCTCATCGTTTTTTAGTTAATGCAGCTTTTATTTTGGCTTACCGTCACTGAATAAGTAAAACAAAATTTGCACATTAATTTTACTTTTCTTGTGCTAAACGGCTTTCCAATAAACCAAAACCAATACTATACAGAAATACCAATACAGAAATTATTCCGTATATGAAAGGGGCTGTCCCCTCCTCAACGCCTCGCTCTTTACGCTAAATTGTTTTATTGTTTAAAAAATAGAGTTGTGAGAAAGTCAAACTTTAACGTAAAGAACGAGGCGTTGAGGAGGGGACAGCCCCTTTCATATACGGAATAATTTATGTTCGTTTTAAGTTTTAACGTCGTTCCTTACTTTCAGTTAAAAAAAACTTGTTTTTTTTTTTATTTAATTTTTGAACGTTTGTGAATTAATACAGGTTTTGATTTTGGCTCACCGTACATGAATAATTACAAAAAAAATTTCATATTAATTTTACTTTTATTAGGTTAAATGGCTTCCACGAAACTTGTTTAATTTTATTTACGAACGTTTTTATTAGCAATAAATATACGTAACTTACGAATTAACTGACGTAACAAACTTCTATATTCATATATTCTTAATACGTATATTAGGGAATTCGCCCCCTAGTCAATACCTTGCTCTTTAAGCTAAATTTCGAATTCTGTTCTTTAAAAATGACCCTTAATCACATAGGCCGTTAATTAGAATAAATAGCTCTTATGAAAGTACTAAAACATCTTTGGCTTAAAGAGGGAGGTATTGACTAGGGTGTGAACCCAATCATATACGTAATATTTTCTGTTCGTTTTAAGTTGTGATGTTCCTCCTTACTTTCAGTTGAAAAACTTATTTTTTTAATTTGATTTCTGGTCTTTTTTTTTCAAAGAATGCTGGGAAATCTGGTGCCCCCTTCATAGCAATGTCCCTTCCCCCATGAAAGTTCCTTCATGGAAAGATCCTCCCGCATAACCCCCAACCCACCCCCCTTCCCCACTACCAGAAAAAATCCCCCCTGAAAACGTCTTTATACTTCCCAATAACCAATACCATATGTTAACATTGGGTAAAGTTCATAACTTTCAGCCCTCCCCCCGAGGACTTCGGGGAATTAAGTCATCCTTAAATACATAGTTATCATATTTTCGACCATGCTGAACAAAATGGCTGTCTCAAAATTTTGATCGGATGACTTTGGGAAAAAATTTGCGTTGGATGGGGCCTAGTTGCCCTCCATTTTTTTTGGTCACTTAAAAAGGGCACTAGAACTTTTAATTTCCGTTCCAATGAGCCCACCCACGATATTCTAGGAGCACTGGGTCGATACGATCACCCCTGGAAAAAAAAACAACAAATAAACGCGCATCCGTGATCATTCTTCTGGCAAAAAATGCAAAATTCCACATTTTTGCAGATAGGAGCTTGAAACCTCTACAGTAGGGTTCTCTGATATGTTGAATATGATGGTGTGATTTTCATTAAGGTTCTATAACATTTAGGGGGTCTTTCCCCCTTTTTTTGAAAATCAGCCAAATTTTCTCAGGCGCGTAACTTTTGATGGGTAGCACTAAACTTGAAAGTTATATATTTGAAATCAGCATTGAAATCTGATTCTTTTGATGTATCTATTGGTATCAAAAACCCGTTTTCTAGAGTTTTGGTTACCATTGAGCCGGGTCGCTCCTTATTTACAGTTCGTTACCACGAACTGTTTGATTAGTTTTCAAACCTATTCTGATCCTGAACTCGCAATACCTACAAAAGTCTATTCATTTTGCTAACATTTTCATCTAGGATGCTTAAATCATCAACGCAATCTAAGCCTAGGAGAGTTGTACTTCTCCGTTTGATTCCGTGTTCTCCCATTGCCTTTACTGTGCTCCTTAGGACAAAATCCATCAAAATGATCAACATAAAAAGGAATACAACGCAACCTTGCTTAAGTCCTGATTTACTACGAAACCAGCTAATAAACTCATTTCCTACCTTAACCTCGGCAATATTATTCTCGTATATATTATTTAATAGTAAAAAAATATATTATTAGCCATTTATAAAATGTATTGTTTAAGTTTTAGAATATATCAACAAATAATATTATTAATAGTCATGTTATGTGAATTTCGGGCCCCTTCGTGAAGACTTAGGGCACGATTATATTGATACAGTCAATAGGGCACGCTTGGTCCCCTAAGCTGAAAAATTCATTGTAACAGCTCCGTGCTGATAAATAGGAAGAAATTTTCCGATAAATTTACTTCAGCTGCTCTTTTAAATGAGATTATCCAAAAATGATGTTTTTCACTGTCAAGCAATTTTATCAAGAATTCATGACACCATAAACGTAGTAATTACAATTTGGGTCAATAATAATGTATCATTTTACGGAGAATTACTTCTAATGATAGGTTTTCCGAATTCCTAGGGATAGCTATTCCTGCTGGCAAGTCCTCCAAAGGGGGAAAATATATAATAGAGATTTCAAGTGGAGGCAAGTTTCATTCCATAGAATAATTTAGTTGATTCGGAAACGTACAAGGAATAAATAATAGTCCAAATACTTCCATTAAAAAAGAAAGAGGGGAAAACTCATCAAATGATCATAATGACACGATACAATTAGCATTCGTTCATAGTGAAATTTTCCATGAAACCAAAGAGTATGGGAAGCTTAAAGAGTGTAAACTGGCGCTAGTGTCGAAAGGAATCACCAACGTCATCTAGCACTTGGCGTTACTTGGCATTTTTTTAAACTTCATAATCCTGTTCTTCTCAGAAACTGACGCTGCACACTTATTGTACACTAATTCTGAGAATTAGCCACGCCTCCTACGGTGTTATTAAAGTTAATAGAATTTTCCGAAAATTTTCATGCCATAAACTTTGTCCCACTTACACAAGACTCTAACTTTTTGGACTTTACATAAAAATTCTGTAGCTAACAATTTTAAATAATCAGACGCAAAACGGAGAATAGCATCTTTTTAAGCATTTTCCCCTTTTAAGTTAGCCTTGGATCACAAGGTTTTTTAGCCTAACCGTTACGCTTACCAAGCAAAAGATTTAATGAACTAGACAGTATTATATGTGTAGAAACCCGATCGTGTATATGGTTTATTTGAAATTTCTCAGAAATCTTCCGTTATTGCCTAAATTTTGCTTACTTCCTTGGAAAAGTTCAGTGAAGTTCAACTTTTTTTCTGACAGCAATAAAAACATGCAAGGAAAAAAGGTAAAAAAAAAGGTAAAGGATGCGGCACTAGACCCTTAAGGTCCAAACCGGCGGTGCTGATCTCCGTTTCGTGGCCCTTCAGCCAGGAAGTGCAATGGGGGGCTGGGGGCCAGCCAACCTATGCTTTCGCAAACCCTTCCTGTTTACCTTCCCCAGATTTCTCCAGGTACCCATTAGAGCTGGGTTGACTCTGGCTAAGCTTACAGGGTCACACCACTGACCCGCGTCCCAAACTAAGAAACTGACCACACCAGGGATCGAACCCGAATTCACGGATTCTCAGCCCAGCGCGCGTCCACTTAGCCAGAGCGGCAAGGAAAGCGGTTTATTAACTTTATTGTCGCCATAGGAGCGGTTCATTACATTAACTACAATAAACTTGCCTCAAAATTCCCTCTAGATTCGGTTAGGATTTGATGTCATCTTTTTATATCTGACTAGGTTCGGTTAAGATTAACAACCCCTTTCAGAAGATATCCTGATGAATAAAATTGAGGGTCTGTCTCCACCCACATAGTTTAGATTGGTCCCAGGCGTCAAAAATACGCTATTGAGACAACAGCTGTTATGAAGTTGGGTTTAGATTCAACAGCATCTTCTAGCATATCCCCCGATGACAAGAATTTAGGGACATACTTTCCCCTATTCCTCTAGAGAACACATCAGATCCTGGAAAGGCGCAATATTGAGATTATATATTTCGGACCCTGAAAAGGCACAATACAGAAGCTATATATGGTTTCCTACTAGCCCTCGTTAAAATTTAACAATCCACTCTGGTGAATGTGCTGATTACATATATCTAATCCCCTGTCCTAAATCCCCATAGAGATAGGCTTTGACAAGGGCCCCTGAAACGCACAAGGATGACGTTAGTCCTTACTTACAACAAAGATTGATTGAAATTTGACAACCGGTCCAAGTAGTTGTCATAGCTCAAAATTTGCAGACCCCTTACCCATAGAGTAAGGATCGGGTACAGGCCCTAAAGACACAACTGACATACTTACTGTTTTGCCCCAATAAGTATAGGCTATCAAAGATCTAGCAATACCTTCAAATATATGTCTCAATACAAATAATTTAGAGACCCCCTCCGATTTTGGTGTCCAGAAAAGAAGTACAGAAACGAAGAGGTACAGCTAAAAATCTTACTCCCATTTCTCTGTATGTATGTATGTATGAATTTATTGCCCGTCATAAATGTAAAATACAACACTGATGGAGTATAAAGAAAGAAAATGGAAAGAAACAAATAAATTCCGACAAATACAAACAGAACCAAAACAAAGAAGAACAGACAAGAAGAAGAAAAAAATACAAATAAGGGCAATTATATGTAAGAACAAACATATTATCAACGACAGACAATTTCAGAGGTGCTTTCACCAATAATCTGCCTCCAATATCTCTCATTTCTTTTCAGTACCGCGGACACTGGACTTGCAACTCCATACCGCGAGGATAGTGAGCTATTATTAGTCCAGAGAGGCAGCCTTAGCAAATATTTCGCATACTTGTAGAAACACTTCCGTATATCCCTGATATCTGATGCAGTAAGAAGAGACCAAAATGGCGCAAGGGCAAGTAGATGCGGAACAGCAAATGCATTATAAACGCTAGCTAAGATACGGCGGTTAACGCAACTAGTAAACCATACACATTCCTAGCTTTTCTGGAAAAAAATTTTTTCAACAGTTGACGCGTGGCGCGAAGATTTGACCCAATCGGTACGCCAAGATACGTCAGTGTATCTTGTGCTTTAATAGCATGTTCACCTAACTGAACATTTGTCGGGCAATCTGAACGGTGATTGAACACCAGGAACTCAGTCTTACTCTCATTAAATCGAAGACCAATACGTTTATACTCCCTGTCGAGAATTCCAAAATTTTCCTCAATTCCAAAAGCTGTTCTACTAATATCAATGATGTCATCAGCATAGTTAGCTAGCGAAACATCAATACCATTAAATATACATGTGGTTAGAACGTTCTGTTGTGGCACAATGACAGTATTATTAAACAGGGGGGGGGGAGAAGTAACAGCGCCCTGTCTAATACCCTTTTTTAACGGAATTGAAGGAGTGAGTTCCACCGTACCAGGTGAGATGGTAACCTTAACTCTGGCATTTAGCTTTTTATACATATCACGTATCGATTTGATGACAGAAATATTAACTCCACGCTTATAAGCAGTCAATAAGATATGTGGATGTATACCCGTGTCGAAAGCTCTAGATACATCTAACCGGCAAAATATAATACCTCATTATTTTCATGAGTATGTAGAAGTAAATTAGCAATCAAATGGTGAGCATGGTCACGGCCTACTCCTTTCTTGAAGCCGAATTGGTTATCCGGTGCATAACACTTACCAGATATCTCGTCAATAATTAGTAACTCAAAAACTTTGCATAAAACCCGTGACACCGTAATTGGTCTAAAAGAAGAACATTGGTCCTTGGGCTTTCCCCTTTTTAATACCGGGGTTATTACTCCAGTACTGAACAAATCAGGAACTATACCACAACAGAATATCATCTGAAAGAGTAAGGTCAGATGCTCAATCAGGAGAGGGGACCCACATCTTAGATGCTGTGTACAGAGGCCATCAACACCACGAGAAGTTTCCTTTTGTAGCTTAGAAATGCACTCAGTAACCGCAGATCGAGTAAAAATAAAACTGATCTCATCAGTTGATTGGCCTAAGCAACCATCAAGCTCCCTTTCATATTGGTTTGACAATGATGTATCAGGCTCGAAAAATTCACTTTTAAAGTAACCATGCCACTGGTCACTGGTAATTTTGGAAGCATTATAGGCTTTTAAATTATCTCTTTTGAGCAGTTTCCATACGAAATTAGGTTCACTTGTGGCTTTACTTGATAGTTCAGCTACTGATTTAGCTTGGTGTTGCCTAAGTACTTTCACAAAATGTCGCTTTGTTTTCAGACGAATTTTATTTACAAACCTTGCCGTGGCATACCACACTCCTTCCAGACATGAAACCAGAATTTCGATTTAGCACAAAAATCAACGAGGTCAGGGTTACCTGACCAACCATGCTTCTCAGTTCCAAGACGTACTCTTATGGGTAAACTAGCACGCTCGGCAGAGCGTAGAGCGTGAACGATCTCTGCACAGTAAATATTCAGCAATATTTGCTTCTCTGCAAAGGTTAAGTTTTTTTTGGGAAAGTAGATGAAACGGCACTTTGATCTTTTTCGAAATAGAATCACTAACAGCCCGGAACATAAACATATCTGCACGAGCCCAGTCAGTGGTTTCATGCCATTTACTATCATTGTCTGGACTTGGACCACTCGGTGCAATAAATTGAACAGGGAATATATTACTGATAGGCATATGGTCTGAGATTTGGAAAGTGGAGATAAGTGAGGATCCTGAGTCTGGTTTTACATTCGGGGAACACAGGAAAAAGTCCAGAGAAGAGCTACTGCCAGAGTTATGGATATATGTGAAACATTGGGTATTCTCGACCGCCAAGAGCTGAGGGCACATACTATTCAGAATATTTGCACGACTGCTACTGTCGTCAAAAAGGTTACAGTTCATATCACCAGCAAGGATTACTGTTAGGTTTTTCACTTCACAATCAGACACGAGGGAACTGACTAAGCGGCATGCTTGATCAAATTGCCTTTCTGATGTAGCATTACGGTAATCGGTGGGTAAATACACTGAGACAACCACATAATTCTGAATTTGGACTGCCGTAAAATAGTCACGGTCGCGAAAGTGTTCGGGCATGAGGACATTTCTAGCAAGAATAGCAGTACCTCCACTCGGCCGACCAGCCCCGGAGTGTCTAGCGGCACGACTTATTACGACAGTAGAAGCAGTCTTGCTCAACAAACATAGACTGTCGGCAGTGAGAAGGTGCTCTTGTAGGCAAAGAACGTCATTCGTGTCACATAAAGTTTGGATTATGGGTAATTTCACTGAGACGCCTCCATTAATATTCCATGATGTAACGCGTAGATCAGTGCTCATTTTAGGGGAATCATAAGTTTCTGTGCGACAGGAAATTTGTAGCTGCAACAAGGATGGTCAGCTTGGTTGCACAGCGCACACTTCATTTTATTTTGACACGGGGTTTCCAGCTTGCTCGAATGTCCTGTCTGCGCACAGCGCGAACAGCGAGTAAGAGCTTTAAAGTGCTGGGCAATATGTCCGTAAGCTTGGCAGTTGTAGCAGCGAGGAGGGAGAAGGAGAAATTTATCAATGCGGATTCGCTCGTACTCGATTATTACTGACGAGGAAATGGCTGCTAATAAGTCTTCTTGGCGAGAAAACCGAAGCTTGTAGGACCTAGTTTTGCCGATACGGGAGACTTCGGTACAGTTAGTTAGTTATCAAGTTCTGCAACTGACCGTCAGTAACACTGTCAGGAACGAAACGGGCAATTCCATAATACACTGGAACTTTTAGCTGTAAGCTTAGCGATTGGTCCTTAGATTTAATAGCATCAGCTACAGCAGTAGCTTCATTTTTATCACTTATCAGCTTCCTCTCTTTTGGTAAATGTGGTAAGTGGTAAGAACAAAAAATTAGGACCTCTTTCCTACTGCAGAGGTTGCATTGGTCTGCAACTAGAACAGCAGCTATTGCCTATCGTTTTGGTTCACTAACATATCGTCTTTTGACAATATACAGAGGAAAGGAGCTTAAGGATATACCTCCCCCTAGAAAAGCCGGAGCGAGTCTAGACCGTGAAAAAGTACACCTTGGAAATTAGCTCTCGTTTACATCACATTTTGTTGAAATCTAACAGCACTTTCAGGTATATTACTTGACTGCCAACTTATGAACCCTTCTTCCTATTACCAACATGGACAGGGTTCAGTCAGGACCCTAAAGAGGCACAAGAAGGGCGCTAATTTTCTCTTATTACCCAGTATTACAAAGACATGCCAACCTCTTCTGATAGTACGATAGATATCTCACTGGCGAAAATTTAGGGACCCCCACCCCACAGGTTGGATCAGGTATAGACCCTAAAAGAGATGACAATGACAATTAATCTCGCTTTCAACCACGTTTAGCTTTTGCTGGAGGTTGTGATAGCGATAACTGAGGGATCATTACCCTTCCCCCAAGAAGCTCTATTGAGTCTGGACATACAAAAGGCAAAACTGGGGATATTGTTTTTACTTAGGATCTAGTTTGATTGAGGTTCAACAATCCTTCTGGTAAATATGCTGGTAACAAGATTCCGTAGAAAAAAGCCCCCCTCTCTTCTTCTATCTCATCAATGAGTCAGACAGCACCCACACTTGTTTCAACTCAGGTCTGAGTCCAAGCCTCATTTGTATGTAGAATTTCATAAAAATAGTTCAAAATCAAAATTTCATAAAAAAAAATGCGAACCATAATCTAAGTTTAGAAGTTCCAAATCGACGTTCCAAGAATTATTTTCCGCAAAACCCAGAGGAAATGCGAATTTGAAGGGATAATTCTCTAAGATATAACTCAATGTTCAACACAAGCCTGGCATTGCATTGCCCTTAAAAAGTTTACTTTTAGAACTACGACAGTTTCATTTGGTTTCTGTTTATACTATTTAGTAGGCTAGAAGAAAAAAAATTTATTTAAATACTGGAGCTTTTGTAAAGTTCAGAGCCTCTCATCTCCATTTTCATCACGCCAATACTAGAAAAAACGTTTCGAGTTTTTATCTCTTACCGTTTTCGAGCTACTGACAACGAAGTATTGCAAAATTTACGAAAATGGTTAATGTTGCTCTGCAACACAAAATGTCAAATTACAGATGGCAAATGACTATTACAGATGAAAAATTACCGGTGAAAAAATGTCAGCTTTCCTAAAAACAGAAAAAAAAAGAAAAAGAAGGAGACGAGCAAAACAAAAATCTAAATTCAAGCGCTGTAGGAATAGTAAATTTTGATATAGTCTAATAAGGTTCCCTCTGAAAGTACGGGTAGCGATCCTTGAAATTTCTAATTTGGTGTATTATTAGATCGGTAGCACAGTTGCACTCCAGCCTAATCTGTCAGATGTAAAAAAAGGATAAAAGAATGAAATAACAAATAGTCTCTGTAAATAGTTATTCATTTTTTTTTAATTTCCCGAATACCGGCTTTCTTTGCCAACCACCAAGATTGTGTTCATTGGGGTGGGGTGAGGGTTTGAGACAAAATGTTGACACACTTTTCACTTTTCAAAGAAAAGTTTATATTGCCTTCATAGCCTTAGCAAATTATGTACCTCCAATGGAGCGGGCATATTCATTGAAGCAGTATTATTTCTTTCAGTATTATTATTATTTAAGTAGTTTTTTTTAAGAAGCCCTCTATCAGGCCACTAACTCTTTTACTTTGGAGGTAGTTTTAAGCTAAAAAGTGGCAATTTTGTTAAGAACATAAAACATACAGGGTAGTACAATTATCAAACTGCCCATAGTAAGTCTTATCAACCGTTCCCTTGTCAATAGAAATTGAGGATCTGAAAAACAGAATATTTTACAATACAAGCCTAAAAAATTGGTTTTATGGTGATTCCAAACATATTAAATAGCTCAAGTTTAAAGTTGACCATCAAACACTAGTACCAAAAGAACATTTGCAGAGGTTTAGAAAACAGGAAGAACATTCTTAAAAAACAAGCAATCTTGATTACAATTATTACTACTACTACTAACTACTAACGACTCACAGAGGGACGAAGCTGCAGGGAGGCCAGCACAGCACTCACGTTCCTCATCCCCCAAACCTATTCAGAACGCTATCGGGTGATTACCGATCATTGATTGCCAATCTTTGATTTAAATTGAGATTGTCAATCATTTTAAAGTATAGAAAGCTATTACGTGGCCTCCTAGTTCCGGAAGCCATTTTGCCGTGCAGTGGCGCATCTATACCTAAACATATATGTTGGCTGTATAAAAAATTAGCGGTTATTATAGACCATTTATAAATTAACACCAAGAGTTAAGCGCTATTGCATAGTTGCCCAGAAGCTATTAGGGAGGCGGGGGGTGAATGGATCATTTTTCTTTGAGGATGAGGGAGCGAAACCTCAAAATGGGTATTTTTAGGTCCAGATTTTCAAACTAACCATAATAGGGCATTCAGATCAATGTGAAGTGGGAATGACACCTGCTGAACTCCCTTCCTTTGGACGAATATATTTGGAAATTTGAACTCTGTTTATTTGTGCAGTTAATAAAAAGGATGGAACAAAAGCGTAAAGAGCAGTACATTTAGGGTGAAAGTCTTCTCATATTTAGGATAACTTTGAATAGGACATTAAATGAAACAGCTTAAATACAAAACAACATTTTTTTCAATAAAGGTAAGAAGTAACGTCAAACTTAAAATGGACAGAAAGAATCATATATACAAAAAGGATCGAAGATCCCTAAATGTTTCTTTTTCATAAACAAAAATCAGTTATGTATTGCCCTCATAAGGGGCCCCCTCCCATCCCAAATATCCATATTTAATGATTTGTATTTTTTTATATTATTCAGATGTCCACGGCGATTAAGTCGGCAAGCATCAGCTGAGATCTTTAAGTTTCAACTTGTCTATTTTCTAAGGTTTTTTTTTGTCTTTAAATGTCATTCAATATCTAGTTACAACAAATTACCTCTTTTCTATAATAAAATGCGTACACAAGACCCGATTTTTTCGCATCCTGAACAATGAGATTTTTCTGTCATGGAGGTTCCTTTACCCACAATGATCCCTAAATGATCTATATATTATGATATCTAAATCACCCCTACTTTAGGATAAAGTTTGATTTTCTCTTACATGAAAATTTTAAGGATGAATGCTCTAAGATAAGAGTAATATGACTAAATGTTTAACCTTTTTTTAATTACAATGTCTCGAGAATGATAAGGCTATTTAGTTGCATTTGTTTAAATAAATGCAATTTTCCGTTCAAATCTTGTGAAAGACTATCGACAAAAAAAAACACTTACAAATACGAACTTCTATATTTACTGCAGATGCTTTCAAGAAACCACTATTCCAAGTTTAATGTATGGGTAGTGCTTCCACTATCCCAGGATTTGTCGGGGTTTCCCAGAAATTTTCTCCATTTTTTTTGGAACTTCCCGGACTGAATATTGGTTTCTCTGAAATCTCATGAAAAAAAACGTTCGTAAATACAGAACGTTGACACAAATACAAATCCCTCGTTATGACGTTAGCTTTCGGATATATTTTGGAGCAGGATAAATTCGGGGAAATCCTGGAGAACTCGGGGATAGCATATGCACTGACAGGGGGGAGGTGTTAAGGGAAGGGCCAATTCCATTCCATAAATAATTGTACCTGTCAGTTTTAGCGTTGCTCTTTACTTTATTTTAATAAAAACCATTTTTTAAATATTTAATTTAAGTTTAAAAATTTATCACAGCTGCTGCATTCACACCTTCCGCAGTAGATCTTTCCTGAAAACCTAGTCCAATGCAATTTTTCGTTCCTCGCCTTCTGAGTGTAAAAAAGCTTTCCTAATAATTCCCCATCTTGACGACAACAAAAAACTTCCCACTAAAAGGCGTACATACGACTCAGTTTTTTTTTCACCTCCTTAACAGCTATATTTTTCTATCAAAGATGCCTATGGAGCCACAATGTTTAGTAGTTCGCAAAAAAAAAACTCCCTATTACGAATGTTTTATGAGTGTAAGAAATTTGGAAAGATTCCTCCGTCTCGTGATGGACAATATAGCTAAGTTTCTGTAGAATTATGTTAGGATTTTTGTAATATCTGTGTAATTTTTGTTTGTTTTATATATTTTACTATGGCCTATGACCTTTAAGCGCAATTAAATTCTATTCTATTACGTATATAAATTACCTCAGTATAGTAGCCAACTAGGTAAGGTAGAGCAGATATGCTCAGAGAAGCTAGCAGAGAAAAATGGAGATTGATGTTTCGCAAGAATTGATTTAGATTCTTGCGGTCGTGGGTGGGAATAAATTCACCGTAGAGGTTTAGAACAAAGAATATATGTAATAATAAGGTTAAGTGGAATAATAATAATAATAAAAAAAGATTTACGATGTAACGTGGCACTAGTAAATTTGCTTATCAGAAAACTAGGTATACTAGCAGAGAAAAATGAAAAAGTGAACGAGTTGAAGAGCCATACAATCGCCTCTAAAATTACAAAGGCACAAGGAAAAACAG
This sequence comes from Artemia sinica, assembly GCA_027921565.1. Taxonomy (NCBI): domain Eukaryota; kingdom Metazoa; phylum Arthropoda; class Branchiopoda; order Anostraca; family Artemiidae; genus Artemia; species Artemia sinica. The sequence goes on along the minus strand of CM051263.1, from coordinate 20,893,630 downwards.
CATCAAATGAATTGAATGCCTTATTCAATAAAGGCAACAATTACGAGCCTGGTCGTTAGTGATTCCGTCCCTATACAGAGACTTACTTTAATGATAGATATTTTCCAATATCCGTGGACATTTATTACTATTGGCAAGTTCTCTGGTGAGGGAGAGATATGTGATGGTGATTTCACGTGGAAACAAGTTCGATTTTTATAGAGGCTAACACTGACATTTCTTGAAAGACCAAGGTGGACTATACAAAAGGCCAAATGGACAGTGGACAAGCTCTCTGATGAAGAAAAAAAATATGCCACAGGGATTTCAAATGGAACAAGTTCAATATTATGGAGTGTTTACATTATTATTATTAGTACAAAGATAGAAATGACTTGAATGGCGAGAAAAAAGTATAGAAAAAAGGTTTCTAGTGTTAAAAAAGGTAAAAAGATGGAAGTTATAGTTGTGGCAATGGACCCCTTAGAAGCTTGAACCTTGACTGGTGGGTCCAATTCGTTAGGGTAACACTATAAAAACTCTTCGAAGGAGAGATAAGAACATTTTCTGGGAAACAAGGATGTGGCCGAGTTCCTTTTTGGAGGCAGGGGAAGAGAAGGGTTTAGCTCATCTGGGGTTATGGAGTCTAAATACGGAAAAATTATTAATTTGTATGGTAATGGTATAATTTTAAATTGCCTTTTTAAATTTTATTTGTAACATTTTACGATTATTATCTAGACCACCCAAACTCAAACCCTAGCTACGCCTCTATGGAGGGATAGGGGCCAATACATAAGTGTGTGTACCTAAACATTTAGAACCCGAAAAATTCAGTTTCCCATCAATGTTGTAGTGATCTTCTCAGAAATACCCCTCCCCCCCCTATTAGCGAAATAGTTATGTCAACGATACCCCCAAGACAAGGACATTTCAGTCGGAAAAAAAATCACCTTTCCAGTCCATTTACACATACAAATGGGTAGAAATAAACCGACAATACGTTATTAATACGTCTTCTTCCGTATACACGTGTATGATTTCGAATTCCAAAGTATAACAGAAGTATTCAAAACACGCCAGAAAACAATTATCTTACATTTTAGACACAAAAATCCATATTTTGGGCTTTTTTAATATTTTAATATTTAAACATTTTATATTTTATAATACAATTAAATAGTAGAACAGACTTTTTTAATTGTATTTATAAATGTCAATTATAATTTTTAAAAATAAAAATAATATTTTAATATAAGAAAATAATTACATAATGATAAAACAAAAATTTATTTTTATTTAACGTAAAATTTTGTAACATAAAATTATAATTTCTACAGTTTTATTGTATTAAATTTTATATCTTTTTTTCTAGTTTATAATACAGAATTCAAATATTTTATGATATAGTTTTAATATATTTTATGCTTTCAATGTTTTTTTTTCAGCAGTCGCTAAATTCTCCCGAGTCTTTTCACACGGCCTATAGACACAAGATAAAGTGAACATAGCTACTATATGCTTTTCCTTACTTATCACCAATGATTTTATGACAGTGTCTGAAACACAAGACAATAAAGAATTTATACTACTAACCCAAGAGACAAATTATTCCTAGTTCCAAGTTCCTAGTTCCTAGGTTCCTAGTTCCAAAATGAACTATGGAGCTTTCTCTGACAGAAATAATTTTCTCAAGTGCTTTCATCTAGTTTTCAAAAGAAAACTGCATTCTATGTACTATTTGCCCATTTTTTCCAAAATATACAACATTTTTATTGTGTCTATTCATTCTACCGGTAACTGCAAGTAAGCAGCGACCCGGCTCAATAGTAACCGAAACTCTATAAAACGGAATTTCGATACTAATAGATACATCAAAAGAATCAGATTTTAACGCTGATTTCAAATATATAAGCTTCATCAAGTTTAGCCTTACCCATCAAAAGTTGCGCGGCTGAGAAAATTTACTTCATTTTCGAAAAAAGGGGGAAACACCCCCTAAAAGTTATAGAGCCTTAATGAAAATCATACCATCAGATTCAGCAAATCAGAGAACCCTACTGAAAACGTTTCAAGCTCCTATCTGCAAGAATGTAGAATTTTGTATTTTTTGCAAGAAAGATCACGGATGCATGTCTATTTTTTTTCTATTTATTTTTTTTTTCAGGGGTGATCGTGTCGACCCAGTGGTCCTAGAATATCGTGGGAGGGCTCATTCGAACGAAAATTAAAATTTCTAGTGCCCTTTTCAAGTGACCCAAAAAAATGGAGGGCAACTAGGCCCCCTCCCACGCTCATTTGTTTTTGCCAAAGTCACATGATCAAAATTTTGAGATAGCCATTTTCTTTAGCATGGTCGAAAATATAATAAATATGGCTTTTAGGATGACTTAATCCCCCAAAGTCCCCGGGGGGAGGGCTGAAAGTTATGAACTTTACCCAATGTTTACATATAGTATTGGTTATTGGGAAGTACACAGACGTAATATTTCCTCTGAGGAAGTTTTCATGGGGGAAAGGACACTGCTATTAAGGGGGCGCCATATTTCCCAGCATTATTAAAAAAAAAGATCAGAAATTAAATAAAAAAAAGTTTTTCAACTGAAAGTAAGGAGCAACAACAAAACTTAAAATGAACAGAAATTATAACGTATATGATTGGGTTCGCCCCCTAGTCAACACCTCGCTCTTTAAGCCAAATATTTTTTAGTTACTTTCATAAGAGCTATTTATTCTAATTAACGGCCTTTGTGATTAAGTGGTCATTTTTAAAGAATTGGAACAAAATTCGAACTTTAGCGTAAAGATCGAGGTACTGACTAGGGGGCGAACCCCTGATATACGTATTAAAAATATATGAATATAGAAGTTCGTTACGTAAGTTAATTCGTAAGTTACGTATATTTATTACTAATAAAAACATTCATAAATAAATTTAAACAACTTTCAAAAAAGCCATTTAACCAAATAAAAGTAAAATTAGTATGCAAAGTTTGTTTTAATTATTCATGTACGGCGAGCCAAAATCAAAACCTGCATTAGTTCACAAACGTTCAAAAATTAAATTGAAAAAAAACAACAATTTTTTTTAACTGAAAGTAAGGAGCAGCATTAAAACATAAAACAAACAGAAATTATTCGGCTGTCCCCTCCTCAACGCCTTGCTTTTTACGCTAAAGTTTGACTCTTTCTCACAATTCTATTTTTTAAAACAATAAAAAACTTTAGCGCAAAGAGCAAGGCGTTGACGAGGGGGCATCCCCTTTCATATACAGAATAATTTCTGTTCGTTTTAAGTTTTAATGTTGCTCCTTACTTTCAGTTAAAAATAACTGTTTTTTTTTTTATTTAGGTATATAAGGAACCTAGCCCAGTGTGTATGTAAGTATGTATGTATTTTATTAACGAGCATACAAACAAATGACCGTCTGCTGAGGACGGCCACTGTGTATGTGACCGAAATATCCAGAAATTTTTGTATTATTTTCACAGTCTAATAAAAAGATTTGTCCCTATTGAACTGTTATTTTTACGTCATGAAAGGGCGGTGTGGTATTCGGAAATACCTACCAGCATACAAACAAAAACAAATTGAGAATAAACCAAGAAAAAGAAACGACAAAAAAATTCAAATTAACTAAAACAAAACTAGACACTTTTGTCGCGGTGACCTGGATCTCCCGAATCTTTTCTTAGGGATCATATAACCGATGTTTTTCAATTAAATAAGAGGCATTTAATTACTCAAACAATTTATTTTATACCCTACTTAGTTAATTAACGCGGTTTCCCTTTCTGTGAATTATATCAAAGCTCCTCTAAGAAATTTTGTAGGTCTCTTTCTTCTCCCTCCGAATCCAGGAGTATTTTGCCTCAACTTACATGTATAAAAATAAGAATGTTAGGGTTCAATTTTTTTTAAGCATCAGACCCCCCCCCCCCTCCAATTTTTTGGCCAACAATCTTATTTCAAGAATCTTGCCAGCGGCTTTAGTTTAAAGTAATTTGGATTAGACAAAAAAAAACCGTCAAATATAAAAAAGGGAAGCAGTCAGTCAGTGTAAGGACGAGACTATTAGAGTTCACTAATTTTGAAGAGTTCCAGGCTCAGAGAAGAAATGAACCCTTAAATTATGTTTAATTTTATGTCTAATTTTCATTAACTTACAGAGAAGTTTACTTCGAGAACAGGAACCAAAGACGACCCCGGTCGTTTAATTTTATACAAATCTATAGCAAAAAGAGGAAAATTCCCGAAGAACGCAGTTGTAGCGGAAATCCCCCCCCCCCAGCATACCTAAAAAAAGAAAGCTACCTCTGAATTTTAGGAAAATAAATAATTTTCACAAGTACTTTCATTTATCTTTGTAAAAAAGAACAAAAACTGGATATAGTCACCTATTTTTTGGAGGCGCAAAATAATTCCATTTTTTCTCTCAGTCTCATTGTCATTACATAAGGCATTCAGGGGATTATTTTCGTGTTCTTTCGTCAAGTCACCTAGGATTGTTCTGTCGGTTTTGGGAGTGTCTGCGTTATTTGCATCCCTAGACTGAATATGTTTCTGGTAAGATTGCTTGGAAATAAACTTGATCAATCTCTGACATTTTTTCCCCACTTGTAGAAGCTGTTCAACCATAAAATCATCCTTAAAAGAATTCAATACATGAGATATTTATTGCAAGAAAATTTTGAATTAATTACATCTATAGAACTATACGTGAAAACTCTTCGAGAGAAATTTTTCTGAAAGGAAAATATTCTATGGGGGATGTAATACACCTTTTATTGGCATGCGACCTCTTTACCGGCACTATGTTATTACCATGCTGTCTACTTAAATAGAATCTTAAATTTAAAAAAACATTAGATCTTATAAAAATTTCAAAGAAATTTTAAACTGGAGTAATGTTTAAAACAGAAAGGCTAAAATTAGAAAAAAAGAAATTACAATTCTTGAATATTAGAAAGTAAAACATCTTGAATATTACTGATTTCTGCTGACATTGTGATGTTTTTGTTTAGGTTATTCGAATAGGGTATATATATATTTATATAAATAAATATATATATATATATATATATATATATATATATATATATATATATATATATATATATATATAATATATATATATATATATATATATATATATATATATTATATATATATATATATATATATATATATATATATATATATATATATATATATATATATATATATATATATATATATATATATATATATATATATATATATACTTATCTTTATAAGTGAGCAATATTTGCGTATATATGCATTTTTCTCAAAAACAGCTTCATATTTTTTCGGCAAAATTGGCATCCTAAGATATTCTGGCCTAAAAAGACGATCTAGATAGGTCAGAAGTTTGAGAAGATTCTTTAAGAGTCTTAATTTTAGAAGAAAAAAAAATATGTGAGTGACGTCATTTTTATGTATATCAGTATTGCAATGACGTTGTCACACTTCTCACACTTATGTGGAAAAATTGAAGATTTTCATGTATGGAGAAGTTTATATTAAATTGCTTAAAGAGCAAATCACTGGTAATTGCAAAAATATTTGCATATGTTTTGGACAAGGGATTACAATAATTCAAAAACCTTACAAAAGAAAACAAAAGGTTGAAGCTTGGTAGAAATCGTAGTTAGAAACTGAACTTGCGGCAATAATCAAATTTCTTCGAATAGACATCAGTATGAAAAAAACATGAAATTGCGTTAAGAGCAAAAAACTGGAAATAGCAAAAATATTTGAGTATATTTTAAGAAAGGGTTACAGCAATTCAAAAATCTTGAAAAAGAAAACCAAATGTTTGAAGCTTTGTAGAAATCGCTGTTAGAAAAACATTATTACCGAATTTCTTTTCTTATAAGTATAAGTAATGTCTTTTTAAGACATGAAAAAAGTTAAAAAAAATTTAAGTCCAGTTCAGAATTGCTAAAGTTATTATGTAAACTGCAAAAATATTTACAGTGCCTGATTTTTAATGTTTTAACTCAAATTAGAAAATACTTAAAATCTTAAAATTAGTTTTTGTTTTTGTTAGATAAAATCCACTCGCTACGTGATTAAGCTTACAGGTTTGAACGCAACGAGTTATATAATGTCAGTAGGAAGGCCCAAAAACCGAAAATTTGCAATTATTACAAATGATGATTCTCTATTTTGAAAAGGGACTACAACAATTCAAAAGCCCTAAAAACGAAAAGCAAAAGTTTCAAGCTTAGTACATATCGTTGCTAGAAATCAGACTAGCTTCAATAATCAAATATTTTTGAAAAGACTCAGCATGAAATGACGTTAAATTGCCTAAAGAGCAAAAACCAGGTAATTTGCAAACATATTTGTATATATTTTGACAAGGGTCAGTAATTCAAGAATCTTAAAACAAGTAAATCTTTTTGAGCGCAACCAGTTATTGATGCCAGTAGGAAGGCCCAAAAAACGAAAATTTGCAATTATTACAATTATGATTCTCTATTTTGAAAAGGGACTACAACAATTCAAAAACCTTAAAGAAGAAAACCAAAAGTTTGAAGCTTAGTACATATCGTTGTTAGAAATCGGACTAGCTTCAATTATCAAATATCTTTGAACAGACCCAGTATCAAATGACATAAAATTGCGTAAATAGCAAAAAAAATGGTAATTACAAAAATATTTGTATATATTTTAACAAGGGATTACAACAATTGAAAAACCTTGAAAAAGAAAACCAAAAGTTTGAAGCTTAGTAAAAATCGTTGTTAGAAATTGGACTTGCTTTAACGGTCAAATATCTTTGAAAAGATACAGTATGAAAAGACAATAAATTGCGTAAAGAGCAAAAAACTGGTAGTTGCCAGCAATATATTTGTATATATTTTAGCAAGGGATTACAAAAACTAAAAAAAAACTAAAAAAAAAGTTGAAAGATTAGTAAATATCGTTGTTAGAAATCGGACTTGCTTTAATAATGAAATATATTTGAAAAGACTGGAGGATGATAAGACAGCAAATTGTCTGCGGTTAGAAGACATGCGACAATGAGAATCCATTTGTAAAAGCCTGCCGCATGCCAAGTGCCGGGGCCCGGCGGCTGGTAATTGCAAAAACATTTAAATGTGTTTTAACAAGGGATTGAAAAAAATTCAAAAACCTTAAATAAGAAAATCAAAAGTTCGAAGCTTATGGGATATCGTTGTTAGAAATCAGACTTGCTTTAATAATCAAATATCATAGGCACCGCAATAGCGCTGCCTAAGTTAAGAACGATGTTTGCACAATGTATTATTATTATTTTTTTTTCTTGGTTTTAGACCAGGGCACTTCGTATCGAAGGAGTTGTCGTAGAAACTTCGAAAAAGGCTCATTCGATTGAAAATTGGAGTGGCTTGTGCCCTTTTTAATAGTCGAAAGTGATTGGAAAGCAACTAACACCCCTTCCACGCCCACCATTTCCCAAAACACATCCAATCAAAATTTTGAGATAGCCATTTTGTTCAGCGTAGTTGATTTCCCGATAGAAAATACATTTTTGAGGAGGACACTCCCCCATAACCCTCAGGGCAAGGGTTTTAAGTTATGCCCTGGGGGCATATAAGAACGATAATGGCACAATGTATTATTTATTATTTTTTTCCCTTAGACCACGGCACTTCGTATCGAAGAAGTTGTTTAAACTTCGAATAGGGCTGATTCAATTGGAAATTGGAGTGGCTTTTGCCCTTTTTATTAGTAGAAAGTGATGGGAAGGCAACTAACACCCTTTCCATTTCCCGAAACACATCTTATCAACATTTTGAGATAGCCATTTTGTTCAGCGTAGTTGATTTCCAGATAGAAATTATGTTTTTGAGGAGGAAACTCCCCCACAGCCGTCAGGGCAAGGGTTGTAAGTTATGCCCTGGGGGCATATAAAGTTTTTTATAGATAGCGTTGTAGTAGAAACTTCAAAAAAGGCTCATTCGATTGGGAATTCAAATGGTTAGTGTCCTTTTTAATAGTCAAAAGTGATTGGAGGGCAACTAACGCCCCTCTCACGCCCATTTTTTCCCAAAACAAATCCAATCAAAATTCTGAGATAGCCATTTTGTTCAATGTAGTTTTAAGTTCTGGAAATTAGGTCTTTGAGGATGACAACCCCCCTACCCCACAGCCCTCAGGGCAAGGGTCGTAATTTATACTCTGGGGGCATATAAGGTTTTTATAGAAAGCGATGTTGTAGAAACTTCAAAAATGGCTCATTCAATTCGAGATTGAAAGGGCTAGTGCCCTTTTTAATAGTCGAAAGGGGCATATAAGGTTTTTACAGAACGCATTGTCGTAGGAACTTCAAAAAGGGCTCATTCGATTGGAAATATAAATGGCTAGTGTCTTTTTAATAGTCGAAAGGGATTGGAAGGCAACTAACACCCCTTCCACGCCCACCATTTCCCCAAACACATCCAATCAAAATTTTGAGATGGCCATTTTATAGCCATTTTTTTTTAGATAGCCAAGTTATGCCCTGGGGCATATAAGGTTTCCATTGAAATCTTTGTCGTAAAAACTTAAAAAGTGCTCATTTGATTGAAAATTCAAAGGGCTAGTGCCCTTTTTGATAGTCGAAAGTGATTTGAAGGCAACTAACCCCCCTCTCCCACCCACCTTTTCCCCAAACACATCCAATAAAAATTTTTAGATAGCCATTTTATTCAACGTAGTTAAAAGTTTTAGTAATTGGGTTTTTAAGGATGATAGCTCCTCCCCCCGCAGCCCTCAGGGCAAGGGTTGTAAGTTATGTCCTGGGGGCATGTAAGGTTTTTTTATAGAAAGCGATGTTGTAGAAACTTCAAAAAGGGCTCATTCAATTGGAAATTGAAAGGGCTAGTGCCCTTTTTAATAGCCGAAAGTGATTGAAGGGAAACAAAACCCCCCTTTCACGCCCACCATTTTCCCAGACACATCCAATCAAAATTTTGAGGTATCCATTTTGTTCAACGTAGTTGAAAGTTCTAGAAATTAGGTCTTTTAGGATGATAACCCCCTCAGAGCCCTCAGTGCAAGGGTTGTAAGTTATGCCCCGGGGAGCATATAAGATTTATATAGAAAGTTGTTGTAGAAATTTCAAATGGCTCATTTGATTGGAAATTGAAATTGCCCTTTTTAATAGTCGAAAGTAGTGGAGAGTAATTAACCCCTCTCTCAAGCTCACCATTTCCCCAAAAACATTCAAGCAAAGTTTAGAGATAGCCATTCTGTTCAACGTAGTTGAAAGTTCTGGAAATTATGAATTTAAGGATGACAAACCCCCCAGAGCCCCCAAGGCAAAGGTTGTAAGTTATGCCCTGGGGGCATATAAGGTTTTTATAGATAGAGTTGTCGTAAAAAATTCAAAAGGGGCTCATTTGATTAGAAATTCAAATGGCTAGTGCCCTTTTTAATAGTCGAAAGTGATTTGAGGGCAACTAGCCCCCCCCCTCACGCCTAACGTTTCCCCAAACACATCCAATCAAAATTTTTAGATAGTTATTTTATTCCATGTAGTTGAAAGTTCTGGAAAATAGGTCTTTAAGGATGACACCCCCCCACAGCCCCCAAGGCAAAGGTTGTAAGTTATGCCCTGGGGGCATATAAGGTTTTTATAGACAGAGTTGTCGTAAAAACTTCAAAAGGGGCTCATTCAATTGGAAATTGAGAGGGGTAGTGCTCTTTTTAATAGTCGAAAGTGATTGGAGGGTAACTACCCCCCTCTCACGCCCATCATTCTCCCAAACACATCCAATCAAAATTTTCAGATAGCTATTTTGTTCAACGTAGTAGAAAGTTCTGGAAATTAGGTCTTTGAAGATGAGAACCCCCCAGCCCTCAGGGCAAGAGTTGTAAGTTTTGCCCTGGGGGCATATAAGGCTTTTATTGAAAGCGTCATCGTAGAAACTTCAAAAGGGCTCATTTGGTTGGAAATTGAAAGGGCTAGTGCATTTTTTTATTGTTGAAAGTGATTGGAGATCGACTAACGCCCCTCTCAAGCCCACCATTTCCCCAAACACATCCAATCAAAATTTTTAGATAGCCATTTTGTTTAATATAGTCTAAATTTCTGGAAATTAGGTCTTAGAGGATGACAACCACCCTAACAGCCCTTACGGTAAGGGTTGTAATTTATGCCCTGGGGGCATATAAGGTGTTTATAGAAAACGTTGACGTAGAAATTCAAAAAGGCTCGCTCGATAGGAAATCGAAAGACCTAGTGCCCTTTTTAATAGTCGAAAGTTATTGGAAGGCTTGACATTTTTTTTTAGTAAAGATCGATGTGGGTATAATGTATTATTTTTTGTTGTTGTTTAGACCAGGGCATTTCGTATCGAAGGAGTTGTCGTAGGAACTTCGAAAAGGGCTCATTTGATTGAAAATAGAAAGGGCTGATGCCCTTTTCAATAGTCGAAAGTGATTGGAGGGCAACTAATCCCCCTCCCATGCCCACCCTCCCATTTGCCCATTATGTTTAAAAACTAAATGTTGCCGTAAGATAAAATCAAAATGCACTGTGTTAATGCTAATTCCCAGTAAGGCATCTCAGCAGTATCCCAAATCGACTGAGGGTATTATGTTCAAACTTTCGGGGCTACTTCTGCTCTTAAAACTTAACCAAATAAAAATAGCGTAAGTGTATCCAAGCTATCAAAGACAGTAAACAGATTTTTTTGCGAATGGTATCAAGTTTTCCATTTCAGGTCAACTAGAGGAGGTATGAAACTAAATTAAACAGTACTATTTGTGTCCAGATTTTTAAAAGGGTGTATGTTGTTACAAATTGCTGAAAATTTTTCTCCAGCATACAAGTAGCAGAAAAACGAAAAGATTTAAATTAATATTTTCTTTTTCCCTGAAAAGACTATGTCAATATAAAACGAACAGAAATTAATTGAAAAAAAACTTTTTCAACAAAATAGTTTTTCAAAGAAAAGTAAAGAACTCCATTAAACAAAAAATGAACAAAAATAAAATAAAATAATCTACCAAGCGTGAAACTACCACAAATCAGCTTCGATAAATAAATAAAACCCAAAACGGACAGAAACTACAATAAATAACCGAGTAAAGCTTAAAACGAGCAGAAATTAACATAAGTTGGGCTCAAAGCTCCTATGCCTTCCCAAGGCCAGAACATAATTTGCACTTTACTGAAAAAAATACAAATGAATGTGCATTGACAGTTTAATATATATATACTGATATTTAGTTATCAGAATGTTAATATTACTTGATTTATTAAAGTTACGAAAATAAAAACATTTATATTTTTTTCAGCTAAGTTTTTTTTTTTAATTATGCAGATGCGTGTTTAATTTTTTATTTTTTCTTCTTTTTTTCCCATGGGTCATCGCATAAACCAATATTCCTAGAATATTGACAGAGGGCTCATTCGAACGGAAACTAAAAATTCTTATGCCCTTTCTAAGTGACCAAAAAGATTGTTGTGAACCTCTCTCTTTACGCTAAAGTTTGAATTTTGTTTAATAACAACTCCTGAAACCCAAGGGTTGTTCAATTAGAACAATAAGAGGATTTTTAAAATACTAAAAAACTTTAGTGTGAAGAGCGAGGTGCCGAGGAGGGGGCAACACACTTCATATACGTAATAACCTCTGTTCGTTTTAATTTTTAATGTTGCTACTTACTTTCAGTTGAAAAAAGACTTGTATCTTTTTTAAAATTCGAAATAAGAAATCAAATAAAGCTTATCCAGTTTCAGGTAAAAATCTAGAGCAAGACACACTTAGAAAGAATACTATAACAGGAAGCAATGATGCATAGAAAAAGGAGAGAGAATATATACAAAAATAGAAACAAAATTAATAGAATCAATAGAAAGAAATGCTCAAGCTCATCAATTTTAGTCTACAAATAGAAAGGAAGATATGCCCCAGAAGCAATGGGCAATATATATATATATATATATATATATATATATATATATATATATATATATATATATATATATATATATATATATATATATAAAAGAAAACTTGCAGGTGCGTGTTTAATTTCCTAGAATATTGACAGAGGGCTCATTCGAACGGAAACTAAAAATTCTTGTGCCCTTTCTAAGGGACCAAAAATATTGTTGTGAACCTCTCTCTTTACGCTAAAGTTTGAATTTTGTCCCAATTCTTTAATAACAACTCCTGAAACCCAAGGGTTGTTCAATCAGAACAATAAGAGGATTTTTAAAATACTAAAAAACTTTAGTGTGAAGAGCGAGGCGCCGAGGAGGGGGCAACACACTTCAAATACGTAATAACCTCTGTTCGTTTTAAGTTTTAATGTTGCTACTTACTTTCAGTTGTAAAAAGACTTGTATCTTTTTTAAAATTCGAAATAAGATATCAAATAAAGCTTATCCAGTTTCAGGTAAAAATCTAGAGCAAGACACACTTAGAAAGAATACTATAACAGGAAGCAATGATGCATAGAAAAAGGAGAGAATGTATACAAAAATAGAAACAAAGTTAATAGAATCAATAGAAAGAAATGCTCAAGCTCATCAATTTTAGTCTACAAATAGAAAGGAAGATATACCCCAGAAGCAATGGACGAATAATTCAGTTAATGAAAGTCCCAGACGCTGAATATGGAATTCTCATTCCCTATTGCCCGGGGCTTTCCCGAGAGTTTAAGAAATACGAAATACGACTAGTTTGCTCCAAAAGAAGATTATTTGTTTCTTCGCTTAAAAATATAGAAGGAACTGCGTTTCCCTGAGTAGCTGCGTTTCCCTTGGATGCACTATTTTCTGATACACACTTGTCTAAGGACGCGGGGCCACATCTGCCGTTTTTTGTAATATATGTTTAGCTGATGAACTGCGACTTAAAAAACCCTTTATAGCATATAATAGATTAATATTCAAACTAGCAAAACATTATTACAAAATATACTAACTAATCCAATGAGGTTATTTGTCGATTATCAGATAAACAATCTCTGAAAAAAAAAACACAGCAAGAATGAACTATCAGAAGTACGAGGAACATACAGAAAAGAGAAAAAAGAGTTAGCATTTCCAAAGGAATCTATATTATTTAAATGTTAAGTTTTTCCGATGGCAAGACGCTAAATAAAGCGAATTATTCTATTATTTTTGTAGCTTATATAAGTACACCATTCTTTTGTGCAAAAGAGCCATAAATTCAAGATCAGGAAACTAATAAAACAACTCCCTCTTTTACTATTGAACACTGGCAATCCACAAATAGATTTTCAAACAGTTTACTCTACCAAATTTAAATTATACAAAACTAAAATTTTTTCATACTTACACTTTGTGTAATAATAAAGTCATAGGATTGTGCTAAATAAAGATTATATTTTGAGCTTACACACAGTCAACACAACAGCGACAGAATAGCTTCCAGATATACAATGTTTCAAACATTACAAAAAAAAAAAATTATTATTTTTTCAATGTCTAAAAACATGTAATTTTTCATTTCAGAAATTTTTCCTTTCTAAGGCAGTCGAGACGAAGTGTCAGAAAAAAAAAAATAAACAACTACAAGAAAAACAAATAAAGACAAGAGAGCGCAACTAAAAAATAATTTGAATAATTAGAAAGAATTTAATTATTTTAATTAGAATAAAATAAATATTTTTTCACTGATAAATGGTTTATGTGCAAAAGAAAGCGTGATAAATTTCCAAATCTGGATATTTTCTGGCAAAAAAAATCCTAGTTGATGATATACTTGGGAAAATTTACAATCACCAGGATTAAATATTAATCGGAATTTTCTCTATTGAATATAATAAGACATTTCCCCAGAAAAACAGATAGACACTTTTTCCAACATAAATTAGAAAATAAAACGGATCAACAAAATCAAACTGTAGCAAGAACTGGCCAAAAAACCCAAGAGAACCTAGTACAGCTATTTTGTGAAATAAAAACCTTTTGGGGCTAAGAAACATGAAGATGCAATGTTCAATCGCAATGTCGTAAAAAGTAATCTCCATAATGAACTAGGATGTGTAACTGTGCCCCCAGAAGAGTGTTTGGTTCCAATTCAGAACCAATTACTTGGCTTTAAGATATAGACATCGAAGTTTGATAGAGGATTTAGACTTGATCGTGTAAACGATTAGACTTTCAATATGCAGTGCTGGGCACATTTCATAGCTGAGTTTCAGGTGTAATCTAGTTTCACAACATTATTTTTAAATACTCGGCATTTTGCAGATATCTTAATGTCTTTACATTTATGCAGCTTAACAATAATTATTATGGTTTCGTCCAACCTACTTAAAAACAAAATAGATAAACAAAAATTAAACTTACTTCTTGGATGTCAATGATGATATTTATTTTATTATCAGATAATTGTCCTTTCCACTTTCATACAAATTCGCTTTTCCCCCTTTTCCCGTCGCTCTTTAAATGGCTTGATTTTTAAAGTCTTATATCAGTTGAAACGCATCGGCTAATTGCATACAATTTCGACCGTAAACAAAAAGCTGCGTCTTTTAGAGATCTTTACTCCACAGAGAAACTGTTTAAGCGGTTAATTGTACTCTAACGGTAAAAAATCCCTATACGGTACTTCTTAAAGGTACTGACGACACGTCCACATCCAAGACACATAAAAATCATTAACCTTATTTAAAGAAAATACTATTACTAATACTACAAATAACCTACCGCAGCACCACGCCACCTGAGGCCAACACAGCTTTGCGAGCTCCTCCTCCATTCCAATCTATTCAAAACCCCCCTCTTTACACCTTCCCAGGAAGTTCCAATTTCCCTTAAATCTTTCCTAATGAAATCCTCCCATCCTATTCGGGGACGACCTACTTTTTGTTTCGCCCTAGACGATTGGTCGACAAGGACAACCTTTGACAATCTGTCATCCTTCATCCTCAGAACGTGCCCTAGCCACCTCAACTTTTCTCTCATTAAAGCCCTAGAAAGCGGAATTGGACCGCATTTTTCGTAGCGCTTACTGTTTGAGATACGGCCAGTCAGTCGGGTACCCAAAACAATCCGTAGGCAATTTCTTTGGAAAATATCTACTAAATCCTCATCTGTTTTTCGGAGCGCCCGCGCTTCAGAACCGCATTTGACCACTTTCATCTCTATAACTTCCAATATTCTGATCTTGGTTCGCAGACTTATCTTCCCATTCTTCCAAACTTTCTTCAACTGCGAAAAAACACCCTGGGCCTTGGCTATTCTACTTTTAACATATTCACTGCTCCCACCGTCTTTACTAATACTACTACCTAGATATGGGAAGCTCTCACTTATTTTAAAGAAAATAGGGAAAAACACTTTTCCTAATCCGTTTCTATGTAATTAATTAATTAAAAAAACTTTTTCCACAAAATAAGTTTTTCAAAGAAAAGTAAAAAACTCCATTAAACCAAAAATGAGCAAAAATAAAATCAAATAATCTACCAAGCGTGAAACTACCACAAATCAGCATCGATAAGTAAATGAAACCCAAAACGAACAGAAATTACAATAAATAATCGAGTCAAACTCAAAACGAGCAGAAATTAACACGAGTAGGGCTCAAAACGCCAATGCATTCCCAAGGCCAGAACATAATTTGCACTTTACTGAAAAAAATACAAATGAATGTGCATTGTCAATTTAATATACATATACTGATATTTAGCATGCCTTCCCAAGGCCAGATCAAAATTTGCACTTTACTGAAAAAAATATAAATGTTTTTACTTTTATAACTTTATAAATGAAAAAAAGTATATTTGCATAACTTTTTCTTCTGTTTTTCACTAGTTGTTATTGTCCTCGTTTCTCGCTTCTTTGTGATTTTTGGTTTTGTCAGTTAAGGGATCACTAGTTATCAAGGTCCATGTTCTCTCTGAAACCAACAAGCATGCAGCTGTAACCTGCGCCAAAAGGACAAGATACTTATATAATTCAATTCATCTGTCTTAGATCTATTCATTCACCGAGCCAAAATGATGGTATTACTCATAATTTTTTTTTTTTTAGGGGGGGGGGGAAAGGATCTAAACCTGCTTATAAAATAGGAAACATTTCTCTTCATCAACGACTTATAACGAACTTAAGCGTGTTTTCAATCTAAAAAACTATATACCCCTAACCCCTATGCCTTCCCGAGGCCAGAACAAAATTTGCACTTTACTGAAAAAAATACAAATGTTTTTACTTTTATAAATTTAATAAATCAAATAATATTAACATTTTGATTAACAAATATCAGTATAAGTATATTGAACTGATAATGCTCATTCCATTTGTATTTTTTTCAGTAAAGTGCAAATTATGTTCTGGCCTTGGCAAGGCATAGGGGTTTTGAGCCCTACTCATGTTAATTTCTGCTCGTTTTGAGTTTAACATGGTTATTTATTGTAGTTTCTGTTCGTTTTGGGTTTCATTTACTTATCGATGCTGATTGCCTTGCCCTGAGGGCTGTGAGGGGGTTGTCATCCTCAAAAACCTAAGTTACAGAACTTAAAACTACGTTGAATAAAATGGCTATCTCAAAATTTTGATAGGATATGTTTGGAGAAAAGGTGGGCGTGAGAGGGGAGTTAGTTGCCCTCTTATCACTTTCGACTATTAAAAAGGACACTAGTCCTTTGAATTTCCAATCGAATGAGCCTTTTTTGAAGTTTCTATGACAACGCGTTCTATAAAAACCTTATATGCCCCCAGGGCATAAATTAAAACCCTTACCCTGAGGGTTGTGGGGGAGTTTTCCTCCTCAAAAACATATTTTCTATCTGGAAATCAACTACGCTGAACATAATGGCTATCTCAAAATTTTGATTGGATGTGTTGGGGGGAATGATGGGCGTGGGGGGGGGGCTAAGTGCCCCCCCCCCTCCAATCACTTTCAACTATTAAAAACGGCACTAGCCCTTTGAATTTCCAATCGAATGAGCCTTTTTTGAAGTTTCTATGACAACGCGTTCTATAAAAACCTTATATGCCCCCAGGGCATAAATTAAAACCCTTGCCCTGAGGGTAGTGGGGAAGTGTCTTCCTCAAAAACATATTTTCTATCTGGAAATCAACTACGCTGAACAAAATGGCTATCTCAAAATTTTGATTGGATGTGTTTGGGGGAATAATGGGCATGAGGGGGGGGGGCTAGTTGCCCTCCAATCACTTTTGACTATTCAAAAGGGCACTAGCCCTTTGAATTTCCAATCGAATGAGCCTTTTTTGAAGTTTCTACAACAACGCCTTATCAAAAACCTTATATGCCCCCAGGGCATAACTTAAAACCCTTGCCCTGAGGGTTGTGGGGGAGTGTCCTCCTCAAAACACATTTTCTATCCTGAAATCAACTACGCTGAACAAAATGGCTATCTCAAAATTTTGATTGGATGTGTTAAAAACATAATTCCTTCTTAAAAACATAATTTCAATCTGGAAATCAACTACGCTGAACAAAATTGCTATCTCAAAATTTTGATTGGATGTGTTTGGGGGAATGATGGGCGTGGGGGGGGGGCTAGTTGCCCTCCAATCACTTTCGCCTATTAAAATGGGTACTAGCCCTTCGAATTTACAGTCGAATGAGCCTGTTTTGAAGTTTCTACGACAACGCCTTCTATAAAAACCTTATATGCCCCCAGGGCACAACTTAAAACCCTTGCCCTGAGGGTTGTGGGGGAGTGTCCTCCTCAAAACACATTTTCTATCCTGAAATCAACTACGCTGAACAAAATGGCTATCTCAAAATTTTGATTGGATGTGTTTGGGGGAATGATGGGCGTGGGGGGGGGGCTAGTTGCCCTTCAATTACTTTCGACTATTAAAAAAGGCACTAGCCACCCCGATTTCCGATCGAATGAACCCTTTTCGAAGTTTCTACGACAACTCCTCCGATACGAAGTGCCTGTCGAAGGAAGAAGAAGAAGAATCGACCATTAGTCGTTTATCAAACAGTTCGTGGTAACGAGCTGTAAGTAAGGAGCGACACGGCTCAATGGTAACCGAAACTCTAAAAAACGAAATTTTGACACCAATAGACAGATCAAAAGAATCAAATTTTAATGCTGATTTCAAATATATAAGTTTCATCAAGTTTAATCTTACCCATCAAAAGTTTTGGCTGATTTTAGAAAAAGTGGGAAAGACCCTCTAAAAGTTATAGAACCTTAATGTAAATCAGATCGTCATTTTCAGCGTATCAGAGAACCCTACTGTAGAGGTTTCAAGAACCTATCTACAAAATGTGGGATTTTGCATTTTTTGCCAGAAGAAAGATCAGAGATCCATGTTTATTTGTTTTTTTTCCCAGGGGTGATCGTATCGACCCAGTGGTCCTAGAATATCGTGGGAGTGCTCATTGGAACGGAAATTAAAAGTTCTAGTTCCCTTTTTAAGTGACCAAAAAAAGGGAGGGCAACTAGGCCCCCTCCCACGCTAATTTTTATCCCAAAGTCACCCGATCAAAATTTTGAGATAGCCATTTTGTTCAGCAAGGTCGAAAATACCATAAAAATGTCTTTTAGGATGACTTAATCCCCCGAAGTCCCCAGGGGGAGGGCTGAAAGTTATGAACTTTACCCAATGTTAACATATAGTATTGGTTATTGGGAAGTATACAGACGTTTTCAGGGGGGATTTTTTCGGGTAGGTGGGGGAGGGTGGACGGAGGGTTATATGGGAGGATATTTCCATGAAGGAAGTTTTCATGGGGGAAGGGATATTGCTATGAAGGGGGCGCCGGATTTCCCAGCATTATTAAAGAAAAAAAAAATCAGAAATTAAATAAAAAAAACAACAAGTTTTTCAACTGATCAACTGATTGTGATTAGGGGGTCATTTATAAAGATTTGGAAAAAAATTCGAACTTTAGTTTAAAGAGCAAGGTATTGACTAGGGGGCGAACCCCCTAATATACGTATTAAAAATCTATGAATATAGAAGTTCGTTACATAAATTAATTCGTAAGTTACGTATATTTATTACTAATAAAAACGCTCGTAAATAAAATTAAACAGGTTTCGAGAAGGCCACTTAACCAAATAAAAGTAAAATTAATATTCAAGTTTTGTTTTAATTATTCATGTACGTTGAGCCAAAATCAAAACCTGCATTAATCCAAAGACGTTCAAAAATTAAATAAAAAAAAAAGTTTTTTTTTAACTGAAAGTAAGGAACGACGTTAAAACTTAAAACGAACAGAAATTATCCTGTATATGAAGAAGGCTGTCCCCTCCTCAACGCCTCGCTCTTTACGCTAAAGTTTGACTTTCTCACAAATCTTTTTTTTAACAATATAAAACTTTAGCGTAAAGAGCGAGGCGTTGAGGAGGGGACAGCTCCCTTCATATACGGAATAGTATCTGTTCGTTTTAAGTTTTAACGTCGTTCCTTACTTTCAGTTAAAAAAACATGTTTTTTTTTTATTTAATTTTTCATACGACTATCATTATGGCATCTTTTCTCCAGCTGAATATCCATCATCTGTCTTTTATTATCATACGTATGGATTTTGCGTTGATAATAAATATACTCAAATATTGCAGGATAGAATATAACGTGAGTTTAGATTTATAATATTTTAAAAGACTGCTTGGATATTAAAATAAAAGGATATTAAAATGTAAATTTTCTGCATGACCGTGTTTTATTTTTATTTGATTTTTTTCGCTCCTAAGGATAGAAAGCTATGAAAGCAGAAACTTCAAAAATATTTTTCGCAATGCATTAAATATTATTAAAAATAAAGATATGCATTTACCAATTTCAAATTTTGATATCCAGACTATAAAAAATTATCTTTATAATTGAGATGTTATAACCACCCCCTCCCCCCAA